>JACTTY020000124.1:600000-887500 GCA_014595695.2 Epargyreus clarus clarus
ATTGATTAGTTTTAGACACATAAATTAACGATTTACTAATTTAACTAAAGCAGTAAGAAAAATTAAAAGAAGGAAGTGATAGCCTAGTGTTTAAGAAACTCGGCCTCTCGATCGAGGGGTCCGAAATTCAAATCCCAGGCACGCCAATCACAACTGATTTTTCAAAATTATGTGCGTATTACAAATTAATTATCACTTGCTAAACGGTGAAGGAAAATATCGTGAAGAAACCTGCGTATCTGAGAGATTTATAAAAAAAATCTCAAAGGTATGTGAAGTCTACCAATAGTCCAATACGCGCTTGGTCAGCGCGGTGGACTATGGCCTAATCCTTCTCATTCTGAGAGGAGACCCGTGCCCAGCAGTGGAACAGTAATGGGTTCATGATGATACTCGTAATTTAACTAAACAGCCCAGCACACCCCAGACTCCAGAACGCCCTGGTTCGTGGGTGCTATAGGCACACAAAGACGAACACACAAACACCTAGACTTAGGACAGAAATCTAAATACATCTTTCATCTGTCTGTCTGGCCGGGGATTGAACTATAATAAAGAAATATTGAACTCGGAACTCTGCCGCTATGGAAACCGCTCTGCTACACGGGTCGTCAAAATAAAAGTTGTAATAATTATAATTAATTTCCAATATTCTCAAAAAACATTACCTTCCACAGTCGGTTATATATAAAACTAGCTGACCCGGCAAACTTTGTACCGCCTCAAAATCTATTTATCAAATATATTTCATATAAAATATAGCCTATGTCACTCGTGGATAATGTAACTTTCGAATGGTGAAAGAATTTTTAATATCGGCCCAGTAGTTTTTGAGCCTATTCATTACAATCAAACAAACAAACAAAGTTTCCTCTTTATAATATTCGTATAGACAAGCGTGGCTGGGAGTTGAACCTCGGACTCCCAGATTGAGATACAAAGTTTCAACCACTAGGCTATCACTACTAAGTGACAGTAATACCAATAATTACTACAAAGAAGGAAGTGTAGTTAAATATTTAAGTACACATTTACCAGTAGCTCGTAAAAGTTACAAAACAATTCTTTTCATTTGCAAATCGGACAATGTTTTGAAGGTCGGAAACATTAGCTTGCATATTGTAAAACCGATTAGAACGAAATCGTTGGATTATGCATGACACTTAGGTTAGTGTCGTATCGTCGGCGATAATGAAGCGAGTACTCGCTTGAGAATTGCAGCGATTGCGATGAAAAAATATATAAAGTAGGTTAGGACTATTTCGTTTTTCAGTATCAACAAATAGAAATACAATTTGTTATTACTAAAATAAAGAAAATTCAATTAATATTATTATCGATTGCTAAGATCTAGAAGAGTTCTAAACCGATGGGAAAATAAATTTACCTACATGTATTACAACGGTTTTAAAAACACGCTTTATTGTATCGTCATTTTGTTTCTCTTGTTATTTTTAAAATAACCTTGATAGCCTAATAAGCCAGTTAAATCTTCGATTGACAATGATCGAAGAGTTATTTTTTTTTTCTTTTGGTCATCTGTAATCAACCCCAGATTGGATTAGATATTCCTACCTAAGGTCGACCACTGATACGCCGCTGCCCCTGAGGGTTAAGCTGGAACACCTCAAAAAAGTACGAGTATGTCTCCCTTATCCCTTCAAACCAGAACACAGCAGCGCTAAACACTGCTGTTATCTGGCAGAAATAGGTGTGGCGGTGGTGTCAACGGAGTCGAACCACAAGTCGTTCTACCACCATCAAATTTCATTTATATCGAATATTTAATATCAACATACAATTTAAGCTATATATTATTTACCACTGAGACAAGTGCATTATGTTGATAATGTGCGGTCATTTTCTCCGATCACATCCGATTGAGGTAATGACGCCATTTTAAAATTGTACAAGTTAGACAAAATGGCCGCAATTACCTTGCACGCTACCCGCTACCGATTAATCTAATTCTAAGAACGTTTATTGAATTTAAAATTAATGTTACAAAAATAGAGCTAAAAACAACGCAATCTATTGGATCAAAAAGTATGCTGACATTACCTGAGAAGGATGAGTTTTAGTTATAATCGTTCTAGGTAGGTAGGTACTATTTTAATACGCTTTTATTAGCTTCAGACGTATGTATGTTGGTATGTTAGTATGTAACGGAATCTTTGAACATGATTTTAACCTCCTTCAAAACGTCGGATTAACTTGAAATTTGGCATACTTATTAAGGACCGATGACAATTCAATATTTTAAACATTCTGACCCGTTATCCTTACTAGGATAATCAGGATCAGCGATTTTTGTTTTCCTGAGACCCGGAAGGTCTGCGTTAAGACCAATAAAGGAATCTACCAGGCGCGCCGATCACCTAACCTGACCTGACCTGACCTCAACTTCGACGCGTCCGTTGTTAATAGCATCATGAAGCGGTGTCTCATCATCCTTATTCATTCAGCACTTCAACATCTGCACCTTCCTTTAACAAGATTTCCACTATTTCATTGTTCCCATTTCTTGCTGCCAAATGTAAAGGCATATACGAGTATGATTTCAGCTCATCGTCATAGTCACAACTTATATTATTAACTCGAGCTGTAAAATTAATTATCTACTAACAGTTTTAAAATCTCTGCAGGCAGCAGCAACACAAAGAGAAGAAATTCTATAACTATTTTTGACATTATCATCATCATGCTGTAATATTAAATCGATGATTGGATGACGTCCTTTTGAAATGGCTAGATGTAAAGCAGTTGACCGTTTTTCTCTTGAGTATTGCCATCAGCGCCTGTTTTTAAAAGATCCTCTATCATCCTTTTTCCGTGATTACTTTTATCCAAGATAGAGGACCTGGGATATGGTATAAATTATGAAAGAAAGCAGTTAGCATTGGCAATTCAGATGTCATTCAACAACTCCTCTGGGATTTTCACGTTAACAATAAAAATAAACACCAATGTAAAACACCACTTCATACAGCTGTGTTAAACAATGACCCAATATTCATTTTTGCACTGCTAAGCAAAGGTGCTGATGCTGATTCGAAAGATAAACTTGATAATACGCTACGTAATAATCGTTAAAATAATCGCTAAAATAATCACTAAAAAATGAAAAATAAATAATAGTTAAAAAAAACTAAAAAATACGCTTTTATAAAAAATTCGACCAAAAAATGAAAAATAAATAATAGTTTAAAAAAACTAAAAAAATACACTTTTTATAGAAAATCCAACTAAAAAATAGAAAATAATATTTTTAAAATTTGAATTAAGAATAGTGTAAATAAGATAAAAATATTTTTTATTGTAAAAAAAGCGTGGGGTGCTTTTTAAGATATTATCAAAATGATAATTCTTCTACTCAATATCTATCAATAAAATATTTATAACTATTGACACCATGCACCCCACGCTTTTTTTACAATAAAAAATATTTTTATCTTATTTACACTATTCTTAATTCAAATTTTAAAAATATTATTTTCTATTTTTTACTTGGATTTTCTATAAAAAGTGTATTTTTTTAATTTTTTTAAACTATTATTTATTTTTCATTTTTTGGTCGAATTTTTTATAAAAGCGTATTTTTTAGTTTTTTTTAACTATTATTTATTATCTAGAACAGTTATTAGGCCCGTTTTAGGGTATAAACAAAGAAATAAATAACTTTTTCTATACTCATAACCCCATACTAGGATTCCCTGTGTCGTGGTGCCATGGACACATGGATAGATAGACGAATACGCAAACACCCAGACCCAGAATAGAAGTCTAAATTTATCATTAAGATGTCTGTCTGGCCGGGGATCGAACCCGGAATGGTGACCACTCTACCACGTTTTAGTTTTGTAGTGTGTACTTTCACCCATGGACATCTGTAATCAACCCCAGATAAAATTAGATTTCCACCTTAGGTCGGTCACAGCTGCGTTGGTACACTTGAGAACTATGTTGGAACGCCTCAGATCTCCTTTACCACACGTATCAAATCGGAACGCAACTGTGTTATACATTGCTGTTATTAGGAAGAATAATTATAGTTTAAAAACTAAAAACCACGCTAAAATCGCACAAGGAATATCGTTAATCATGATTCCTGACGATTCTGAGGATGGGATTAAATTATTAAAATTGTGTATTGTCATCGGTTCTTGATAATTGTTCTAAATTTTAAATTAATCGGCCCGTTTAAAGTGGGTAAAAATCGAGTTCAAAGATTCCATTACATACAGCTCAAGCTAATAAACGCGTAAAAAGGTGTGGTGGTGTTGATGCCTATGGAAGACACCTAAAAGAACTCACCCCATAAGTACTCCCAGAGTTGAAAGCCAGCCAGCCCCACCACAGCACGAAGGTGCCCATGACAGCATTGACAGGGTTACCCATGGGTAACGGGTCCGTGCCTCTCGCGTACCGGCCGAGACGAGGACCCAGCATCAGTGCTGACGCGAAGGCTGATGATCCACCTGGGTACATTAAGTAATAATAGTAAAACTCTTTGGTAACCATGGATTAAGTCAGCCATTCAGTCTTTAATTGTATGTGAAGATTAAAAAGATTCATGCTGCATACTTGAGAAATCTTAACAAGTTTTCTAAGGTATGTGAAGTCTACCAATTCGCACTTGGCCAGCGCACTGGGCTATGGCCTAATCCTTCTCATTCTGGGAGAGGATCTGTGCAGCAGTGGGGCAGTAATGAGGATCACCCCATTTATATTCACCACCATCTGATGACCATGAAGACTAAATTCACACTTGCCGTGACAGTGGTGCCGCCGGAGTCGAACCACAAAGGGTTGTACCACCTTCAGACTTACTTCTTAGAGTACTAATTCTACATTGTCGAATTTCACAGTTTCAACTTATTTTTGTAGCATTGTAATTAAAACAATGGAAAACTTACTATCTAGTTAGTATTTATAACTGTTTAGCAATGGTAAAGTACTTTCTGTGCAATTAGCAGGAAAATACACTATTTGTGTCAGTTACTAACACGACGACCTTTAAAGATATGATTATATTGTCAATAAACCTAGCTTGTAAGAAAATTGCTTTGAATATTTTATTTCGTAACGAAAGATAAGGAAAGGAAGAGTAATACAGTTTAGTGACATCTGCATTTTTTATTATAATAAAATTAAAACTTTTGTTTCAAATCAAATAGGTAGAACCCTACATATAAGTAGGACGGCATGCTCGTCTGCTAACTCATATAATACTCGTATTAAAAATACAGTTACTGGCTAAGTAACTGTTGTCGAGAAGGTGGTAGAACCCTTTGTAGTGCGATTTCGGCGGCACAACAACAGCGGCGTTGGGCACTGCTGTGTTCCGGTTTGAAGGGCCACACCCTTCAAACCAGAATATACTTATCCGAAGCATTCCAGCTGAGTTCTCAGGGGTAGGAACACATCTATAGCCTACCTCAGGTAGGTAGGAATCTACTCTGGAATCTGCGGTTGTAACCACTCATCATCAGGTGGATTGCATGCTCGTCTGCTACTCCTATATTATAAGAAAAAGTAAAATAATATATATACATTTAGCTTACCTATAAGATGCACAGGGCCGGAGCCGGCAATGTCCACAGCACCGAGCTTGTTCAGGAACCCATGCTGGCCCCACACCCATCCCGCAGGCACACAGTAGACGATCGTATTCAAGAACGAAAACAGGCAGTAGGCTTTGAAATTACACCTGAAAAAAATCAGCTAATGAAGAGTATGCATTTATATTAGAGAATTATAGTCCGCGTAAAACTGCTAGTTCGCTCTGAATATAGAAATGAATCGCGGCGCCATAGCAAGTTGTATGACTACACCTGCTCGCAACAGCTTCAGAGCGAACTAGCAGTTTGGCGCGAATTATACTATACTAAAAAAACTTATTTATAGAAGACATATTTTTCGATGCATTCCAGTTTTGTCCTGGGGGGAAGCGGCGCATCTGTTGCCACCCTCGGGTAGGAATCTAATCCTATCTGGGGTTGATTGCGGATGTCCATGGGCGGTGGTAGTCACCACCAGATGAATTGCGTACTTGGCTGCTACTCTAATATTATAAATAAAGACTCCAACTGCTTAAAAATATAGCTTACGTCACCACAATCGACTTATACGACACCGACACAGTTTGATTTCTATAAAAGCGTGTACTTTAGTTTTTTAAACTATATTTATTTTTTTATTTTTGATGTGAAACATCTATAGCCGCACGTAAAACCGATTTCTGGCGTGGCGACGCATGCCGCGGCGACGCGTCGCCACGCTATACGATGGTATATATATACAGTCTATATGCAGTAGTGTGTACGGTGTGGCGACGCGTCGCCATGCGCAATCGACTGTGCGAATAGTCATCGTTATCTGGAAAAAAATCGTAATATATTATTTTATTATTATGACATATTTAGTTCCTATCACAATATGTTCTTTTCTGCATATTACTTTTACAAAATAATGTCGATGTTTCACATCTGCCAGGCGTCCCGTGACGGCTCACATTTTTTTAGTTAAATTTCCTTTAAAAGCGAGTTCTTCAGTTTCTTTAATTATTATTTATTGTTTTATTTATACTGCTGTTCACATTAAGCATCCACAAAGCGTCATAATTATAAGGATGTATGTTGATCTCTTTCTACCGGAAAACGGAGTTACTCACTTGCAAACATACAAGTGAAGCTAATATAAAGTGTGTAAAAAGATTACGGCTCAAATAGAAATAAATAACACTATTTAAAAAAATATATATAGTGACAGTGACCTTATTCTTCAATGGAGTGTAGGTAATTATTTTATCAACTAGGCTTAGTTTCTATACTGTTCCATATTTCTACTGTGGCACTGTGGCTACTTTCTGGAACTTGTCGATAGTTGAAGTTTTCTCAACATCATCCATATATGTTAGATATATGTATATGATGTATACAATATATTGTCGGAGCCCAGCTTCTTCCAATGATCATCCCTTCCTCACTTGGCCAAACCAGTGAGTTTGAACGTGGTAGAAACCTTTGGATTTCATCTACAGTACCACCGTTACATCCATTTCTGCTTAATAACACCAGTGTTAAGCGCTGCTGTGTTCTGGTTTCATGGGTGTGATAAGGGAGACATGCTTATCCGAGACATTCCAACTAATTCTTTTAGGGTAGCAACTCCTCTGTGGCTGTCCCAAGGTAAGACTGATCATATCTTTTTTTTGTTGACGAGGTGGAAACCTTCAAAAGGTACTCAGTGCCGTGGGAGCGGCACAGGGTTATTGGGATTCTTACCGCACTAAAACCCCCTCGGTGGCCGTCCTCAGCGTTACTAAGAGGACTCCGGAATCGGAACCGGAGTCCTCTGAACGCATTGCCCCTTCGGGCTCCGCCCAGATGATATTCAGGGCTCCCCACACCGTCTGGTGTTTACGACGCTATGCGACCACACATACCGCCGTTCTTCGAGGGGTCGCTTGTTAGACGGTTCGATCTCCCACTCTCGCCCGCAACCCCGGAGCCCTCAATTAGTCGCCTCTTAAGACAGGCAGGGGATACCGTAGCCCTATTCTGGCCCCGGGGCTACAGGGACATAGACTGATCATATCTGGGATTGATTACAGATGTCCAGTAGCCACTTACCATTAGACTATATGCTAGTTTACTACTTCTATAAAAACCTTACCTCTCCGCCATCGCTCCACTAACAATAGTAGTGGCAGTCGTAGCGAAGGACAATTGGAAGAGGAAAGACGCGAAGACTGGTCCCATGAGGGCGTCACCCACGGGTGGGTCCACGAGGAAGTCGCCCACTCCGATGAAGGGGTTCGAGAATGCACCTTGCCCGAAAGACATGCCGTAGCCGAAGATCCAGTAGGTAAGACCTGGGGGTAGTGCATTAATATTAGACCACTCATCAGGCAGACTGCATGCTGGTTCGTTACTTCAATATTGTAAAAAAAATAAAGAATTCTCAAGCAAGAAGACTTCCTTTTCCTTCACCGTTAAAACGTGATAATTAAAGTCTACCTACAGGACAGAAAATTATAGGGAGAAACTAAGCTACTTTTGACTCGACGATAGACTTAGATTTTTAGATTTTTTTCGCTATGGATTCGACTGTGCAGGGCAATTTTCTTCGAGGATATTTATGTTTGTGTATTGATACACACTCAAAGATTGCTTTGACACTATTTACTCCCCGAACAGCCTTTACAGATTTGAATGTACGAGGTGTCCTTGGATTCGTCAAAATTGGGAGTCCCATAAGCTTTATCGACCCCTCCTACGTATATCATCGTTATATTTAATATCGTAACTCACAAAATGTTTTCGTTTTTAAGACGCTTTTATTAGCTTGGGTTGTATGTATGTATGTATGTATGTACGTAACAGTAACGGAATCTTTGAACCCAATTTCTATCCACTTTGAACGTTCAGTTTAATTCAAAATTTTGAAGAATTATCAAAAACCGATGACAATACACGATTTTAATAATTTTGTACCATTGCTCTTATTAACATCCTCAGGATTAACGATTTTCGAGGCGAGATTGTTCAAGCGCCTAAGTCAAAGTTCATCGCAAATTACTAGATTGCAAATAATTATTGCATAAATTGCCTTATTTTAGTGTGTTTTATCGACATAGGTAACGTTATAAAGCGTATAAAATAAAATAACAAAAAATAAAACCGACTTCTATGTCACTACAAAGTAAAAAATAATTCAAATAAATGTTAGTTTAGTATATAGTTCTGAAGTCGGCGCTCCATACATTTCTTTTGATAACGGCGTAAACAGCGTGTCCAATATGTCTTAAATCTCGAAATGTGAAACTAGCCGCATACAATCGGTCGCGGTATCGCGAAAAAAAAATGTGAGCCGTCACGGGACGCCTGGCAGATGTGAAACATCGACATTATTTTGTAAAAGTAATATGCAGAAAAGAACATATTGTGATAGGAACTAAATATGTCATAATGATAAAATCAAATATTACGATTTTTGCGCATGGCGACGCGTCGCCACACCGTACACACTACTGCATATAAACTGTATATATATATATATATATACCATCGTATAGCGTGGCGACGGCAGAAATCGGTTTTACGTGCGGCTATAGATGTTTCACATAAAAAAAAATACTTGTCGAATAGATAACCTCTCTTCCTCTGGGAAGTCGGTTAAAAATATATACCGAATTTCCTAGAAATACCTGAAGGAATGCAGATTTTATTCGCATTTTAGCATATTCGAAACTTTGAAACTCTCTCCTGTAAAGTTGTAATTTTGCAGTTACAGTATTATACGTAGGAGGGGTCGATATTACTTCTATCTATAGTTTATTATTTAATTCTAAATCCTAAATAGAAAAGTTTATACCAATAAATTTATTTAAAAACTAATAATATTGTTGAAAATGCACTTTAATCGCAATGTTTTAATGCAAAACATTGTTTTAAACTTGTTACCCATGACATGGAATTGTAAGGCTTTGGCGGACTTTAATATATTTTGGGGTCAGATTGAGGAAAATCACTCGAATCTTTAGGTAAAGAACCGACAGAGGTAAAAGCATTGATGTACTAGTGCAGGGTTACTTAGACTGATAGCTTTTTAAGGTTTTGTACCCTTACTTGTTTTGACGTTTTGACAAATATTACTGTTTTGGTATTTGTTTACGTTTTTGCCCATACAAATTCCAATCAGCGCCCCTAGCGGATTGTATTAGAACTAGTGACGTAACATTAAATGACTAAATTGACAAAATGACGCTTTATGTTTTGTCGCTCTTTTTGCGAACATGTGAGGCAGACAAAAAGACTTAGCACTTACTTATTGTTACATTTACCCAGTCTACTGAAGCAAACGGAACAGAATAATGGATTGAGTAAACGTAACGTAAAATTGTGTGATGTTTTGAAAACTCATGGTAAGGGTACTGCACCTAAAGGGTAAAAACGAAACCCTATTATTAAGCTTCCGCTGTCTATCCGTCTGTCACACGGCTCTATCTCTTGAATCGTAATAGATAGACACTTGTAATTTTTACAGAGGATGCATAACGGTAGCCGATATAAAAACACATACTAAAAATAAACAAAAATGAGAGCCGTCACGGGACGCCTGGCAGATGTGAAACATCGACATTTGTAAAAGTAATATGCAGAAAAGAACATATTGTGATAGGAACTAAATATGTCATAATGATAAAATAAAATATTACGATTTTTTTCCAGATAACGAAGACTATTTATTGAATTCGATTGCGCATGGCGACGCGTCGCCACACCGTACACACTACTGCATATAGACTGTATATATATACCATCGTATAGCGTGGCGACGCGCCACTGCATGCGTCGCCACGCCAGAAATCGGTTTTACGTGCGGCAATAGATGTTTCACATCAAAAACCCTTGCAACTGAGGGTCGTCATACAAGAAACCGCTATTTTTCGGTGTTTTTCGCTTTATCTATTGAACCGTAATAGGTAGGCAGTTCAAATTTCCACAATGTATTAACAGTAATACCCCGGACTTACACGATTGGTGGGACCGAGTGATAACCGCGTAAGTCGAATTCGCGTAAGTCGGTGTATGCATGTAACTAATATTTATTTATTTATTTAATTCACAAAATCCACAGCTTGTAACAATCAATTTACAATCTAAACTTATAATATAGGTCTTGAAGCCAATTACGGATTTACAATATACATATTAAGCTAAAAAACGTCACATAGTATTCACCACATTACTTAAGAATAAAAGCATGAGATATATATATATATTTCAACATATATATAAATAAACAAAGCGCTCGAGATTTTTTTTTTAAACGTGGAAGAGTGTATGGTGTGTGTGTGTATGTGTATGTGTGTATGTGTCGTATGGTATGATTCCGAATGTGTTGACTCCGCGCGACAAATACGAATGCTTACATGAATAATTGTAGGGATAGTAAGCTTATTATTTATCGGGAGTTGCGGGACACTCTAAGGAGAATCGACGAGATTTGAAAATCGCGTAACTCCGTAAGTCCGTAAGTCGAGGGATTACCGTACTTCTACGACTGTTATGATAACAAATACTAAAAATAAAAATATTTTTTTACTGTGGAGATGTCTTATGATGATCAGGCTTTATATTTCTCCCAGAATAAGTTAAAATTTAGGGCTCATTATTAACTTGTTGTCTAGCTACCATTTTTAACGTTGGCTAAAAGTAAATTACATTTTGGTGATACGGAACCCGTGTCTGTGAGTTAGATTCGCACTCAACTAATTAATTGAACGTCCACTTACCACCCAGAGATATGTCAGCAAGATTTTTCATCATGATGTTGGCTTCGTTCTTTATTGACACACAACCGGATTCCAACATGCCAAAACCTGGTAAATGTAAAAAACGATTACGTATTTATGACAAGGATTAAGGTTATAATATAGGAGTAGCAGACGAGCATGCAGTCCACCTGATGTAACCTACTGCCGCCATCTGTAATTAAACCCATATAGAATTAGATAATTCCTACCTGAGGGCGGTCATGATACCTGTTTTTTGTTTACTAGGGGGAAACCTTCAAAAGGTACCCGACGACGTGGGAGCTACGCCGGGTTATGTGGGATTTTTACCGCACTAAAACCCCTCGGTGGCCGTCCTCGGTGCTTGTTGGAGAACTCCGGGATCTCCAACGGAACACAATCGGAGTCCACCAAGCGCGATGCCCGGATAGGGCTCTGCCCTAGGGGAGCGTTCGCTCCTCCCACAACATCTGGTGATTACGACGGTATGCGACCACATATGCCGCCGTCCTTCCCGGGGTAGCATACTGGACGGTTCGAGCTCCCACTCTTGCCGCCCGCAACCCCAGAAGCCCCCTTTTAGTCGCCTCTTGCGACAGGCAGGGGATACCGTAGCCCTATTCGATGGTAAGCTACCGCCGCCAATGGACATCTGTAATTAAACCCATATAGAATTAGATTCCCACCTGAGGGTGGTCATGATACCTGAGGGCGGGCGGATAGATGCGATCACTACCCTTGAGGATTAAGCTGGAACGCCTCGGAAAAGTATGTCTCCCTTACCACACCCTTCAAACCGGAACACAGCAGTAATACTGCTGGTATGAGGCAGAGACAGGTGTAGCGGTGGTGCCGCCGGAGTCATACCACAGAGGGTTCTACCACCTTCTCTACGCTTGCCAAGTTTATGGCAGACTTTTTTTTATGAGATTGTAGTAGAAAACGAGCATGCAATCTACTTGATGGTAAGTGGTCATTGCCGTATGGACATCTGTAACCAACTCCATATAAAATAGGTTCTACCTGAAGCCACTCACACATGTTTTGCCATCCTTGATTGATTGATTGATTGATGGACTGATTTAAGTCAGTCGTCAATCACACCTTTCTACCGGGTCACAAGAACTGCTTCATGCAAATATTTTGGTAGATAGAAATATTTCATCGGTTAAAATATTCTGATTCTCTAACTTTTAAAGAACTTAAAAATACTAAAGATATTAAAGATGTAGAAAGAGAAACTTCCGTGTTTTGGGCATGCAACAAGTTTGTTTTTAAGGGCAATGCAGGTAGTTGCCGCTTACGAAGTACGTATACAGTACACCTGTAAGTGGCAACTTAGATCACTATTTGATAAGAAAAATCATAATAAATCTTCGTAAGTAACTGAAGGTAAAAAGCAGAACTCTACCAAACCATACTTGGTCAGTGCGGTGAACTATGGACCAAAAGGCAAGAGGCTCACTAAGAGGAGACCTATGACAGTGGCACAGCAATGGGTTGACAAAATCAGAATCACCAACGATTTTTTTAAAATCAATTCGTTATCCAAGGATTTTGAAGGTGGTAGAACCCTTTGAGGTTCGACGCCGGCGGCACCACCGCCACACCTATTTCTAACTAATAACAGCAGTGTTAGGCGCTGCTGTGTTCCGGTTTGAAGGGTGTGGTAAGGGAGACAGACTATTAAGAGGCGTTCCAGCTTAGTCCTCAAGGGTAATGATCGCATCTATCCGTCCGCGCTCAGGTATCATGACCGCCCTCAGGTGGGAATTATCTAATTCTATTTGGGTTTAATTACAGATGTCCATAGGCGGCGGATGGTTTGTAGGGCACACTCTTACCATAATAAGGGAGGCATACTTTTCTGAAGCTTAGTCCTCAAGGGGAAGCGGCGCATCTGTGGCCGAGCTCAGGTAGAAATATCTAATCCTATCTGGGATTGATTCCCCGTGTCCATGGGCGGCAGTAGCCACTTACCATTAGGACTGCATGCTCGTCTGCTACTCCTATATTAAAAAAAAATAACATACACATTATATTTTATTTCCTAAGCAAATACGCGACATGAATCGAATTTATAATTTTAAATTCAACGCAGGCATTTGACAATAATTTAAATAATTGCTTTTATAAATACGTGTTCTATAAATTACTTGTACTTAATTTACGATGGACGACTAAATAATTTGTCATTTGGTCCTCAACAATTTAGTTTTAAAACCATAAAGATATGTTTTTTGTGTACCAAATGTTTATAATTAGTATTCTCAATGTGTCTCAATTTAATTTAAATCTGTTTGTACTCTAGCCGCATTCAAGTGGTATAATTTGCACATTAATAAATGTATGGTTAATACCACTGTTTGTCAATTTGATAGCGTGGAGGACTTGCAGTGATAGCCTAGTGGTCAAGAAACTCGGCCTTTCGATCGATGGGTCCGAGGTTCAAATCCCAGGCACTGATTTTTCAAAGTTATGTGCGTGTTAGAAATTGATTATCACTTGCTTAAACGGCGAAGGAAAACATCGTGAGGAAACCTGCATACCTGAGAGATTTAAAAAAATCTTAACGGTATGTGAAGTCTACCGATACGCACTAGGCCAGCGCGGTGGACTATGGCCTAATCCTTCTCATTATGAGAGGAGACCCGTGCCCAGCAGTGGGACAATAATGGGTTGATGATGATGGTGGACTATGGCGTTTATATGTCTTATTTTTGGAGGTGACACGTGCCTAGTACAGTAACGCGATGATCTAAGATTTATATCCTTTAACGATATGCACAAAATAATAAAATAAAGTGGAATATAACTGAATTTTCGACAAAAAACTATTTTGACACGAAATAAGTATCTTATTTTTTTAGAGGAGATGTGTGTTTTGTAAAGAAACATGATGATCTTAGATTTATAATCATGAAATAAATCCATGAAGTATTAAACTCAAGACTACATTTGTACTGAACTATCACAGAAAAAACATTTCTTGACACAGCTGCCATAAATATGAAATAAATGTGGTCGTAGAGTCGTTGAAGTCGAAAAACAAGGCTTTATTGTAGTATAGCAGTAGTATACGAGTATGCAGTCCACCTGATGGTAAGTGGCTACTGCCGCCCGTGGAAATCTGCAATCAACCCCAGATAAGATAAGAGTTCTATCCAGATGTGCCGCTACCTTTGAGGACTAAGTTACGTCTCGGTTAAGTATGTCTCCCTTACGACACCTGAAACCAGAACACAGCAGCGCTTAACACTGCTGATATTAGGCATTAGGTGTAGCGGTGGTGTCCCTGTAGTCTCGGGACTAGAATAGGGCTACGGTATCCCCTGCCTGTCGTACGAGGCGACTAAAAGGCTTCTGGGGTTGCGGGCGGCATGAGTGGGAGCTCGAACCGTCCAGCAAGTAACCCCGGGAAGGACGATGGTATGTGTGGCCGCATACCGTTGTAAAAACTAGGTATGTGGGAGGAGCGTGAACTGCTCCCCCAGGGAAGAGCCCGATTGGGGCATCGCGCTCGGAGGACTCCGGTTGTGTTCCATCGGAGATCCCGGAGTTCTCCACCAAGCGCCGAGGACGGCCACCGGGGGGGATTTAGTGCGGTAAAAATCCCACATAACCCGGCGTCGCTCCCACATTTCCCCCTC
This sequence comes from Epargyreus clarus clarus, assembly GCA_014595695.2. Lineage (NCBI taxonomy): Eukaryota > Metazoa > Arthropoda > Insecta > Lepidoptera > Hesperiidae > Epargyreus > Epargyreus clarus. The sequence continues at coordinate 614,953 of JACTTY020000124.1, forward strand.
ATAAACAAAAAAAAAAAGGTGTAGCGGTGGTGTCGCCGGAGTCATACCACGCCGGAGTCAAGGTAATACACCTTGAAGGAAACAATTCAAGTGAATTAAATGAATACATTTCGAGGTTTGAGGAAAACCGTACGGAAGTTTACTTTTATCTACAAATAGGTGAAATATTCCCGAAATTAACAGAAACCTTGTTTTACCCTCATAACTTATGACAGATCCTTCATCAATTTAAGGTTACTAGAAGGTAAGCGATAAATTGTATTTTCAACGGATTACGTGAAGTAGGGATGTGAAAATATCGATATTTGTAATTTATTTATTTATTTAATTATTACAAAATCCACAGCTCTTAAAATCATACAAATACATTTCTTATATAGTATTTCTTACAGCCAATTTACAATTTTTTAAAGAACTCATAACAGCACGAATAAGGGTTTTATAAAAGGTATAAATATATATAAATAGAGGTATAAATACTATAAATATATAAGTAATTTCAAAGATAAACACACACAAATGAATAACAATTTATAATCGATTATTGTAAGTGAGCGACTGGCAATGCGTGGCCCGTGACCTCATTTTGAGATGACGGTTTGTTTCAAATTTCAGGGACTATTGATGATCGTTTGTTTTTCGTTGACTGATTTTGAATAGAATTAAAAAAATCGATTATTTTCAAAATATTAAAAAATCGATTATTTTGAAAATAATAGTTTTTTTTAAATAATCGATTTTTTATTTTGAAATTATTTTGAAAATAATCGGTATTTTATATTTTGAGAATAATCGTTTTTTTTTAAATAATCGTTTTTTTTATAATAGTAGATTTTTTAAAAATTGATTTTTTTTTCAATCTTTTCGTCGAAAACTCACTACTGTCCCACTGCTGGGCACGGGTCTCCTCTCACATCGAGGAGTTTAGGCTAAAGACTTATCACACTGGCTAAGTGCCAATTGGTAGACACCACACACAAAGGTGGTAGAACCCTTTGTGGTTCAACTCCGGCGGCACCACCGCCACACCTATTTCTACCTAATAACAGTGTTAGGCGCTGCTGTGTTCCGGTTTGAAGGGTGTGGTAAGGGAGACAGACTTTTTCGAGGCGTTCCAGCTTAGTCCTCAGGGGTAGCGGCGCATCTGTGGCCGACCTCAGGTAGGAATATCTATCTGGGGTTGATTACAGATGTCCATGGGCGGCAGTAGCCACATTAGGTGGACTGCATGCTCGTCGGCTATTCTTATATTATAAAAAAAAAAAAAACCACACACCCTTGACTTCTTTTTTCGTTATGTTTTTCTTCACCAGTTTATGGTAATGATAATTAATTTCTAATACGGAAAACTTTGAAAAAGAAGGTGCCTGGGATTTGAACCTCGGACCCCGTATGAAAGGCAGAGTTTCTCAACCACTATGCTATTACCGCTTCTCTATCGTATTTGACTATGGTTTTCACATCCCTAAGTACAAGATTACCTTCGACATTGACTGCCATTACTGTAAGGTCATCTGAATTTGTGGATTACTTCATTAATATTTACTTATCTGAAAGGTCTTTTCAGACATGTAAGTTTAGTTGTAGGTTATGTTTGAACTGTTAGAATAGCTCGGTCTTAAACGCAGGAAACCCGGGTTCAAATCTCGGTCAGATTGTTATTTTTGTCCCTGTAGTTCCGGGACCAGAATAGGGCTACGGTATCATCTGCCTGTCGTAAGAGGCGTAAGGGAGCTTCCAGGGTTGCGGACGGCAAGAGTGGGAGCTCAAATCGCCCGGCCAGCGACCCCGGGAAGGACGGTATGTGTGGTACATACCGCCCTAAGAGGACTCCGGTTGCGTTCCGTTGGAGATCTCGGAGTCCTCTACGCAGCGCTGAGGACGGCCACCGGGGGGGGGGGGGGGGGTTTGGTGCGGTAAGAGTCCCACATAACCCTGTGTCGCTCCCACGGTACCGGGTACCTTTTGAAGGTTTCCCCCTCGTTAATAAACTCTCGTTAATGTTTGAACTATATATAATGCTGCGAATATATAGAAAAAAATGCTTTCTACAATCACAGCCCCACACAAGGATTTCTTACGGATACTCATAAAGATGGATAGAGAAACACCCAGACCCAGAACAGAAAATCTAAGTTCATCATTTAGATCTGTCTGGCTGGGGGTGGAACCTTCTTTTTTTGTTTCCGAGTGTTTTAGGTTTTTAAATTATCATCATCATCATCAACCCATTACTGTACCACTGCTGGGCATGGGCTCCTCTCAGAATGAGGAAGGAGGATTAGGTCATAGTCCACCGCGCTGGACAAGTGCGTATTGGTAGACTTAACATACCTTTGAAACCTTTTTTTTTAGATTTCTCAGGTATGCAGGTTTCCTCGCCATGTTTTTCCTTCACCACTTAAGCAAGTGATCATAAATTTATAATACTAATTTATAACTTTGAAAAATCAGAGGTGCGTGCCTGGGATTTGAATCTCGGACCCGTCAATCAAGAGACCGAGTTTCTTAAACAATAGGCTATCACTGCTTTTAAATTATATTTATCACGAGCTTTTGCCCGCGGCTTCGCTTGCGTTACGAAGTAATATTTTCATCCCCTATTTAATGCCCTTGGGGGTAGAATTGATAAAAATCCTTTCTTAGCGAATGCCTACGTCATAACATCTACCTGCATGCCAAATCTCAACCCGATCCGTCCAGTGGTTTTGGCTGTGCGTTGACCTTTGAGTTATATATATTTAGATTATTTTACAGAATACAATATAAAATATTCTTACCTGTCTGCATTGTGAAAATAATAAAAGATGACGTCAAAATCCAGTTGGTGTCTTCCAAATCGATTTCGAAGTTCTCCTGCAAGCTCACTGTGGTGTTAGTCAGGTTTGGGGAACGCAGGCCCACGCGTGGGAACATCGTCCAGTTAAAGTCCATTTTGGATTTTGTTTATTCACTCTTACTTTATAGTCTGTGCACAAAATATGGCTGAATAACAGTTATCTTTATTTCGAAAACAAAAATGATATTCACATATTGAGACAGTTTATTTGATAAAAATTATGTTACTTTTATATTAAATTTTGTGCGGGACGACGCGAACAGCTGACTCAAGATTCGACGTAATTATAAGTTTGAAATTGTTTACTTAATTTATAGTTAATAATAGTTCATAAGTTGTAATAAATAAAGACTTCATTATTCGTAACACACGATCAGCTGATCAATATTGTATAGTTCAATGGCCGACGCTAAACAGCTGACTCCAACTCGATCAGCTGATCATAGCAGTAAGACGTAGTTACGTAAACAGCTGATAGTTTTTAATGTAATTTATTTGATGTTTTATTATGTTTGAATAGTGTTTTACTTATGTTTATTGTTAATAGTATATAATAGGATTTAATAGAATAGGGAAAATAGATAATAGTTTAAGTTTGTAAATGTAATAAAATAAATATTTCGTAATAGTTTATAGGGCATAGGTATAAGTGTCAATTATAATAGGTTTTGCAATAGTTTAGGTTTTAATAGAAGTTTAAATAGAAATATGTAAATTCCTAAACAAACTAAATAGATTATTATTATTATTATTGTGAATCGTCGATTCAAGGCCACAGTTTGAACAGGTTCGTACAGGTCCGTACAGGTTTAGACATAGAATAACGGGAAATGGTTGTAATTGGCCAAAAGGCCTATATTCCTGCCTAGACCTGCTTCTAGTTGTGGTACTTGAGTCGGGGATATAAACAGGCCAGATTTTCAAATTTTCATTCAGTACTGGCAATAGACCTATGGAACAAAGGAATAAATGGAACAAGAGTAAAACAAGGGATTTCAATTCTTCCAACCCAGCAATTATAGTAATGTGCCCCTGCACAAATTTTATTTATTAAAAATCGTTATGTACTAAGCACTTATTTTTTTAGATTATTTTTCTTTACATTTATTATTTTTGCAATACGATTTATTTATATTTTTGTTCACTGTGTTTATTTTTACTAGTATGCAATTAAAACCTTATCGTTTTTATTTCCTTTTCGTCGTATATAAGTCACTTATTTCTCGAATTTGTTTTTATTACAATTTTCGAATTATTCGTTTGTTAATCTATTGCTACAGTATTATTAATTCCATTTTATTCAAATTAAATATGACACAAGAATATCCGTGGCGAGGTTCGTACGAATGAAAGATACCTTTAGGTACAGCGGCGTTTTATACTGAGTCGAATGATTACGTAATGACCTTTGAGTATTTAGCAAAACTGTTAGTTAGAATTTATCTATTTCTGCTTCATAACAGTAGCGCTGTTCTGTTTTTTTTTTAATTTATACCTAACGATAATGCGGACGGGCTACCTGTACCCTTAGTATAACGCTTTCTACCCCACACTAGGATTCCCTGTATCGTGGGTGCTATGGACACACACAGACACAAATACACAAATACCCAGACCCAGAAACTGAAATCTAAATTCATCATTTAGAAATCTGTCTGGCCGGGGATCGAACCCCTCTGCGCGTCAGACCGGCATGGTGACCGCTCCGCCACGCGGGTCGTCAATACGAGCATCATCGTCAATAAGAATTTACCTTTTTATAAAAACGACTGTTTTTGTATTTGTTTACGTACGTACGTTCAAAGTGGGTAATAATCTTTTTTTTTTATAATATAAGAGTAGCAGACGAGCATGCAGTCCACCTGATGGTAAGTGGCTACTGCCGCCCATGGACATCTGTAATAAACCCCAGATTGGATTAGATATTCCTACCTGCGGTCGGCCACAGATGCGCTGCTACCCCTGAGGACTAAGCTGGAATGCCTCGGAAAAGTCTTTCTCCCTTAGGGGGCGTTCAAGTATTACGTAACGCAATTTGGGGGGGAGGGGGGGTCTTGTAAAACGTTACGATGCGTTACAGGGGCGGGAGGGGGTCTTTCTTAATACACGTTACGTAACATTTTTTAATAAAGAAATAGAGAATTAAAACTCCTAAATTGGAAACCCTTTTCATTTACGTTTTACGGGGAATCCCTTGAATGAGTGGGTTCAGCCGAACTAAGTCCTGAGTATTCTGAGTTAGACTAAGTATAGTACAGTATAGTAGTATATATGCTTTGACTATACTTAAACTAACTTAGAATACTCAGGAGACCTAGTTCGGCTGAACACGCCCAAGGATAAAAACTATAACATTTTTTTTTAGCAAAATTTAGGGTAAAAATTGACACTTGAGTGTTACGTAACGTTAGGGGGGGGGGTATAGAAAAACGTTACGGTGCGTTACAAGGGGGGGAGGGGGGGTCAAAAATCTTCAAAAATTGCGTTACGTAATACTTGAACGGCCCCTTACCACACAAATCGAGTTCAAAGATTCATTCATGTACATACATACATACAGGTCACGCTAATAAAAGGGTGGTAGAGTCCGCGTAAAACTGCTAGTCCGCTCTGAATATAGAAATGAATCGCGTTGCAATAGCAAATTTTATGACTACACGCGCTGGCAACAACTTCAGAGCGGACTAACAGTTTGGCGCGAACTATAAATACGTAATTGAACATACTTAAATCCATTGAATCCGCTGCTATTAAAATTCGTGTTCATTTGATATGCTTGTCGAGGAGTTGTTAAATAATTTGACATACCTAATTCGTAATTAATTTTAATACTGTTTTAGTATTCTAGGAATAATCATTATATTAGTTATTTTTATAGAGTAGGAAGTCTTTTTGTAAGTCATAACATTGTCAAAAGTGTGTGAATTGCATTTTTTTATAATATAAGAGTAGCAGACGAGCTTGCAGTCCACCTGATGGTAAGTGGCTACTGCCGCCCATGGACATCTGTGATGAACCCCAGATAGGATTAGATATTTCTACCTGAGGTCGGTCACAGATGCGCCGCTACCCCTGAGGACTAAGCTGGAACGCCTCGGGAAAGTATGTCTCCCTTACCACACCCTTTAAACCAGAACACAGCAGCGCTAGACTGCTGTTATAACAGAAATAGATGTGGCGGTGGTGCCGCTGGAGTCGACCCACAATGTGTTTTACCAACTTTAAAATCAAAAATTTGCCCATCACTAAATCACGCACTTGGCCAGAAAGTATGTGGCCTATATACAGAACGCTGAAATAATAATGACAAAGATTACGTAACGACATTACATTATATATAATGCTAGCTGACCCGGCAAACTGTGTATCGCCTCAAAATCTATTTATCAAATATATTTGATATAAAATATAGCCTATGTTACTCGTGGATAATGTAGCTTTCGAATGGTGAAAGAATTTTTAAAATCGGTCCACTAGTTTATGAGCCTATTCATTACAATCAAACAAACAAACAAAGTTTTCCTCTTTATAATATTAGTGTAGACTAGCTGACCCGGCAAACGTTGTGTTGCTATATAAAAAAAATGTTAAGGGTGAACAACCCTTATCATTTAGGGGTATGAAAAATAGATAGTAGCCGATTCTTAGACCTACTGAATATGCATATAAAATTTGGTGAAAATCGGTAAAGCCGTTTCGGAGGAGTACGGTAACTAACATTGTGACACGAGAATTTTATATATCAGACAGGAGTAACGAAGGGCCGGGCAGTTCACCTGACGTGACGTTCACCTCACTACCGGCCATGGACATCTGTAACCTACCCTAGGTAGGATAAGAGTCCTATCTAAGGTAGACCACAATATTGCTACCCCTGAGGACAACAAAACACACCCTGAAATGTTGCACCATAGGAGAGTCTCGCTTATCACTTATCAGGATCAATTCTAGGAATTAATAATAAATGTATTTTTTTGATGTGAAACATCTATAGCCGCACGTAAAACCGATTTCTGGCGTGGCGACGTATGCCGTGGCGACTATACGATGGTATATATATACAGTCTATATGTAGTAGTGTGTACGGTGTGGCGACGCGTCGCCATGAGAAATCGAATTCAATAAATAGTCATCGTTATCTGGAAAAAAATCGTATTTTATTTTATCATTATGACATATTTAGTTCCTATCACAATATGTTCTTTTCTGCATATTACTTTTACAAAATAATGTCGATGTTTCACATCTGCCAGGCGTCCCGTGACGGCTCACATTTTTTTTCATAAATCATACTAAGCCTAAACCAGGTGTTAATATGTCAGTATAATATCAGTAATAATATATTTGACACCGGCTAACGGTACAAACAATTTCACACCTTTTTGTAAATTTTTTACAAGGTTAATTTATAACAGATTATTTAAAAAGGCAAATATCATAACGGGCACAGGTCAAAGCAAATAAAAATACATAATAATATATATTTGAATGGATATTATTTATTTAGCGTCATTCACACCTAGGTACATCACTATACCACAACGACAAATATACCTACTACTATAAAATACAAAAATGCAAGATTTTACGTTTTACGAATTTAAATAGGCAACGTCACAATCATTTAAATATCAGAGTAAAGGTTTAGTGCATATTCGATTGCGCTAGCCAATTGCATATTAGTAAAACTCCACACATAGGTGAGAACGGATTTGTCCCTGTAGTTCTGGGACCAGAATAGGGCTACGGTATCCCCTGCCTGTCGTAAGAGGCGACTAAAAGGGGCTTCCGGGGTTGCGGGCGGCAAGAGTGGGAGCTCAAACCGCCCAGCCAGCGACCCCGAGAAGGACGGCGGTATGTGTGGTCGCATACCGTCGTGTACAACCGGACGGTGTGGCGAGCGGCATGCTCACCTGGACGGAGCCCGACGGGGCAACGCGCTAAGAGGACTCCGGTTTCGTTCCTCTGGAGATCCCGGAGTCATTTACGCAGCGCCGAGGACGGCCACCGGGGGGGTTTTAGTGCGGTAAGAATCCCACATAACTCTGTGTCGCTCCCATGTCGTCGGGTACCTTTCGAAGGTTTCCCCCTCGAAAACAAAAAATAAAGGTGGGAACGGATTGCTACAAGCGCTAAAGTTATTCTTGCTATTTATACTTGCGTATTTATATAAAAAATGATATGAAAATAGACAGTTTCACAAAGTAAATACATCATAGTCACATCTATTTCGTAAACTTTAAATTTGTTTATAAATGCAATAACGGAATACCCATTTGATTTTTAGAACGAAGCATTATTAATTAGTACTAGTAAATTTAAGTTATACAGTATCAGCGACATCTAGCGTAAAAATTATACACTATTAGTATTTATAGTGTATAAGTTAACTGTAGAACGAAATATTTTTACTACTCGCCGCTAGATGGCACTGTTTGCTTAGCATTAATTAGTTCTACTTTTCAACAATAGATGGCGATGTATGTATATACGCTGTAGTAATACAGCTTATTGTTTTATTATAAGGTCCTATATCATATTACTTATATTATATTAAATTCTTTTCCTTGCTGTACTCTTTAAATTAGGCAACAATAGCACTCTACCCCTTTTTTAGGTTATATATCTAGTATATCTGCAGTTAAACTATAATGTTAATAAATACATAAAATAAATTTATAAAATAATGATCGTCTCAGGTAGAACCTGTTCTATATGAAGTTGGTTACTGTTGTATTAGTTGAAAGTGTTGAAACACAATATTGTACTTTATTACTTCTTTTATTTATTAGGCCTCAATTAAACATTACACTTTCTTACAGAACTCCTAATCCTTTTTTACTCCCGCCATCTTATATCCTCTGGTCCGGTTTTAGTGTTACCAGCTCCCTTTCAGTGTTGCCACTCGTAGCTCCCTTCTACCTGTCATGTTCCATTCTTCCAACATCCTTCTCTTTTAATCTTTTAATGAATTGTGTTTTACTATTTGTTACATGTTATGACAATTTTGTTACAATGTCTTGTTATACAAAATTATAATTACAAATTACAAATATTATTATCCTAATGTAAATTTAAACAAATATTTATTTTCTCTTAACATAGTCATTAAGTTAATCACCATATTTAATCAATAATCATGAACATATTTTGGTATGTAACATACATAATAATCATCCAGATATTTAGGTTTCCTTACAAGCCTTTCAGACCTCCTTTGTGACTGTTCCGGATCATTAGTACTATCCTTTTCTAAATAATCTTCACCAACTGACTGACTATTATTTTCACCGGTTGAAAGACTTGTTGGTATCCCCTCACAAAATTGATCTAAGTAATCACTATTTATAGGCCTGCCTGGTGAAATGTGAGAAAAGGCTTTATTCAAATGCCACCGATTCCGTCTAAAGTTACCCTTGTCAGTACTTACAATATAAGATCTAGGTTCATCACATTTTTTTACAATAGTCCCATAAGATTTTAAATCTGTAATCCAAACTTTATCTTCTATGTCTAAATCTGGCAAATTTGATGCTTTATGCCTCTTATTGTAGTAATATGCAGTCTTATGTTTCCTTTCAATTTGTTTATTCTTCAATATGTCTTCAACTATTACCGGCTTATTTAATTTACTAGGTAGAATAGGTAAATTGTCACGTAATTTACGATTGAACATTAATTCTGCTGGACTATAACCCACTTCCAAAGGAGTATTCCTATACACTAGCAAAGCTAAATAGATATCTTCATTTTTAGACAATAAAGACTTTGCTATTTTAACCCCAGACTCTGCCAGTCCATTACTCTGTGAATAATAAGGACTGCTGGTGATAGATTTAAACCCATACTCATTAGCAAAATTATTAAACTTACTTTTAAATTGCGTGCCACAGTCTGACCTAACTACTTCTGGTATGCCATATCTGGAAAATACTTCTTTACACTGAATTATTACTGAATCTTCGGTTAAGTCTTTTAATTTTGAAATTTCCAGAAATCTAGAATAATAATCTATCATTACAATGTACCAACTATTGTTAAATTTAAACAAATCAATTCCTACTTTCTGCCAAGGACGATCAGGTATGGATTCAATAATCATTTCCTCTTTGTGATTTTGATAAAGTTCAATACATTTACTACAAGTTTTAACCTTACTTTCTATTTGCTTAGACAGTCCTAACCACCAAACTGATTGCTTAGCACGTTCTCTGCATTTTGAGATACCCAAATGACCTTTATGTATTTTATCTAAAATTTCTTCTTGCATGGAATTTGGAATAACAATTCTGGAATTAAATAAAAGAATGTCAGCTTCGATAGAAAAGTTAATTCTGTACTGATAATAATCTTTGAATGAACCTAGACAATTTTTTCTCGGCCAACCTTGCACAGTAAATTGCTTTAATTTGATACAAATGTTACACTTATTTTGTTCTACTTTTATCCTTTCTAATATTTCACTTGATAAGGTTTCATTAGTGAGTGAATTAAGATCTATTTCTTCCAAATTTTGAGTAACATTAGTTAACGGCATAGGTTGCCTTGATAATGCATCTGCCACTACCAATTCTTTACCCGGTGTGTATACAACTTTGTAGTCAAATTTTGTAAGTTTAAGCCGTAATCTTAACAATCTTGGACTCAGATCATTTAATTGTTTAGTTTGTAATATTTGAAGGAGTGGTTTATGATCTGTTTCCAAAATAATTTGAATACCTACAATATAGTCTTTAAACTTCTCAGCTGCCCAAGTAAGTGCTAAACATTCTTTTTCTATCTGTGCATAGTGTTTTTCAGCTGCTGTGAGAGTTCTACTGGCATACATAACAATTGATCGTTGACCCTGTCTATCAACTTGCATCAAGGCTGCTCCCAACCCATAACAACTACTATCAGCTGATACTATTATGGTCAGAGATGGATCATAATGTGCTAATGTAGGTGATTCTTTGAGTTTATTTTTTATGTCCTGAAATGCCAGTTTTTGTGCATTTTCCCAAACAAACATGTGATCTTCTTTTAAAAGTGAGTACAAAGGTTCCAGTAAATGAGACTTTTTAGGAATAAATCTGCCTACAAAATTAACCATACCTAGAAACTGTAATAGTTCTTTCTTATTAGAAGGTGCACTGAAAGAGTCTATTGCTTTAATTCTTTCCGGATCTACTTTTATTCCTATTTCATTTATTATGTGACCTAAATAACTAACCTCCTTGACTCTAAAAATACATTTGCTCTTGTTTATGGTTAACCCTTCCGCATGTAATCTTTTTAAAACTTCTTTAAGCATTCTGTCATGGTCTTCCCTACTTTCCTCAAATATTAGAATATCATCCATATGTATTGCCACTTTAAGATCCTTAAACAAATTAGAGAACTTCATACTGAAATATTCAGGAGCACAATTAAGTCCAAACGGTAAACGATTATATATATATCTTCCAAATGGAGTTATAATAGTTGTAAGCTTTTTTGATTCCTCGTCTAACTTTATTTGATGGAACCCTGAAGTAGCGTCAATCTTAGAAAAATATTTAGCCCCTTTTAGCTTTGCCAATGTATTTTCCACCTTTGGAATAGGATAAACCGGTCTTAGAATATTCTTATTTACCTCGGTGTAATCCCCACAGATTCTTACTTTATTATTTTTATATATAACAACAATAGGTGAAACAAAATCAGTCGCCTCTTCAATTGGACTAATTATTCCTAATCTCTCTAATTTATTAAGCTCTTCCTTAACTTTTGGCCATAAGGGAATTGATATATTCCTAGGTGAGGAATGGACATAATGTTTTGGATTCTCTATTAATTTAATATGAAACTCATCCTTAAAAACACCCAACTCATTAAATATGTTTGGAAATTCTTTCTCAATAGCATTTTCAATATTACTAGTCCAATTATCATACATACTAACTGCACATATTTCAATGACCTTCATAGCCTCAATAGCAGGTCTTCCTAAAATAGCTGATTTTAACCCTCTAATAACATAAACCTTACCTTCAAACTTATTATTTTTATATTCTAATTTTAGTCTTACAGTTCCAATAACTTGCAATCTTGTGCCGTCTGGCCCCTTCACTTTATCATCACAGTTCACTATAAAAAACTGGCATTCCAAAGCTAAGTCCTCTGATATGGCACTTATATCTGCTCCTGTATCAATTAAAAAGTTCACTTTATCTTTGGATTTGCTCCCTTGTGTCATACAAACATCAATTAAATATTTATGTTTAGTCTCACAGAAACTCACCTCATATTCAGTTTTATCACACTTCTCCACATTTCTTACTGATTTTCCTCGACAAAAGCGGGCAAAGTGTCCCACTCTTTGACACTTATGACATGTCACTTTATATGCTGGACACTTATCCCTGGGGTGTCTCTGTAACCCACAGAACCAACATTTCTGTGTTTTCTTTCTATAAGTATCTTCTTTAATTACATTTATGACTTCTTCTTTTTCTCGCATAACCTTGCACTCTTCTTTTTGAATTTCTGTTTGCTTTCCCATTAAAGTTGCTTCTTCTAAGGTTAAATCATTCTTTAACAGCATTCTGTCGCTGACATTTTTGTCGTATATTCCTGTAACGATCCTGTCCCTGATTAACTCTTCTTTGAGTGTTCCATACTGACAATTCTCAGCTATTTTATGTAAGTCCGTTATAAATTCGTCAAATTTTTCCCCTTCTTTTTGAACTCTTGCATTAAATTTGTACCGTTCATAAATGACGTTCTTCTTTGGAGAAAAGAACGTGTCAAATTTTTCGATAAGTTTGTCATACGAAAGTTTTTTTTCAAATTGAATAATTATATCTTCGGCTTTCTCCCCCATGCAGTACAGCAAACAGTCAATTTTGTTCTGATCCGTATATTCTGCATGGCCAGACAACGCTATATATCGGAGAAATCTTCTTTTGTATTTTGGCCATTCTTCCGGCACAAAACTGAATTGTCCCGGAGGAGGGACTTTCATCAACTTTTCCTGTTCTGCCACCATGTTGTATTAGTTGAAAGTGTTGAAACACAATATTGTACTTTATTACTTCTTTTATTTATTAGGCCTCAATTAAACATTACACTTTCTTACAGAACTCCTAATCCTTTTTTACTCCCGCCATCTTATATCCTCTGGTCCGGTTTTAGTGTTACCAGCTCCCTTTCAGTGTTGCCACTCGTAGCTCCCTTCTACCTGTCATGTTCCATTCTTCCAACAGTTACAGATGTCTATGAGCGGCAGTGATTTATCGTATTCAGGTGAACTGCACGTTCGGTAGTTCCTCAAATCAATAAAATGTCGTTACAAATCGAACTCTACGTGTCAAAGCAGTGCTTTAATCAATTTTATGGATATTTTTCAGTTCCAGCCATAGATTAGTAAAGATTAATCACTCCTAACAAGAAAAAATGCACCCAGTTTTGAGAATTGAAATAGTAGCGTAAAAAAGTTTTGCCACGTCCCCGTGCTATGTCCCTAAAATATTTGAAATAATTATTTATTTATTACGTAAATTACGTAATTATTACGTTAATTAGTTATTTATTCGTAAATATTATTTAAAAATGTTTTTATTTGTCAAGGATGCAAAAAAGAACTTACTAAAATAAGCCGTTTGGTGGCTTCATTCAATTTCAAGGCGGCGAAGTATCTTTACTAATCTATGGTTCCAGCATTAATCCTAACGCGAGTCTAGTTCTGTTTAAGAAAAAAATGCAAGACGGTAATTTCGCGGGTCTTTCTCTTTTCTTTTATAATTTAAGAGTAGCAGACGAGCATGCAGTTAATCTGATTATAAGTGACCAATACTACATTAGATTAGATTCCTACCTGATTAAGCTGAACGCCTCGGAATAGAATATTTCCCTGACTACACCCTTCATACCAGAACACAGTAGCGTCGTGCGCTGCTGTTATTAGGTACCCCTATCTATCCTACCATTGTTCTACCACAGATCGACATATCAACCTCTGATAACAAAGTTGAAATGCTTGGTATCGTACCGAAGTGTTTTCTTCTACCACACCCTCAAATCAGTACACAGCAGCGCTACACTGTTGTGATAAGACCATAGATTAGTAAAGATACTTCGCCGCCTTGAAATTGAATGAAGCCACAAATGGCTTATTATAGTAAGTTCTTTTTTTGAATTCTTGAAAAATTCTTAAAAACATTTTTAGAGAAAATTTACGAATAAATAACTAATACTGCGTAATTTACGTAATAAATAAATAATTACTTCAAATATTTTAGGGACATTTTAGCACGGAGACGTGGCAAAACTTTTTTACGCAACTATTTCAATTCTCAAAACTGGGTACATTTTCTTGTTAGGAGTGAGTAATCTTTACTAATCTATGGATAAGACAGAAATAAGTGTAGCAGTGGTGCTTCCGTAGTCGAACCACAGAGTTTAATAAAATGCGAATAAATATATTAATTAATCGATGTTTATTGATACATGGTGTCAATAATAACCTATATAATATTTATTAAAAGCAGGCCTTGTAATAAACCTTATTTTCTTAAATTATTGTTCAATTTATTACCTACTAGCTGACCCGGCAAACTTTGTACCGCCTAAAAATCTATTTATCAAATATATTTCATATTAAATATAGCCTATGTTACTCGTGGAAAATGTAGCTTTCCAATGGTGAAAGAATTTTTAAAATCGGTCCAGTAGTTTTTGACCCTATTCATTACAATCAAACAAACAAAGTTTTCCTCTTTATAATATTAGTATAGAACATACAACATACATTATTCGTTTCCTCATTTTGCGGTGATAAAATACCCGTACTTTACAATCAATTCCAGAAACGAAATGACCATTTTTAAGTATTTACGATCCTTATGACCGATGATAAAGAAATTGTAACAATTTCTCCTACGAGTAACATCCTTGGCGACAACTTAACAAAGGCATAATGTAACAAAGACAGGAAAGGTGAAAAAAAAACAATGTTTGGAGGGAAACATTTTGACGTTTAACATTTATGGTTGCGTTCAGAAATTGTTATTTTTTTTTTGTTTATGCGATGGCTTCTTGGTCTTGCAGCCTGTAATTGTCCAAAGGTTTTTTTATTATTATAATAGCGGATCCCGCTGCGTTCTGTCGTTAACAACTACCAGTAGCAAATGATTAGTTTCGGTTGCCATTATAGTGTAAATAATCTCGTACCACATTGTATTGACCTGTTTACGCATAATAAAAAGAAATGACGCTTCGTTGAAATTTCTTCGAGTTGTAAAATTGAGCGTAATAAATCTTTGTAGGTCGTGATGAGCGCTGATTTTGATGTTTTACTCAAAAAAAATTTGGTCATCTTTCATGGGGAGGTACTTACTACCGCCACTGATATTTTATTTTATTTATTGTATTTTGGACACAAACAGTCATGTATTACATTACGACGTTTTTTTATAATATAGGAGTAGCAGACGAGCGTGCAGTCCAGCTGGTGGTAAGTGGTTACTGCCGCCCATGGACATCTGTGATCAATCCCAGATAGGATTAGATTCCTACCTGAGGTCGGCCACAGATGCGCCGCTACCCCTGAGGACTAAGCTGAAACGCCTCGGAAAAGTATCTCTGTCGAAAAAGTAAATCACATCAAATCTTTCATCACTCGGTAGGTATCTATTACAAAGAGAAAATACCTTTATCCAAGGAACCCTTCTAAGGCATGTAATAAAAGATATATTAGGGCAGTCCCTGAGGCGTGATGTTAGAGCCGGGAGAAATAGTGCAGATCGCCGGATCATGGGGCCGGCGTATCCGTAATTCGGGGCGGTTCGGATCAGTTTACGATGTGCGAGATAAAAATTTAATTTTGTCAATTGTTCTTTTGTTTACTCCTTTTTTTTGCGTTTGCGCGAATTACTGGTAGAATACAAGGATTAAGTCTACTTTTTTAATTAATTTAAGACGATCATAGACAATTTAGAAGTAATTCTGTAGTGTATTTATTGTTAAAATAAATAGTTGTTTATTATACCTATAGGTTAGTTTATTAGATACCTTTATTAGTCTTAAATGATTTTTATACCTTCTTAATCTATACTAATATTATAAAGAGGAAAGCTTTGTTTGTTTGATTGTAATGAAAACGCTCAAAAACCACTGGACCGATATTAAAAATTCTTTCACCATTCGAAAGCTACATTATCCACGAGTAACATAGGCTATATTTAATATGAAATATATTTGATAAATAGATTTTGAGGCGGTACAAAGTTTGCCGGGTCAGCTAGTCAATAATAATCACCAAACCGATCTTAAGGCTATGAATTCTCAGATAAATCTGTGAATTGCGTCTTCAAACAAGACGTACCTTTAAGCACTAGAATCAGATAGTATAAAAGAAAATCAAGTCGTATTTTCTCGAAGCCCAAATTCTCCTCACAGCACATATAAAATTCAACACTGGCGACCCGGCCGTCACCCGCGCGATCGCCATTTGTCGCAATAAAAAAGAAAAAAGGATTCTCTTTTGATTCCAATTTTGAATTCAATCTACGGGTCGGGCGCCATGATTTTATTTTCATGACCGCCCTGGGACGCAAGGGTGGCGTTTTTTAATAATAAATGAATACAAATCTAGTTATTATATTAATGAAAGGATTATTTTGTTATTGTTTTCGGAGTCTATGATGGGATTATGAGATTAAATATTTAGAGTACTTTTTGTTCTATGAAATGGGTTCAAAGAAAGAAAGAATGAAAGTTTATTTGTTTATTTTATTTTAAGCCATAGATTAGTAAAGATACTTCGCCGCCTTGAAATTGAATGAAGCCACAAACGGCTCATTAGTAAGTTTTTTTTTTAATTCTTGACAAATAAAAACATTTTTAGAGAAAATTTACGAATAAATAACTAATACTGCGTAATTTCCATAATAAATAAATAATTATTTCAAATATTTTAGGGACATTTTAGCACGGAGACGTGGAAAAACTTTTTTTACGTAACTATTTCAATTCTCAAAACTGGGTACATTTTCTTGTTAGGAGAATGTTATGTTTAATGGCTGTCATGGTGTAATTTACGCGGAACAATGCCGACATATGGATTTAAGTATTTAGTGCAAAAACACGAAATCGAAGAAAAAGTGCAGAAAAATATCGCTTCATTCGTAAATGATCTAAAAACTACATTTTTTAAATATTTTTCACAAACGAAAATAAATGGTAGTGACAATTTCAATTATCAAAACTGGTTAAATTGTCTTGTTAGGAGTGAGTAATCTTTACTTTCAGATTTTAAATTTTACAACTATTATTTAATTCATAGTTTAAGCAAAGCAAGCTACGACTTAAAAGTACCTACGTAGATAATTACTATCTTAATTGTACAAAATATATTTAGCTAAAGGAAAATTTGTAAATGGTACACAAGAATTTTCGCCGACTCGGAAACCCGCCATGAAATAAATCGGGCGGCCATATTGTAGGTACAATTCGCGCGCGAATTAACGTCATTTAAGAGCCATAGAGTTAATATTAAGAAGAGGTTTCTGTTATATTTTTATTTATTTTATTTTTCTAATATATCTACACTATCTACACTAATATTATAAAGAGGAAAACTTTGTTTGTTTGTTTGGTTATAATGAATAGGCTCAAAAACTACTGGACCGATTTTAAAAATTCTTTCACCATTCGAAAGCTACATTATCCACGAGTAACATAGGCTATATTCTATATGAAATATATTTGATAAATAGATTTTGAGACGGTACGAAGTTTGCCGGGTCAGCTAGTAAGTAATAAACGAGTATGCAGTTTATCTGAGTGGCTACTGCCGGACGTTATAAGACGTCCGCAATCCAAAAAGGATTAGATTACGGCTCGCCTAATTTTGGTCTTGGTCAAAGATGCGTTGCTACCCCTAAAAACTAAGTTGGGACACCCAGGGTGTCTCTTCTTTACTTCGCCTTTTAATTTTTTTTTATAATATAGGAGTAGCAGACGAGCATACAGTACACCTGATGGTAAGTGGCCACTGCCGCCCAAGGACATCTGTAATCAACACGAGATAGGATTAGATATTCCTACCTGAGGTCGGCCACAGATGCTCCGCTAGCCCTGAGGACTAAGTTGGAACGCCTCGGAAAAGTCTGTTTCCCTTACCACACCCTTCAAACCGGAACACAGCAGCGCCTAACACTGCTGTTATTAGGTAGAAATAGGTGTGGCGGTGGTGCTGTCGGAGTCGAACCACAAAGGGTTCTACCAAGACAGCAGCTGCTGTGTTTAGAACGAAATCGGTGAGACGGTGGTGCCCCCGGAGATCAACCACGTTGAGTTTTACCACCTTTAGTTATCGCCGTAATAGTCCAAATGCATTATTTTTGTGACCAGTTACCATCAATCTCATTGATTGCGTGCTACTTTTGTATCGCATAATTAATTAATACTGAAAAATATTTTAAGAAAGCTATTCAGTTATCAGCTAACCCTTTCATTTTATATCCATATCATGTGGATCTGAAAATTGAAAATTGCCATCATAGAGCGTCCGCCATATTAGATATTAGATAGATTGTTATCTTTTTTGTGTACGAAAACTTATTAAATAAATAAAACAAATACCTATAAGATGACATCACTAATCTCATCATCGCGTCACTAATCATGCATAATCATCCAAACAAAACTTTTATGCAAATTTTAGCGCAATCAGTATTTTAAAATTTAATTGCAATATTAGACCCTTACATACATTATACATACGAAGATACGAAGTAACATAGATTAGTAAAGATACTTCGCCGCCTTGAAATTGAATGAAGCCACAAACGGCTTATTAGTAAGTTATTTTTTTGAATTCTTGATAAATAAAAACATTTTTAGAGAAAATTTACGAATAAATAACTCATACTGCGTAAGTTACGTAATAAATAAATAATTATTTCAAATATTTTAGGGACATTTTTGCACGGAGACGTGGCAAAACTATTTCACGCAACTATTTCAATTCTCGAAACTGGGTACATTATCTTGTTAGGAGTGAGTAATCTTTATTAATCTATGCGAACAAGGTAAGTAAAAATAAAGTAACATTTCTATTCCTCACTTGCTCTATATTTAAAACAGCGAGGCAAAGGGAAATCGGATAAACAGCCATCATTGTCCGGAACTGAATACAGTGCGAAATTAAATGCGCTGTTTTCAGTAACTTTACTATATAAAAATGTTTTTTGTATGAAAAATTTAAAATTGTAATATTAGAGTTATTAATAAAATGAGTACGTTTTTTAATTTATAACTTCCATTTATTCTATTAGAAATATTTGACGACCCGCGTGGCGGAGCGGCCACCATACCGGTCTAACGCGCAAAGGGTCCCGGGTTTGATCCCCGGCCAGACAGATACCTGAATGATGAATTTAGATTTCTGTTTCTGGGTCTGGGTGTTTGTGTATTTGTCTATGTGTATGTCCATGGCACCCACGACAAAGGGAAGCCTAGTGTGGGGCTGTGAGTGTAGAAAGCGTTTATTTATTCTATTAGAAATGATTTCTTTGTAACAGAATTATTAAATGGGCATGCAGTCCGCTTAATGGTAAGCTACCACTCATGGTTATCTGTTATCAATCCTAGATAAGAGTTCTGTCTGAGGTCGGCCACGGAGGATTAAGTTGGAATGCCTCGGATAAGTGTGATATTACAATAGTGTCTATATGGCCTCGAATCCTAATAACCTCTGATTTTTCAAAGTTCTTCACTAGCTAATTATGGCCTAATCCCCATGGCTATTAATTGTTTGGATTTTCGAAAGCTTTTTGCTAGTGGTAGAACCCTCTGTGGTTCGACTCCGGCGGCACCACCGCCACACCTATTTCTGTTATAACAGCAGTGTTAGGCGCTGCTGTGTTCTGGTTTGAAGTGTGGTAAGGGAGACATACTTTTCCGAGGTGTTCCAGCTTATTCCTCAGGGGTAGCGGCGCATCTGTCGCTGATCTCAGGTAGGAATCTAATCTTATCTGGGTTTAGTATTAATGTCCACACGGCAGTGATTTACGATCAGGTGGACTGCATGCTCGTCTGCTACTCCTATTTTATATAAAAAAGATATATATTTCAGAACTATTTATTATTAATTAGTAATAACTTATACCATTTTTCTAAGACCAATCTCCTACTACTACAGTTGTATATAAATAAGCAAGACATCTTCATAATATTCAGTTACAAATGTCGGAGAAGAATATTCTAGAAACCACAGAATTATTCAAATGAGAAAACAAAATGGCGAACGAGTGACCACTGCTCACATTAAAGACACAACGAATGCATTTACGAGACTCAATTATTATAACATAAATTAGCGGCCATCGTCGATTATTTTTATTATATTCCATAATAGCAAGTCGACAAAATAAATTTTCCCAATGCGTTACATTGTAACGATCGAATAAAAGGAGAAAATTACTTTACCAACGTCCATGTTGGAACGGCGTAAGCGACGGCCATTTCTGTCCCTTTCGCACACACATTTTCCGTATCTCCCTCTCTGTCTAACGTGTAGAGGAAAAGCGGCGACGTAAGCTTTTTCGTTGACTGAACTCATTCGAAAATCGCCTCGGGTTTCATGATGGCTGATAATACAAGACAGTACGGTCGGAAATACCATGAACGCTTTCGTAAACAGAGCGTACACGGAAACGGTCAGGGACTTCCAGACCGAAATACAGGAGCGAAACGGGCTTTTATCTCTGTTCCGCTATTGGTTGTTTCAAAAAAACTACGCGCGCTGTGATTGGTCAAAACAAATTGCTCGCGCCGTGTTCTTATTTCGAAATTATTTGAAACGTTCTAAGCGCCAGTGCGTTTCGTAGAAAAACGTCGTAAGTATATTACTTAAGGGATATTAATAGACCTTTTGGTTTCGTGGAAGTCAATTTTATAGCACACATTATTCGTTTGAATGAAATTGCTATATTAGGGCAATTATTCGAGTTCTTGGCAAGGCAAAACGTATTGGCAACGGCTTTGGTTTAAATAGGATTATTATGATATTACCAGATATCATTATACATTTTGCAATTTCAGCTAAAATATTAACCGGTTATTTAGTGTGCTAGAGCATTTTAGTTTTTAGAATGTCTATGTCAATTCTATTTAAGTAAACTTATTTAGAGGTACTCATATTTCTGTTATAACAGCAATGTAGCGCTGCTGTGTTCTGGTTTGAAGGGATAAGGGAGATATATTTTCCGAGGCGTTTCAACTTAGCCGTCAGGGGTGGGCGACCTCAGATAGAACTCTAATTGTATCTGGGGTTAAACGTGTATCGGGTAGCTTACTATAAGATGGAGTTTTTGTCCCATTAAGATTGTTTTATTGATATACTGATGATAAGAACACTGGATATCTGAAATCAAACCCCGATAGGATTGCAATATGCGGTCGGCCATAACTTTGCTACCTATGAAGATATCATTTATCAATCTATTTAAAAAGATTACTTGTCTACTACCAAAAAGATAAAAAATACCTTTTCTAATCAAGCAGAAATTGTTAAAAGTAAGCTAAACTTTCGATAGATCGATTATTGACAAAGAACGCGTTGGAAAATCTCCTATAAGTCTCTATTAACACACTCCTGTTATAGGTATCAAAATAAGTGTGACACTGGTGCCTTCAGAGTCGAACAATCGAGCGTTCCACCATCATCTATCTACACTAATATTATAAAGAGGAAAACTTTGTTTGTTTGTTTGGTTGTAATGAATAGGCTCAAAAACTACTGGAGCGATTTTAAAAATTCTTTCACCATTCGAAAGCTACTTTATCTACGAGTAACATAGTCTATATTTTATATGAAATATATTTGATAAATAGATTTTGAGGTGGTACAAACTTTACCGGATCAGCTAGTAGTTAATATACCATCATTTCCATGGTTTATAAATCTATATTGGCTTCCTCTAATTTATCTTATTTCAAAGAAAACATAAATAAAATTGTTCACAGTTCATACCGAAACGAATTATTCGCTACCGTTGTTACACCAATAGACAATAGAGCTGTGAACCATAGACTATAGAATCATGGATAATAGTGTAGTCCTTTAGAAAACTATTGTTGTCAGTCATTATTGTAGATGGCCAGTATTTTGTGTATTTAACACAAGTAAAGGTTTAATTAGCTGGAATGGTAAAATATTTTGAAGTTATTATTTTTGTGTGTAGAGGGTTCCAAGTTCGATCCCCGGATAGGGAAATATCTAAATAACTATTAAATGCTCTTGAACTAAGGGTTTGAATAAGATGTTTTTCGATTTTATATTTTGTTTAAATTTCCTTTATTTTTAAGTAATTTGTAAATATTCTCTATTTATTTTCTAGTTAAAAATCGGACTTTTGGAAATACTAACGAATAAGTAAATTAATATGTTTAACCATATTCACATTTTTTAAGCTATTTATATGTGGAAAGTATGTCATATCTAATAATTTTACAATCCGCTATTTTTGGTGAATATTTCCTCGCAGAATTTTATTCTGTTTCAATTTAAAAAAAATGAAAGAAAGAATATTAGAACTATGTATAAGAGTTTAACGTTATTACTAGGTACTTTGGAGTGCTTTTGTCTATACTAATATTAAAAAGTTTGGAAAATCCAAAAGTGCACGACTCTTAATGCTCATTTAATTATGAAATATAAAAAAAAAAACTTAAGTCATTCAAAATTAATTGCCGAAAAAACAGCTGTAGTAGGAAGAAGGTACTGCACAAGCGCCCCTGGTGGAATAAATGTATATAATATCTATAGCTATACAGTCTTGTAGTTTTCGTTTTTTATTAATTGCAATTAAACGACACTGAATTAATTAATCATTCGCATTCAGTGACCTACAATCGTCGATTAGAATTTTTAATTTTTTTTTTTAACTCAAATGATGGATTTTTTCACAAGTTACAGTGTTTTCAGGTTTCACACATGACGGACAGGAAACATTTTTGACCTATTTTGGTGTTTTTTTCCAATTCTATTGCAGTAAATCAATTTTTAAAAAGTATGGAATTAATCTCCATTAAATTATCTCGACAATAGTATGCAAAATATCTTGATTCCGTGAACTATCAAGGCTATAATAATAAAAATAGCCGCCAAAATGAAGCGAAAAAAATCGCATCATGAGTCGTGCAAAAGAGGAATACTTTGTTTGTTTGTTTGATTGTAATGAATAGGCTCAAAACTACTGGGCCCGTTTTAAAAATTCTTTCACCATTCGAAAGCTACATTATCTACGAGTAACATAGGCTACAATCTATATGAAATATATTTGATAAATAGATTTTGAGGCGGTACAAAGTTTGCCGGTTCAGGTAGTCTTGTATAAAAAAATGTTAAACCTTTTGAAAATCGACTTACTTGTAATTTTCATATTTTCGTTATTTTGCTTTAAATGTATTAAACTTATTAGGAATTAACAAAGATAGGAAGAAAAGAAAATAACCAATATTTTGGGAATGTTTGCACATATTTTCAATACCTAACAATATCTTTTATTGCTATAAATATTTCCAAAAGCCGTCTCTATCCCTCGCGTTAGCTCGCAATCCCTCACCGCTATCCGCTAAAACAACCACGTCGGAACACATCCGATATTCATGGACCTCGTTCATTACTCGCAGGATTTTATTCTATCTCAATAAGAAGAAATAAATAAAAAAAACATGAAAGAATGAACATTACAAATGAAAAAACATGAAAAAAGAAAGGAAATAATAAACATTTGGGATTGTTTAATTGAAGTGTAACAATAATCAATGGTTTTTCAACAACGTACTATTCTTTTTGCTATAAATATCTCCAAAAGCCGTCTCTATCCCTCGCGCTAGCAATCCCTCACCGCTATCCGCTAAATAATACTCTGTCGGAACATCCGATATTCATGGCGCTCGTTCATTACTCGCAGGATTTTATTCTGTTTTAATTAGAAAAGCTAGATTTTTTATAATTAAACAAACACTAAAATTATATGTGAGTGTAGATATATTAAAAATAATATTTGTCACATAATGCAAAATAATTGAAACGCACCAGATCCTCAATGAAAAGTACATTAAAGTACCCACAATAATTTTGTTCACGTACTTTTGTATTATGTAAACTATTTTTATTACGTTATTATCAAATTTTCATTCTTTCGATTTTAATTTAAATTAATTACGAAAACAAAGAAGTATATAAAAAAAAAGTGTGTGTGTGTCAGCTACGACGCACGATTGGAGTTTACTCCTTACGAACGATAATTATGATATATATCGAATAGAAAAAAGGGTAAATGAACGCATCTGCTAAAATGATAAGAGAAACAAACATATATCTGTAATTATTCGGATTATTTATATTACTTCAATAATGCGTATTACATAAAGTATGTTACAAAATAATATAAATAATAATAATAATAATAATTGTGTTCAATTTATACAAATCCAATTTTAGGATGATTGATTTCTTTCACTTTGAATTATAATATCATTCTTAAATACTGTAATTATAGGTTTGTGGTAACTGAAATACGATACGTGAACTTCGGAAGTTACATGAGTTATGAATCGTGAAAACACCGCATCAATAGTTGTACCATATCTAGCGCGCAACACACACGTACAAACATACGCACACATTCAACTCTCAGACTGGAGGTAGTGAACTATACAGTGAGACTACGAAGTATCGCGCAAAGAGGAGACCTCGAGAATGAGATACGCTGTGTAATGTATTCCATCTCATTCTTTTACACGTTCAATCCACCAGATATATATGTTTGTCTCTTTCTACGTAACGCCTCAATTTTTCGAGTTACACTTGATTTTACTCCTCATAAAATTTCCGTACCGGGCCTTATAACTCAAATCGTTTCTTAAGGAGTAAACTCCAAAAATAAAAGAAAATAATTAATATCCATGGAGACTTCAGTCAGTCCTATGAAGTCATATCTTTCAAAAGTTTGTATTTATATCTCTAATAATATTTCCAAAAGCCGTCTCTATTCCCCTCGCTAGCAGCAATCCCTCACCGCTATCCGCTAAATAATACTCCGTCCACATCCGATATTCAAGGCGCTCGTTCATTACTCGCAGGATTTTATTCTGTTTAAATAAAAATAAATAAATAAAAAAAGAAAGAAAGAAAGAATATTAGAACTATAAGAGTGTGTAGGTACTTACTAATACATAGATATCGCATAATACAACGTAATTAGATCGCTAGATTGCTAAACGCAGGATTCATCATCATCATCATCAACAACCCATTACTGTCCCACTGCTGGGCACGGGTCTCTTCTCATAATGAGAAAGAATAGGCCATAGTCCACCGCGCTGGCCAAGTGCGTATTGGTAGACTTCACATACCTTTGAGATTTTTTTTTATAATTCTCTCTAGTATGCAGGTTTCCTCACGATGTTTTCCTTCACCGTTTAGCAAGTGATAATTTATTTCCAACACGCGCATAACTTTGAAAAATCGGAGGAGCGTGCCTGGGATTTGAACCTCGGACCCCTTGATGGAGAGGCCAAGTTTCTTAACCACTAGCCTATCACTGCAGATTTTTTTTCTCAATTGAATAAAAAATATAAACTTCTATTTTTGGATAAATGTAACTAAATTGTTTAATTGATATTCATTTGACGATTTTTAAATATGACTACCTTGTAACGGTAGTATTGTAGTTTTAAGTTAAGATTTTGTGAGTTATTTTTCATGACATCAGAGGATCGTGCCTGGGATTCGAACCTCGGACCCCTCAATCAAGAAGCCGAGTTTCTTAACCACTACGAGTTTCTTAAACAAGAAGCATGGCCACTGTACACACAATATGTCTGCTTATTCCCTTATCATTTATTACGCTTACGACCCCGCCCGGGAATATTTCTCATAGGGCATTATTAGGAATATTCCTGGCTAGTGCCGTGTAGCGTTGATTTATTCATTGCTTTCGGGAGGAAGGAGGGAATTTTGTCTGAAAGTTTAGGGTTCCTTGGAATTAGAGAAGTTGTGAAGGTGGGTGAAGTAAGGAAGTGAAGCGGAGAGATGAAGAATTGTAGAGGTGAAGAAGCTGAATTTTAAGGTTTTATTACCTTGAATTAGGAAAAAGGTTCTAGTAGGTATTCTTCAACTCTGAAGGCGCCATTGCCTCAATTTTTCTGCCTAATGCTGCTGTTATAACAGAAATAGGTGTGGCGGTGGTGCCGCCGGAGTCGAACAACAAAGGGTTCTACCACCTTCGAATTTTATACTTTTATACTAATACTAGCTGGACTCGGCAAACGTTGTGTTGCTATATAAATAAAAAAAATTAAGGGTGAACAACCCTTATCTTTTATCACAACTTTTTTAATTAGGGACGACTGAGAGTGTTATAAACGTAGGAGTAGACAAATATAACCAGGAAGCTTCGAACTGCTAAGCTATCGGGAGTTACACGTGTTATTGTGAGTCAACCATAAAAGATAGACATATGCTGTCGTAGGATATTTTTTATATAATTTTAAGGAGAACATTTCCGTCATACATCATTTCTGTGTAGCTTTAACCATTAAGGTTTCACACGCGACGAAAGCTTAAAAAATGGAGTAACTTCTCCCGTTTTCCCAACATTTCCCTTCACTGCTTTGCTCCTATTGATTCTAGCGTGATGAAAAGTATACTATAACCAGCTCAGGAGTATGAAAAATAATTGTACCAAGTTTCGTTAAAATCCGTCGAGTAGTTTTTGTTTCTATAACGGTTATACGGACAGACAGACAGACAGACCGACAGACAGACAGACAAAAATTTTACTGATTGAATTTTTGGCATCAATATCGATCCCTAATCACCCCCTGATAATTATTTTGGAAATATATTTCATGTACAGAATTGACCTCTCTACAGATTTATTATAAGTATAGATTATAATAAAGAGGAAATCTTTATTTGTTTGTTTGATTGTAATGAATAAGCTCAAAAACTACTGGACCGATTTGAAAATATATATATTTTATATGAAATATATTTGATAAATAGATTTTGAGGCGGTACAAAGTTTGCCGGGTCAGCTAGTATAATTTAAAGATATCCTGGTACTTCGATATCTCATGGTCACTCTTCGAAAAGTCGTTTTCCCTCCGTAACACGCTTATCATTTATTACTCCTTATCCAAGCCGTATTTGTTATTGTGATATAATCTCACAAAATGGAGTCGGAGTAACGCTTCATCGGAGTTCCCATAAAATATGTAATTTGAATGCTGTGAGATAAAAATAATAAGGTTTTCACAAAAAATAAGTAACAGACTCTGTGACACTTAAATAAGTATTTGAGATGTTATTTTAGATAGATAGATAGGTATAGTCTGCTCAGTCCGTAAAACTGTTAGTCCGCTCTGAATATATAAATGAATCGCGTCGCCATAGCAAATTGTATGACTACCTGCTCGCAACAACTTCAGAGCGGAGTGGAAGTTTGGCGCGGACTCTACTTAAGTATGTATGGAGCTAAATTTTCTACTAAAATTATGAAAAAATAATTGCTTAAAATATAGCCTATGACACTCTTATCATCAACCCATTATTGACTCTACTGGGCACGGGTCTCCTCTCAGAATGAGAAGGATTAGACCATAGTCCACCGCGCTGGACAAGTGCGGATTGGTAGACTTCACATACCTTTGAATCTTTTTTTCATAATTTAGACGAATTCAGTGACATCTCATGTTAAAATCCGTCAAGCCGTTTGGATTATATTACACGCCAATGCATGAGACAAAGATACATATCTAAATAAGCTCGAAACAGCATCCTTAGTCGGATATGATAAAAATATGTGTGTGAAATTATTGAATCAAATATTTTCTTTAATAATCTTGTTTTAGGAACTTATTATAAACATTATTTTCCTTATGCATGTAGATACGTGAAAATATTTCGCGACTTCTTACGTTTTATGCTATTTCTGATTTGTAATTTATGAAGTTATTAATGTCAAAATTGGTAAATCTTTAATTGGCTATATAGTAACTTTTTACCATATATTAGTAAAGATTACTCACTCCTAACGAGAAAATGTACCCAGTTTTGAGAATTGAAATAGTTGCGTAAAAAAGTTTTGCCACGTCTCCGTGCTAAAATGTCCCTAAAATTTTGAAATAATTATTTATTATGTAAATTACGCAGTAGGTACTAGTTATGTATTCGTAAATTTTCTCTAAAAATGTTTTTATTTGTCAAGAATTCAAAAAAAGAACTTACTAATAAGCCGTTTGTGGCTTCATTCAATTTCAAGGCGGCGAAGTATCTTTACTAATCTATGCTTTTTACCATATTACTAGCTGACCCGGCAAACGTTGTGAAGCCATATAAATAAAAAAAATGTTAATGGTGAACAACCCTTATCACTTAGGGGTATGAAAAATAGATAGTAGCCGATTCTCAGACCTACTGAATATACATATAAAATTTGGTGAAAATCGATAAAACCGTTTCGGAGGAGTACGGTAACTAACATTGTGACACGAGAATTTTATGTCCTAGCTGACTAGCTGACCCGGCAAACTTTGTACCGCCTCAAAGTCTATTTATCAAATATATTTCCTATGTTACTCGTGGATAATGTAGCTTTTTAGGTGAAAGAATTTTTAAAATCGGTCCAGTAGTTTTTGAGCCTATTCATTACAACCAAACAAACAAACAAAGTTTTCCTCTTTATAATATTAGTATAGATGAATGACAGCGAATCTTATTAAACATAAACCACAATATTAATAACAAATCAGTTTCATTAAAATTACTCATTTTAGCAATCAATAAAGCATAAATTCAACAAAAGCATAAACGAACTTCCATCGATAAACGAACCATAGACAAGCTAGAATTTTAATAAACCCGCTACTTTATTACGGTGACACGGGGCCTTAATTAAGGTGCCCACACATTATACCGCCCAATAAACTGTGACGTATGGCTCCTGCCCGCCAATCAAGGCATAATTGAGAAATATATCTTTATTTTGCTTAACACTCATGGAATGTTCGAGATTAGGTCTAAAATGTAAACGGTAATGAAGTTAGGCTTATATTGTACGAGCTTTTGCTCGCGGCTTCGCTCGCGTTACGTAGTAATATTTTCATCCCCTATTTTATCCCCTTGGGAGTACAATTGATCAAAATCCTTTCTTAGCGGTTGCCTAAGTCATAAAATCTACCTGCATGCCAAATTTCAGCCCGATCCGTCCAGTGGTTTGGGCTGTGCGTTGATAGATCACTATGTCAGTCAGTCACCTTTGAGTTATATATATTTAGATTGAAGCAAATGAGTAAGGAGTCATCTGTTGGGATGTGGCTATTGTTGATGGACATCTTTAATCAACCCCAGATAAGATTAGTCGTACCCGAGGTGGACCACAAACGCGCCACTACGCCTGAGGACTAAGTTGGAACGCTTCGGATAAGTATGTTTTTCAGCCTCTAGCGGCTTAAGGGGGAGGGGGGCAGGAAGGGCGGTCCGCCCCGGGCTTCCGAAAAAAAACGGTAGTCAATCAAGCCGTCACTGCTTTCAGCTCTCTTACCACACACACAAAAGCGCTACATTGTTATTACGAGTATAAGGCAGAAATAGGTGTGGTATCTACTTTAGTATTTTTCGTTAATCTCTGGAATCATAAAAATTTGTTCCGAGTTATGACGTGAATTTTAAGTTTTGAGTACCGTCTGCGAAGGGTGAAGTTTTTCGAGCATATGTATGTATGTCTTTATTTTTCTTTTTATAATATAGGAGTAGCAGACGAGCATGCAGTCCTCCTGATGGTAAGTAGCTACTGCCGCCCATGGACATCTGTAATGAACCCCAGATAGGATTAGATATTTCTATCTGAGGTCGGCCACAGATGCGCCGCTACCCCTGACGACTAAGCTGGAACGCCTCGGAAAAGAATGTCTCCCTTACCACACCCTTCAAACCAGAACACAGCAGCGCCTAACACTGCTGTTATTAGGCAGAAATAGGTGTGGCGGTGGTGCCGCCGGAGTCGAGACACGGCTCTACCACCTATAAAATAATGTCTCATTCTTTGGCGCACTCTACAACTCAAAAGGCTTGACAAACTTAACATATGAGGACGTATACGTCGTTGGATTCGTCTTAAGTGAGTTTAGAGTTAGAAATTAAATTTTTAAGCGTGTTCTTAATATTTATTAACTGAAGTTACTGAACTACTCAGATCAACGTTCTCGTGTTAAAATATGTATAGTCCGCGCCAAACTGCTAGTCCGCTTTAAAGTTGTTGCGAGCAGGTCATACAATTTGCTACGGCGACGCGATTCATTTCTATATTCAGAGCGGACTAGCAGTTTTACGCGGACTATACCTCCATAGGTATAGTCCGTGTAAAACTAACCTAATAACCATTTATTATAGAGTTTATTCTAAACAGTTATTTCCTCAGTTTTATGTAGGTACTAACACTGGTATTGTATTTAGGTACGTATTTAGAATGTAGATAAATTATTTAAGTTTCAAAGTGTGAAAAAGAAATGACTGTAAGTATTGATATTTTTTTGTTTTTTATAAGATTGGAGTAACAAAAAAGCATATAGTCAACCTGATGAAAGGCGGTCACTTCCTGACATCTGTATTCAACTTCATATAGAACAGGTTCTACCTGAAGCCGATCACAGATGCATGCAGTTATAGTCCGCGTCAAACTGCTAGTCCGCTCTGAAGTTGTTGCCAGCAGGTGTGTCATACAATTTGCTATGGCGACGCGATTCATTTCTAATTCAGAGCGGACTAGTAGTTTTACGCGGACCATACCTCACGTGTGAGTCAGCCGGTATCAACGATCCTCTCAATTCTTATTTCATACGAGATATTTTTTTCTTGCGGTGAAATTACAAAAGAAATATTTGCGTCCAATGCAGGGCACAAATGTTTTAATAACGGTATAGAATAACTCTACCATCTAAAAAGATATAAGTAGGAAATAAAACCACAAAGTGTATATATAACTTATTCTTTTATATTTAAATCTTTACAATGATCTTATAATAAACGACTAATAATACACGCTAGGCACTAAAGTTAAAACTAAATAAAAATTTACATTTTTTACAATTATTTTTATTTTTAAGGTTTTGCGCAAACTTCGGAGACATAAGAATATTGTGACATATATATAACCCTTTATATCCTATTCTGTCTGTATATTTAATGGTTTAATTTAATCCTTATATTTAAAAAAGGGCAAAATATGTCTTTTTACACCATAATGTATATTTTACATGTTTTCTTATCACTTGAAATGACTTTTACATAATAATTTAAATAAAAAAATAAACTAAATGTCAATAAATATTTTTGAAGTAATACTTCTCTTAGCGCGTTTGAGAAATCAGATGATAATTATATTTTTAGCATGAGACGAAGTTACGCGCGTCGATGTAACACATAAGTACCTAATTTAGCTGTAGTTATTATTTTCATCTATTTGTTGTTAACTGAGGCCATAGATAAGTAAAGATTACTCACTCCTAACAAGAAAATGTACCCAGTTTTGAGAATTGAAATAGTTGCGTAAAAAGTTTTGCCACGTCTCCGTGCTAAAATGTCCCTAAAATATTTGAAATAATTATTTATTTATTATGTAAATTACGCAGTATTAGTTATTTATTCGTAAATTTTCTCTAAAAATGTTTTTATTTGTCAAGAATTCAAAAAAAGAACTAATAAGCCGTTTTTGACTTCAGTCAATTTCAAGGCGCAGAAGTATCTTTACTAATCTATGACTGAGACATAATTTGTTTGAATGCAAAAAATATATAATATTATTTCTAAGAAGTATAACTTCTTTTGTATATTTTAATGATTTTCGTTCAAATATACAGACAGAAGATGATAGAGTTATATAACGGTATTCGTTTCGAAATTGAAAGTAATTTATTAGTCGTCAAATTTCACACATCCACGCTAAACCTACATTGGACAGACAACATAGAAACAGATTAAAAAACTTTAGTTATAAAACAGTAAAAAAAATATAAACTTGGATATTTTTGTCATTATTTTCGTATTTTTCAAAATGTCTGCCCAATTTATTGCACTAAATATAAAATGAGGCTTTGGCTTTATACAATAGTCTTACAAATAATTCCTAATGTCAAAATACGAAAAGAGATTACATTTTTGAGATTCGTTCATTTCAAAATCAACATTTATTTTAATAATATAATTTAAATCTGTATCTTTACAAACGAAATATTTTTGAAGTTCAAAATGAAACGAAATATTTTTTTAGACATTAGGATGAGCAATAATTAACTATTACTATAACATTTTTAAAAACCTTACACAATATTTTGTCCGTAATTTAAAACTACAAAACTTGTCTATGGCACCATGACAGCTCTGTCATGACGTCACTGGATAAAGGCTCGTCCAGACTACATTAAAATAATTAACAATTTGTACATAATGGAATGAATAAAAAACGCATTTGTACGCATCTCATACATTCGAATAACATACATTTATACAGTACCCTTACCATGAGTTTTTACCTTTTGACAAATATGACTATTTTGGTATTTGTTTACGTATTTGCCCATACAATTTCCAATCAGCGCCCCTAGCGGATTGTATCAGAACTATAGTGTCAGTAACGTAACATTAAATGTCTAAACTGACAAAATGGCGCTTTATGTTTTGTCTCTTTTTTGCGCACATGTGAGGTAGACAGAAAGACTTGAGCACTTACTTATTGTTACGTTTACTCAGTCTACTGAAACAAACGGAACAGAATAATGGATTGAGTAAACGTAACGTGAAATTGTGGGATGTTTTGAAAACTCATGGTAAGTGTACAGTTCCAACGCTAATCTACTGATTTATCTGATAAAACGCCAGCTGCTATCGGGTCCCAAAATATGACCAGCATAAATAAATTACTTAAACATAAACTATGTACATACATTATATTTTAAAAAATTACTTGTCGACATTTAAGTTGAAATTTGTGTATGGTGGTCTGAGGGTTGTCGCTTCGGCGTTGACGGGAGACGGTGGGGTGGGGGGGATGTAGGGGTACCTCGGGTAGGGGGGGTAGGGGTACGGGTATCCTGAGGGTAGTAGCTGTGGGTTGTGGAAGGGGGGTAGGAGGGCGGGTGAGGGGTATCCGTAGGGTAAGCCGACGGATGACGCAGCTGCTTGTAGGATGGACGCAGCGAATGCTGGGTCGCTGTAGACGGCAGCGTAGGGCCACGCTACCGCGATGCGTTGGCGTTTGTCCTTCATCCGACGGTTTTGGAACCACACCTGTTGACAAAGAGAATGGGCGTTAAATGGTGCCATTTATGTAGTTGTTAATAAGCCATGTTTTGAGTCATGTTGTGTAAAAGTAATTAGAGGATAAATGTAAAATACCTAAGGGGAGAGTAATTTAACGAAAGAGAGAGAAAATATAACGTAGAGAGTAACGTAAGATTTGAAACGCATTTCTATCAAATGTAAATATTAATAGTTTTAAGATATAACCAGTTGCATTAAAGTGCAATTGTATTTGTTCTTAATATAAGTCCTTCTGCATTTGTTACCGCAAAACTCGAAAAGAAGTGGACTACGTAGGGCAATGTGTTTTGAGCGTATGTATGTATTTAGTCTCATTCTTTTCAAATCCTGCGATCGCGAACGGTTTGACGGATTTGAACATATGAAGTGTCATTCATCATCATCAACCCATTATTGTCCTGCTGGGCACGGGTCTTCTCTCATAATGAGAAGGATAAGGCCATAGTCCACCGCGCTGGTCAAGTGCGAATAGGTACACTTTACATACATTTGCGATTTTTTTTATAAATCTCTCAGGTATGCGGGTTTCCTCATGATGTTTTCCTTCACCGTTTTAGCAAGTGATAATTAATTTCTAATACGCACATAATTTCGAAAAATCAGAGGTGCGTGCCTGGGATTTGAACCTCGGACCCCTCGATCGAGAGGCCTAGTTTCTTAACCACTAGGCTATCACTGCTTATGAAGTGTCATTATTCGTCTTAAATTTAGGACTAGGATAGTCTTTTATTTTTACATTTATTAATACTAAAAAAAACTAAAATAGTCCTCGAATGTATTAATTCTGCAATTAATTTCGTTAATACAAAACCCAATCCATAGTTAAGATGTAGTCTTTGAAATAAAACGGTAAATTACCAATCAAAGCCCGAAGCCGAAGAATGTCACGCTGTAGAACGTCGTAATAAAGTGTATCGTAAATTCCTAATGCGTTATCACTTGGATTTATATCCACGATCATTCTGAGACGGATTTTGTTCGTTCTTCGCACACCTTCGCTAATTAATTGCGGTTAAAATGACCATAATAAAATGTTCAGTAACTAAACAAAGATTTTGTTGGTTATAGGTACCTACTTGGATGAATTTTAATAATTAAATAATGCGTCCTGGTGATACAGTAGTCTTAGCCGAAATATACAGCTCTAGTTTTCAACTGAGTTCATAGATTAGTAAAGATTACTCACTCCTAACAAGAAAATGTACCCAGTTTTGAGAATTGAAATAGTTGCGTAAAAATGTTTTGCCACGTCTCCGTGCTAAAATGTCCCGAAAATATTTGAAATAATTATTTATTTATTACGTAAATTAAGCAGTATTAATTATTTATTCGTAAATTTTCTCTAAAAATGTTTTTATTTGTCAAGAATTCAATAAAAGAACTTACTAATAAGCCATTTGTGGCTTCATTCAATTTCAAGGCGGCGAAGTATCTTTACTAATCTATGACTTAGTTACATTTAAGTTTGGTTCTTCTATTTAAGTTTGGTGATGAGTTGAAATTAGGCCTCTCTTGAGAATCGAATCGGAGACAAATTGAATGACTCGCTCAAAAGGTAAAGAAAACCAGAGGGAACCTATTGGCTGAGAGTTTTTACAAAAATAGGTTTTCAAGACTGTGTGAAGTCTACCAATTTGCATCTGGCTAGAGAGGAGTAAGGACTAGAGACCTCCCAGCAGTGGAACGGTAATGGCTTGCGTAGACCCAAGAATTACAAATAGCCGTGCTAACTTTGTCTTCGGTAGCAACGCGTACAGACTATGTATGCTATACCCATAGATTGGTAAAGATACTTCGCCGCCTTGAAATTGAATGAAGCCACAAACGGCTTATTAGTAAGTTCTTTTTTTTAATTCTTGACAAATAAAAACATTTTTAGAGAAAATTTACGAATAAATAACTAATACTACGTAATTACTACGTAAATTATGCACGTAATCAATAAATAATTATTTCAAATATTTTAGGGACATTTTAGCACGGAGACGTGGCAAAACTTTTTTACGCAACTATTTCAATTCTCAAAACTGGGTACATTTTCTTGTTAGGAGTGAGTAATCTTTACTTATCTATGGCTATACCATACATTACCTACATGCGACTACTTAACATCAGGTGGCTTTCGTTGCACCATAAAAGCGTTTATAGCCATTCCGAAGTCATTAAGACGATATAATGGCCGCCCGGCGAAGGACAAAGTGTGTAAACAAAGTTTCCCTTTAAAATCTTTTAAAACGCCTTTTGTTCGCGAAAGAGTCGAATGACGTGTTAATTGGCGGGAATTTGCAGCGAAACTTGCATCAAAATGGCGGCCGCTGAGTGTCATAGACAAGATTATTGCTTTACTGCTTAGATACTTTGACTTATTAAAAAGAAAAATAAAATTAATTTGCAATGTGGAGATGACTGATAACAATTATTAGCATATTTTTACCCGACTGCCAAGGAAGGGTTATGTTTTTCGCGCGTATCTTGTATGTTTGTCTTTCTTTATTTGATCCGATCTAACAAACGGCTGGATGAATTTCAACAGTTAAAGTGTCATTATATTTGTCTCAATGACCCGAGTGTCCTTAGATAGGTGTTAGTAAAAAAAAAATCAAAATGGCGGATTTTTGGCGCGAAATAGTAACACATTTAAAAAAAAAGTTAACCGAACCTATCGAGTAGGGTATCAAATGGAAGGAAATTAAACGGAGATTATAAAAACATATTTGTATATATATAAAACAGTAAGGTGACTGACTGACTGACTAACTAAATGACTTTTTCATTTTTCAGAAATCAACGTACAGCCTAAACCAAGGACCTTACAGTTCTGAAATTTTGCACATAGGTTCTCTATATAGCTTGAATAAGTACTAAGAAAGGCCTTTTGGAAATTCTACCCTTAAGAGGGTAAAATAGGGTAAAACAGTTTTTTTGAAATCCTTTAATTTTGAAGCAACTACTATAAAATTTTGTATTTGGCTTTCTGGATAGGAACAAGGACGCACTTATTTATCCCCCTCCGAAAAATCAACCCCGTAGAAGGTAAAATAAGGGTTAAAAGTTCATTTGAACAATCGTCAATTTTGAAGCAAACACTATGACATTTTGTATCAGGCTTGTTGGATAAAAATAATGAAATGCTACCTCTAACGAGGTAAAATAATGACCGAAACTTTGATTTACCGAAGTTATATATTTTATAGACCGTAAATGGTGAATTTTTTCGCGAAATAGTAACACGTTTTAAAAAAGTTAACCAAATCTATCGAGTAGGGTGTCAAAATAAAGGAAATTAAGAGGAGATTACACATACATTATATAATATATCATATATATAAAATTCTCGTGTTAGTTACCGTACTCCTCCGAAACGGCTTCACCGATTTTCACCAAATTTTATATACATATTCAGTAGGTCTGAGAATCGGCCACTATCTATTTTTTTTTTACACCTAAGTGATAAGGGTTGTTCATCCTTAACAATTTTTAATTATATGGCAACACAACGTTTGCTGGGTCAGCTAGTACATATATACTCGTATATACACATCGAGATGATTGTCTGACTAAATGAGTGAGTTGCTGTGCCAGAGATCAACGCAAAGGGAAACCGCTGAACTTAAGCGTGCTGGAATTTTACATATAGGTTCTTTATATAGCGTAAATGAACACTACGAGGATAAAATAGGATAATATTGTTTGAACATCTTTTGTTTTTGAAGCAGACACCTACTATGAAACTTTGTATTTGGCTTTCTGGATAAAAATAATGCAATGCCTATTTCACTGCTTTTGGAAATTCTACTTCAGCCTTTTTGGTGCAGTCGGGTTTTTGATTTTTTTAATTAATTAACAATTATAATTAACGAAATCTTGACACGGAGTACAAGGTGAAGCGAAGGCGGAACAAGAATACGGACAACATTAAAAACTTATCGCATTTATTGATCCCGCTATAAAGATTCATCACTATAAACAAACATGAAAATCAGTTTTACAACGCATCAAATAGTAGCCGCCGCTTAATTTAATAGTTTTTAATTGGTATAATCGCGCCATAAACCAGATGCCTACAGATGTAGCCTTTTCATACACTCGCTCACTAATAGACGCTTTATAGCCGAGATGGCTCCGTTTTTCGGCATTAATGTTGATTAGCGTTGTACAGCTACTGAATAATTCGGTCGGTTTCTTTCATTAGCGCATCGACAAATTAGAGTCCGTGTAAAATTCGAATGAAGTCATAAAAAGATATGTTTTTTTTTTTGCCCCACCGAATGGATTTCTTTTTTTTAGTGGAAGTGATAATTGAGATTATGACTGGTGTGTTTACGCGAGTGGGGAATTTGTTTAAATTGGCTAAGAACGGTATAAAGGTTTAATTATGTTGATTCATTATGCTTTTAGCGGATAAACTTCGTGGTCGACTCATTAAGTGTAGCATTGGTTTAATTAATCAACTTTAATTAGAGTTACATTTTAGAATCATCATTGCTCAGCTTCTGTGCAATTACGTTTGTCGGAAATGTAAGATGTTTATAAATCACAAGTAGAGTTTATTAAAATGAAACTTACCTAAGCGAGACGTTATCTTCTGTACAATTAAAATTGAATGTTCTGTCTGTAATTTTAAAATTATTGCACCCGTCTTTTTTACTTGTTTATATAGTATCAAAGTCCTCATTGATTAGCTCTACTCATGCAGTCGTTACATCAAATAAAAAGACATATTTCACGTATGTAGACATCCTTAGGTTTCTCTTATGTTTTTGAAGTAGCCAAAGTTTATATGACAAAAGATATTAATTGATTAGGAAAGTTAATTGAAGCTTCAGCCCAAAAAGCGGAGTCTTTACGGCCGTTTTTTGAAAAATAAATCAGTACATAAGTAAACTTACTTAGGTTACTTAGTGGGACCGAAAAGCGTTGACAATGATGTATACAGAAAGCAGAGGACCTTCTAAATATATATAAATCAAAGGTGACTGACATAGTGATCTATCAACGCACAGCCCAAACGACTGGACGGATCGGGCTGAAATTTGGCATGCAGGTAGATGTTATGACGTAGGCATCCGCTAAGAAAAGATTTTGAAATCTACCCCCAAGGGGATAAAATAGGGGATGAAAATATTACTTAGTAACGCGAGCGACGCCGCGGGCAAAAGCTCGTCATTATATAAATTTCCAATCGCTAAAAACGAAAATGAAACGACCATGATTCGTTGCGTTGTTTCACGCGTCTTCGCACATTTGTTACGTGATTTCTGAGAATTAGCGTTCCACCATAAAGTGTTCGTGATGGAAATTATTGTCTATCTAATTGAAGCATCATACCCGTTTGTTATTCAAAATGGCGGTGCCGCTAAATTTATCATATTTATTGCGCAAACAACGTTCGTGACTGTTCACACGTTAAACATCATTATTTTTACAAACAAATTCTTTGAAACTGTCATAAAAGCGTTTGTAACACAAGAAGTTATTTAGCGTAATTCAATAGACTAAATTAATCAAAAATTTATATACTCAAACTAAGTTTAACTAAGTAAACGATTGAGACTAACTAAATACAAACGAATTATGTATAGTATTGACGCGCGCAATTTCCTTCAAAACGAAAAATTAACTGATATTTTATTTTACTAAACCCGTCAAAAGAAGCGTAACTTTAAAATAAAATCAATTTATTCCGTGATGTAAACCATAGACAATTAGATAAAATCAATATGGCCTGTCAGCCATTTTCATTATGTCACTTGTCACTGTGACATTACGAAATTCGCTGGAGTGTTATAATTGGACAAAGAGGTCGATTTTATTCAGGTCACATCGTGGGTGGATCATGTGGTCATAAATGAAGAAACATGAAAAAATGTGTCATGTTTCATAAGCTGTAAATTTTATGTACCTAACATGCTTCGTACTTGCAGCTATATAAACTATTCATTTGATACAAGATGATGCCTTCTAAATATTATTTTAGTTAATGTATTTAAGTATAACCGATAAAAAAGGTTCTAAAAAGGGGAATCATCTAGTACGCGTTACTATGTACATTTTTGTATTTGAATCGATAAAGAGCCAAACTCGAAAAGTAGTAGATTGTTTGACTTTATTTTTTTACAAAGCTTTACATTTACTACTATATGAGAGCATTACAGATTAAAGAAAGAAAGAAAGAAAGAAAGAAACATTTATTTCAAAGCGGCACTACAAAAATATATACATGCATAATATAAAATAATCTTAGACTACTAGATTGTAACCGATTATGTTGTTTCATTTTTTTTTACGAAAAAAGCATAGCTGAAATTAGCTAATAAATAGATAAAAGGTCTATTTCAAATTGAGAAGTAGTGTAGTATTAGAATATTGTAGAGTACTTAGCTATCAATAAAATAAAAACAATCCTTACTAATATTATAAATCCGAAAGTAACTCTGTCTGTCTTTCTGTCTGTCTGTCTGTCTGTCTGGTTGTCTCTTCTTCACGCCTAAACCACTGAACCGATTTTAATGAAATTTTGTACAAAGATAATCTGAGACCCGAGAAAGGACATAGGATAGTTTTTTGTCCCGGAAATCCTACGGGAACTAGGGATCTAAGATCGATTAATCGGAGAATCGATCTTTTGGACCAAAAGTCGATTAGTTTCATATTATTTTCTTTTAAACGCGGGCGAAGCCGCGGGCAAAAACTAGTAAAAAATATATAAAAAAACATAGCTCTAGAAAGAGCAATATATGTAAAAGAATCTTACCTTAATTGTGCTTTCTGGGAGTTGCAGTTGAGCTGCCAGCTCACACCTTCGTGGACGAGACACATAATTCTCCTTCATGAACTCCTTCTCCAAACGCGCCAGTTGCTCTCTCGTGAAGGCTGTACGGTATCTCCTAAGAACAATAAATAAATTGTTTTATTAAGTAATTTGGGTAATTAATACTTATTGACAAAAAGAGGGACTTAAAATACTACAAATACTTGTGACAGACAAACACTTAGTGATTTTTTTTTGTAAAGCAATAGAGGTACGGGACAATAATTAAAATTTATTTTGAAGTGAAACTTTTAGATGGAAAACTAATAGATGGATGAGAATTAGGAGTAAAAGTTTAGATAACATCACTAGTAACTGCAGTTAAAACTAACAGACTAAAAGTTAACGAGGCGTCCTCATATTAAATGTATTTTTTAATTCTATATTTACAAAATAAAATCATTAATTTCAACAGTCGTATGAGGACGCCTTAATAACCATAAACAATATTTTCCTTTGTGACATTTTTAACAGAAAACGTCTCTAAAATAATATAGTTTCGTATCACAAACAATTATTATTATTTGTATTATAATAGAATATAACCAACCTGATATTCGGGTCGGGCGCAGAACTAGTATTTGTCATCTGTTCTGACTGTGGGCTGAGAGATTCTGTGGACAAAAGAAAAAAACATTAATGACATATCCACACAGATAATATAAAACAAATTATAATTCTTAGTAAGTATAATGCCATATTATTGCCTTTACCATTTTTTGTTTTAAATTTGTTTTTATCTACACTTATATTATAAAGAGGAAAACTTTGTTAGTTTGTTTAGTTGTAATGAATAGGCTCAAAAACTACTGGACCGATTTTAAAAATTCTTTCACCATTCGAAAGCTACATTATCTTCGAGTAACGTAGGCTATATTTTATATGAAATATATTTGATAAATAAATTTTGAGGCGGTACAAAGTTTGCCGGGTCAGCTAATTAATAATATTACACGGTTTTCTAATAACAAATTAAATTATAAATAATAGTTTGACGTGTTATTCCTTGACCACAAACAACAATTATTTTTCATAATACATCTGACGTAAGCGGCAAAGGCGTCGCTTTCAGCCTAATATGTTTTAGGACCGATCATTGCTTATCTGTAGTAACGGCTCACTCAAAGGGTTGTGAGTACGGTACTTTGGTACTTGATTGAAGTACTCTTATCTTAATTACTGTTCGTCTAGACTACTGTTTAGCTGTTTTGGCTTTAAAGACGCCGCCGTGACTTATAATTGATTAGTGAAGTAATCCTGTTTTTGTACTGAACGGTACAATACTAAGTATGCTCTTCTGGATATAATACAATTAGTAACAGTAAATTAAAGTCGGTCTTATTTTTTTTTTTGCTAAATTTAAATTTTTTGTCTTTGTAGATTTGTTTGTAGTTTAATATCTTGTCGGTAATATTATGTAGTTAATTATTTTAAATTCTATTTGGTCGATTAGCATGTCCACTTAGCGGTTAGAATTAGATAGACTGCATTCTCATTTACTAACTCTATATTATTATAAAATAAAAATATTTTCAGATGAAAGATTGTAACGGTAAAATAGAACATAACTTAAGTAAAACAGCTTAATTAAAGGGCAATTTCACCGGAAACGTCATATGTTTTAATCACGCCGCCATTACACCATAGACAAAAGGCTAAAAGCGTTCAATACCGCTCCTAACTGTCAGTGTCAATACAACCATTTTAAATTTAGGGCCTAATCAGATTTGTAAAGTCGAGCTTGAAGCGGCGTTTTAAAAACGGTTTTTTCTTTCGGCGGCTTCGTTCCATAATGGCGGATGGGCGCATGGGAAAATATTTAATTAGACAATAGTTTATTTTGTTTGTTTTCTGTTAATGTATGCCTTTTGAACGCGCGCAATTAACACCTAGCGGCTACCGTACTGTATCTTTATGATGAGTCAATTTTGGAGTTCGTGGGCTAATGGGTCGGCATTTTAAGAGTAGGATCTCTATTATTAATTGTTTGATAGTCCAACCACAGTAGGTTCTTATATAGTTTTAATAGATTTCAATTTCTTAATAATAGGTTGGAGTCGATTGATTTTGTTGGACCCGGGTGAGAGCAGAGCCGTTGAGACCACGGACGAGTGAGTAGCGTACCTGTGGTCCCGACAAAAGGCTACCAAAGGAGCATCGTCGGGTTCAATCC
Organism: Epargyreus clarus clarus; assembly: GCA_014595695.2. Lineage (NCBI taxonomy): Eukaryota > Metazoa > Arthropoda > Insecta > Lepidoptera > Hesperiidae > Epargyreus > Epargyreus clarus. The sequence continues at coordinate 657,134 of JACTTY020000124.1, forward strand.
TGTAGGATACCGACATATCCCACTGGCAGTCCCACTGTTGAGCACGGAAATTTCTCAACATGGGCGAGGCTTGAGCGTACATCAATGCGTATGTGAATACAAACAAAGGGACTACCACCTTCAAAACTAATCCGTAATGTATTTTTTATAGTTAAATTAATTTGAGGATAATGTTCATTAATGATTCTTGACAATAACAAAAGTATAAATTAAATTGGTGTGAATTGATCGAGTCCTTGGTAGTTATTATGTATCTTTGAACAAATTATAGCGACACAGTTGACATTTATATTTGTCTTTACGACATTTTATTATGACGTTAATCTATACTATAATGGAATCGTGTTCTTTCGCAATAAAATAAGATTTTATTTGTATAAATATTTATAGTTTAAAAACCACGGTATAATCGCATAAGGAAAATTTTAATCCTGATTCTTGACGATCCTAATGAGATGAACGGGATAAAATTATTTAAATCGTGTATTGTCATCGGTTTTTGATAATTGGTCAAATTCCTGAGGAACCACTCCTCAGGATTCGACACAACTTTTCCGACTTTTCCGAGGCGTTCCAGCTTAGTCCTCAGGGGTAGCGGCGCATCTGTGGCCGACCTCAGGTAGGAATATCTAATCCTGGGGTTGATTACAGATGTCCATGGGCGGCAGTAGCCACTTACCATCAGGTGGACTGCATGCTCGTCTGCTACTCCTATATTATAAATAAAAAAATACTACCAAAAATTTAAAAAAATCAGCATTTATACAACTAAGTTATCATTTTTACAAGTGTACATAGATACTTAACCGCCAATCGTCATGAGAGAACATTTGCAACACGAATAAGCCATCATTATGGAATATTTATTGCGTTTCAAGTGTTGATCGTTTATTTTTTACTCTGGCGTCGCAACCACTCAACAGTTCCCATGCTGGGTGGCGACAGACCACTCAAATGTATTTGCGAGTCTAGCCGCGTTTCCTTTCGGTATTTTTTCAAAAATTTTCGACCAGCTGGCCACGCGCGAGACATAGACAATTAAAAAGCTATTTGACAACTTCCGGTAAAAAGGAAGCGGTTGTGAATGTAACCGGCGACGGGAGTTTTGTCTATTGCCGATTTATGTGACGATATGAGTTTTTTGTCCCAATTTGTTAGAAGTGGTTTGGTTTTTTTAATTACTTAAGGAACGGGTATGAACATGATTTTGAGCTTACGTTCAGCTCTTTAAAATTTAGTAATTTGTGATTTTTCTTGTATATTTAGATACGTATGTAGAAAGTTTAAAATTTGGAATTTCAGACAGTTATAAAACATTAAATTTAATTAATCACAATTTAGAAATAGTACTTACTATGTGTAACATTCTTTAACATGTCATACTTAATTCTCATGTCTAAATAATTTATTTTATTGTACTTAGTATTATGTAATACAGTTGTGCTTATGCTTTTTAAAGTATAAACCAACATTAAATGGAACCAAAATGATTCCTTACAAGCCACTAACATCACTTAGGCGGCGTTTCGAAACCTCTTTGTTTCAACGCGCGCTAATGTTCAAAGCAAACAGAACTACACCAAGACATAACTTGAGATGCCTTCAATACATTGTGTATTAATAACTGAGATGCGCTTGTGTATTGTGTATAGCGTGCAGTCCACCTGATGGTAAGTGGCTACTGCCGCCCAAGGACATCTGTAATCAACTCCTGATAGGATTAGATATTTTTATCAGAGGTCGGCCACAAATGCGCCGCTACCCCTGAGGACTAAGCTGGAACGCCTCGGAAAAGTATGTCTCCCTTACCACACCCTTCAAACCAGAACACAGCAGCGCTTAACACTGCTGTTATAACAGAAATAGGTGTGGCGGTGGTGCCGCCGGAGTCGAACCGCAAAGGGTTCTACCACCTTCGCAACTGCCTATGAGCAGAGCTGCACCACCAGCTCGTTGGCTTCCTCAATGTTATATAAAAACACATATACGTTATGGCCAAAGCCACGAGCAAAAATTAGTATTAAATGCACCTCACAAAGTTCACAAACCGAATGGTACATTATTGAAACGTTATGAAACGTGGAGCAGCACTTAGCACATCCGACTTCAGTATCATTGGCCTAATGAGTGATGCCATAGTTATCGGGAAAACGCAGTGTATTGAGACTTTAAGAGCGTAGTGTGGATGCAATTTAATAAGCAAATAACGTTATTTACACCATTTTAACTTATACGTAGGTATACTAGTAAATTACTCCTGCAGGATAATTTTCAATAAGAATAGAAAACTGTGTTACTTCTTTTATTATTTTTTTAACGCGTTATCTAAATATATATAACTACGCACAGCCCAAACCACTGGACGGATAGTGCTGAAATTTGGCATGCAGGTAGATGTTATGACGTAGGCATCCGCTAAGAAAGGATTTTGATCAATTCTACCCCCAAGGGGATAAGATAGGGGATGAAAATATTACTTCGTAACGCGAGCGAAGCCGAGGGCAAAAGCTCGTTTTATTATAAAACTATTTTTAAATGAATATCTTTTTAAGATTAATTACTGTGTAGGAAAGGTATAATCGGTGACAGTTAAGATGTTAAGCTCTTTGAAGCTCCGAAATACTTTAGTACCACGTAAATCAGTTAAAATTACTTCTGCCATACTATTTTAAATCCTAATTGCAGCAATATCCAAACCCACAATAGCATCCGAATTCAATCAGTCCGAACCAATTATCTTAAGCGGCGAATTAATAGTTCTACCGCCTAATGCGGCGATGTCCTGCCATTAACAATGGAATTATCGAGAATAGCTCCCATTCCCCATGCGTTCATTCGGTCAGTTATTGTACTGCTCTAATCGGAGAATGGATCTATGTTTTGTATCTGTGACGAATTGTAGATAACATCTGATTTATTGGTGTTATAGATAGAATAGAGTTCGAGGCGGTAATATTATGTATGAAGGCGAAAACAGGAACGCAATGTTTATATTTGCTACTGAATTATAATTATGGAGTTAATAGTTTAGTAAGGACTTTTTACTGTCTTGTTTGTCAATGGTTTTTTTTTTGGTGGCTGTTGGCGAGTGTTATAAAGAAAATTATTATTTTTTGATTATGGTCGAATTTCAGACATTAGACCTTATATAAAACTGTTGTTTTAAAATTTTTACTTACTTTGATTGAAATATGCTTATAACATAGGTGTACAAATTATTTTACAAAAGAGAGAATCTCTGTTATTGTAATAGAAGAGCTGCTAAAATACTCGTACAAAATCATCTACACATTCCCGTAACTCTAAGTTTTAAATCTCTCAATACTGTCAATTACACCATTATTTACATACAAAGAAATCACATCTCTCCAAGGAATTAAAACAATTTGCGAGCTGTAAGCAAAACATTTGCCGAGCAATTATCCAATATAGACCCAATTATACGGTGTCATCCCCTGGCACGCTCCCCTAATCCAATTTTCATAATAAAATCCGTATCTACTAGTCGCCGACGATGTAATGAAGATAAATATCTCTGTAGGGAGTCCGTAGCAATAAAACTGAATCAGTTTAAGCCCAATTGACAACTACCTATTATATTATCTGTGGGGTCACGAATTGTGACAGCCAATTAAACATGGCGTACTGTCAATCCACCCGCGCTTTTCTTAGTTGACTTGGTCGATTTAACTTTTGGACAGCTGTTGGTTAAGTTGATTTGCGGTTTATTACTGACCATTAGTGTTATTTGGTGATACCTGATGGCCAATTTTGGACATTACGTGGTAGGGACATTGATTTATTTTCAAGGTTATCTTCAATTAATTGTTGATATTACAATGTACGCGTGCCGTATGTGGGCAATGTATCTTTCCTTATTTTTGTCATAATGTAATACAATTTATAAACGGTAGTTAGTACCTTAACAGGTATATATTAACATACTCACAAATTATGAAAGAGTTATTCAACAAAAACATATTTTTAAATTAGGTAACATAGATCTGCGGGGTTACTACCATCTCTTAAAACAATATTATTTTAATCATACTTTTACTTTTTTGCAGGAAATTTAACTTTTTAAGCAAAATATGACAAGTTCAGTTGGTTTTATACAATGGATAAGCGAAAAATTAATAAGGGTTTAAGTTTGTTCAACTGTGTATGACGGAATATTTTACTGTTTTAAGGAGGAAATAAAACTTTCCTGAACTATGATAGTTTTTAAAAGATTCTGGTAGACCCCCTGGGAATATTCTGATTATAATACGACTCCTAAATTCGATTAAGAAAATATTTTAAAGAATTTTAGAGTTAAAAATTTTCAAAATTCAACAATACGTAAGTTTTTAGGAATAGAAATTCGTATCTATCTTAAGTCTTTTTTAAAATCAATATTCGTTTTTAAGGTCGTTTTACAATATAAACGAAAAAAATCACCACGATGTTGAATATAGCCGAAAAGCGTTATTTTATTGACCAATATAGCAGTTATTAGTAAATAACGGTAAACCCTAATAAAATATATTACCTAGCTATTTAACAAAAGGAATTATTAAACTATAGAGGCGGCATCTCAAAGGCGTTGTAAAAATATAATTGCTTTGCGAAAATGACAATATTTGCTTTTTAAACACCCTTATTGTTAAACCATAAGGCTCAAAATACGCTACTTAGTTACTGAAAGTGTTGTAATGCCATTTACAGTTGTCTAGGCGGTCCCTTTGAGAATAACTGTTAGTTATTTGGGGTAATTAGCTAGCAATACTGGTTTATGACACTATTGAAAAGGTAATTAATAATTATGAAGGTATCACAAAATAAGATGAAGCTATGTCTTAGGCATAAAGTATTTTTTAAGGAATAACTATTTTAAAATTAACTTTTTCATTTCTAGGCATACTTAAGATAAACTATGTATGCCAAATTTTAAAATGATTTAGTTAATATATTTTCTTCATGGTGAAACTATTCACATAAAATATTTTATAGAAATTAAATAAACATAATATCTACCTATAAGTAAGTTTACTTTAAGTGGAAATAAAAAAATAATTAAATAATATAATAATATTCAGAAAGGTATAATACCTACCCATTATTACCTAAGATGGCTGTCAATTTAAAAAATAATGTAGACCGGAATAAATAATCTTTGGATTATTGATATCAATTTGATTGACTTCCGGTCTATTAAAAAAGTAATAATCCATAGACATAACATGACGTTTTATTACGGATGAATGAATGAGTAATATTAAATTATTAGATTTGTATCCATGATATAAAAAGTAAAATAAAACTGTATTATGCATAATATTTAACCTTCTCATTGTAAATGACAATGTAATTCTAAGTTTATCTTAGGGGGAATAAAACTTTGCCAAATTAATTAAATTAATATCCATAAATGTTATACATAGCAATTAAAATTTTAAGTTCATTAAAAAAACAATCATAAGACTTGACTAGACTAAAGCTTACCTAATAACATTAAGATATAAAATACTAGCTGACCCGGCAAACGTTGTGTTGTCATATAAATAAAAAAATGTTAAGGGTGAACAACCCTTATCACTTAGGGGTATGAAAAATAGATAGTAGCCTATTCTCAGTCCTACTGAATATGCGTATAAAATTTGGTGAAAATCAGTAAAGCCGTTTCAGAGGAGTACGGTAACTAACATTGTGACACGAGAATTTTATATATAAAATTTTATTAGTAATTCTTATGACTTTATTCACATAGAACCAAATACAACACACTTTAAATCATTGCTAAGTTACATATTACTATAATAGTTTAAAAGTAACATACCTTTGCTTTTCGGTGAGGACGGCGGCGTATTTTGTGTGATATCGGTATAAATATTATGTTTAGAGATCAAATCTACTGACAACGGTTCTCTTAACTTGTGATCCATCGCGTAATTCTTGAACGCTTCCATTAAAAAAATCAAAACACTACAGATAAAAAACAACTATAATCTGTAGATACAGATTACGTATAAAATTGTTTTCTAAACACAACTAATTAGAGATAAAAAAACAATAGTAATAACAGATTATTGTTTTCTACAGACACTATTAATTAGAGAAAAAAAGATTAAAAATCTTAGCGCTTTTTTAATGTCAAGGCTTAACCACAGATAATTAAGCGGTACGCTTACTTGAGCGGGAAAAAGGCAACTGTCAGTCAGTTTGTTTTTAATGCTTTGCTTGCCGCCTTGATAAAATCCATAATGTGCGGACCAATCAGCGGCCGGCTCCCCCCACCACGGGCGTGGCGATAATCTACCGTCTCTTTCACTCACGAGCTTTCGTTAAGCTGCTGAAACGAGTTTTGTTAAGCTTCGGACACATTTTACTGGTCACATTTTTTGTATTGAATTTTGCGCTCGTAACCTTTCAAGATTTTTTAAAGGTAATATGTATATTCGTAAAGTTATTAGGTATCTATTTTTTGTGTTATAATAGGTATTATCTTTTTAAGATTGGTCAGTGTTACACTTTTTATGTCAAATTAAGCTTGATTTTATATCATATGTAAATCTTAGCAGTCTAAAATGATATTTTCTATTAACATTTCTTTTATAATCCATGTTATGGATTTTAAACAAAAAATAAATGCTGAATGACAATTTAGTCATTTTACAAATACAAAAACTATATTATATATTATTTTTAATTAATTACACTTTAGTAATGCATTTACGAATATTTTATCTATAACCTCAATTATCATTAACATTAGCGATAACGATTTTAATTTGTATTGACTGACCCGGCAAACTTTGTACCGCCTCAAAATCTATTTATCAAATATATTTCATATAAAATATAGCCTATGTTACTCGTGGATAATGTACCTTTCGAATGGTGAAAGAATTTTAAATCGGTCCAATAGTTTTTGAGCCTATTAATTACAAACAAACAAACAAAGTTTTCCTCTTTATAATATTAGTATAGATAAAAATCTTATTTTTTTTTAAAGATATGAATGTGTGCAAAGCTGAATTTAAAATTATTTCAGCCTTTTAGTAAAATCTGTTTGATGGTAATTGAAAATCATATGAACCTATTTCCTAAATCCGAACGAACGAACCTAACCAGACGAGTGCGACGCGACCTTAACCGTTTAATCATCTCGCGCGTTTAATACAGCCTCCCACTGAACATCATGGCACGTTATTACTCCGCTTTATTAACGAACACCTATATAACTAGATTGTTTAATAACTGCGTATTGATTTACGTTACTATGCACTACTATACTAGGTACGTATAATACTAGGTACCTAAGTAGAGACGTTTAATACAGCCTCCCACTGAACATCATGGCACGTTATTACTCCGCTTTATTAACGAACACCTATATAACTAGATTGTTTAATAATTGGGAATTGATTTACGCTACTTTGTACTACTATAATACTAGGTACCTAAGTAGGTACTTTGCGCTACTATAATACTAGGTACCTACCTATAATAATACTAGGTACCTAAGTATATTAGGATTTTTATATAATGTACGAGTAACAGACGAGTATGCAGTCTAGTAAATGGCTACTGCCACCCATGGACATCTGTAATACACCCCAGATAAGATTAGATATCTGAGGTCGGCTACATATGCGCAAGTACTCTTGAGGACTTAGCTGGAATGTGTCGGAAAAGTATGTCTTTCTTACTATATTCTTTAAATCTGAATACGGTAGCGCTTAACACTACTGTTATGAGGTAGAAATAGGTGTGGCGGTGCCGCCAGAGTCGACAGAGGGTTTTACCTATTTAAGCTAGATCTCTTTGAGGTTCGGCTGCTCCAGGCAGAACAGGCTTGTGTTAACTATATGCCAACTATCAAATTTTGTGAAAACCCCTTTCTTTATCTTGTATTAGGATTGCTTAGGTTATATTAGCGGCATATTTCAATAACGCTTTATTTTTGATGTGAAAACTGTCGGTAGTGCTCATGACTGCCTCTGATTATTTTAATGAAGTATTAGTTATTCATAATATATCTAATGTTTTAATATGGAAAACGGAGAAATTATTAGGTATTCAGTTTAAGATATACCCGTATATTACGAGTATGTCACAAGTAACTAAATCCTCGTAACTATGATCTACCTGATGAAAAATCATAGACCATAAAACAAATAGCCCTACAAACTGATCACTAATTTCGCGGTAAAATTATCCACGCTCAAAATGTGGGTGCAATAAAGCCGAACATTAATACAAGTTACCCAAAATCGCCCAGAACAGTAAACGGTTGGCAATAAAAGAGAAATTCTAAAATGTTTTCAACTGGCCACAATATTGTGTTCTATAATTGAGCAAACAAATCCCGTACACAAAAGAAAAAGAAAGAATGAGTATTGTTCATCACTCTTTTGTCTATGGTCCATTCCAGCCATCTTGTATTGTTTTGGCGGTAAATTTGACAAATGTCACGCTGGGCATCATGGCAGGGGACCTACTTGGTATTTCAATTGAATACACAATATTTTGACACGAATCGCTACCGTTTTGGTCATTAAATAATATGTCGAATTAAGCGTGAAGATTCTTTTATGCGTGAAATTCTCGGGAGCTTCCATTTTGGAGTATTGAATTTCTAAAGGGCCTGACACAGATAGACGTAGGTACTTATTATTGTAAGTAGTGCGTACTTGCAACTGAATAATTGTGTTTTAATAAAGGATGAAACTTACTTCATATTTTATTGAAGATATTGCTATATTTAAAGATGTAAGTAGGTAATTATGTGTCATTTGAACACGGCTGCGTTTATCTATCTTTATCAGGGATTTTCACACATTCTCTTGTTCCTTCACTCCAAACACATAATCATAATATTTATTTAGATAATTTGCAATATATTGGATTTTATAAAGATGGTCAATAGCCACCAAAAAATGAATATGTCGATTAGTTAGCGTTCTAACTGTATGATAACCAATTTTTAGTATCTAATAGGTATGTAAAATCTTAGATTTGTTGCTTCAAATTTACATGTATAAGGGGCGCTAGGATCTTTAGTCTATTTCAATACACAATTAGTCCAGTATTCGGTGTCTGTTACATAAGTAATTGTATCTATGAAAGCAGTTATGAAAATGTGGTAGGATGTAAAGTTATTAAAAAATGTTTCATATACGTAACATTTCAATTTTGCTTTCCGATTCTTTGTGTCTTGATTATTTATTATTTTAAACGATTGATTTAGTTTATGTGATAACTAATGATTACTACGCAAAAAATCATGAAGATTTTTAAAAATACCTTCAATTTTTAATCTCCTACGAAAAACTAGTTAAAAAACTTACGTTACCACATAAAATACTCTAAAAAAGACATTTAGTTACCTTTAAGGCGTTCCTTAACATTTCAAACAAGATTTTTTTAACTTAAACTAAATACAAACCGATATTCTACCTAAATTGAACTATACAACTCCCAACCGTAATAAAAACGAAATTACGATGTATTTGTCCTCAAAATTCAGTTAATATTTTTATAGCGTAGCGGTAAAGTAAATGACTTGCTTTGTTGATGTTCAAAGTGCCGACAGAGAACCGACGGTAATATTGATCGTTGTAAGGTTCTGAACCGTTATAATATAGTGTTGTAAAAATTAAATAAGCGACTATATAGTTATTTGGGTAATTTTGACTTGGATTGATAATGAATTGACGAGGCTAATAAAAATAGGTATAATGATTATTTTATGGGCAAAGCACATAAGTCTGAGGTATTGAATATCAAAGAATATATTTTTTTTTATTCAAAATAGGTTCTTTACAGGGTACTTTTTGAATGTCAATACAACTACTACCACTTCACAAGGTGTTTCGTTATGGAGAAGAAGCAGCGAAAGAAACTCCATAACACACATCTTTAAAAAAAAAGTATTTTACAATGACAAACTTAACGTAATGGTACATGTGGAGCTGGAGCTACTTCAGACCACACGGTTTTGTCAGTCAAATAATCGCTTAGTTTATAGTACGCTTTTTTACACAGCGTCTGTTTAATGACATGTTTGCATTTTTTTCTGTGAGATTCAAAATGTGGTCGGGTATTTTATTGTAGTAGCGAATACGAATTGCCATGTTTGAAAGGTTTTTCGACTCATTATCGCGTTGCTGGGAATGGGTCTTCTCTCAAAATGAGGTTTGGTACACTATCCATACCGTTGAGAACGTTTTTCTAAAAGAAGCCATTTGAAAAGTGTTTGAGATGTGAGGTCTACCAATATGTAAATTGCCAGTGAAGTGAACTATGACTTAAACGCTTCTTATAAATGACCCATGCCCAGTGGGACAGTTAGAGTTGAAGATAATGGCGACATTGTAAAACACAACTTAGTTTTTCGTAATCTTGATCAAAAACAAAAAGATCTTTGAAATTAAAATGTTTTCAACTGCTTAGCTTAAAGCATTCATTATTCAATTGTTTTGACACTATCGCACCTATTTTTGTATTAAACCTGAAATGTTAAGGCTTGCTGTCGTTATTTCACGGATTTTACGTAATTGCAAAGACGGTTTTCACGTAAGACTCAATTTTTAAAGGTAGAACTATGGTTAAAGTTAGGAGGTACCACCGTAAGTATTTGCATGAAGCGGTTTCGTGTTTTGGTGGAATGGTGTGGATGCCAGCTGATTTACATATTTGGCGATCAGGTCATCCTCAGTGGCAACGCATGTGATCGGCTTTAGGTAGAAGCTGTTCTATATGGAGTTGGTTACAGAGGTTTACAGGCGTTTGCTACTGGCATACTCTTTTCCCTCTTATATCATAACCCCTCTTTTTGCTCCATTGTAATAGGTAAAAATCCTTCGTGCAGTTGCAATCTTATAAAGAAAAATTCTACATGTCGTGCTTTCATGTCCCATAGGCTTCTAATAACCATTTCCATTTATCAATTACTTTAACAAACAAAAAACTTTGTAATAATCAGTTACAATCGGAACTGGCTGGATCCCTAAACTCCAAAAAAAAAAAACAAAAAAGAAAATGGCTGTCAAGAAAGCCGTCGGCATTTTTCCGTCGGAAACTCACCATGAGGTCGGTCGTCGGCGCCGTCGCTGTCAGCTTCGCTCCTGCTCCCCGGGCTGGCTCGCTTCAGGTCCTCAGACTGACCCTCAGGGTACCCAGGCATCCGCTTGTCATAGGACATAAAAAACGGGAAATTCGGAACCCGATTCTGCTGGAAGTAGTACATCTTCCCGTCCTTGATTTTCACATCATCAGCCTGGTCAGTGTAATCCTGGGATAGATTATTCTCTATATCTATCTCCGGGGATCGTCGCTCGTTCAAACCCACAATGGATTCGATGGAAAAACTCTTCGAAGGCAGCTTCGTTTGCTTATTTATTTCCGACTCCATCACTATTTTTAAACCTTCGACTTCGGTCACTTTAAAAAAAACTTGACAGATCACTTTAAATTAAGCAAGACTTTTGACAGTTATTTTTTTTTAAATGTCACTTAAGAAAACCTTTGTAAAATAAGTTGTTATTACAATTTCTTTTTTTTAAAGTCACTAAGAAAATATTTTGACGTTTTTGACAGTTTTATTTTTTGATGTCACTTGATTGTCTATGGTTAACGCACGCCACTGCTCGCTCGGACGCCAGATCGCGACTTAACAGATCTCCTATCGAAGTGTTGACTTGTTGTAGCCACGCCCTATGTGTGGGGGTGGTTAGCCGATTCTAACAAAGACTTAAGGTTCAGAATTAACTCACATATTTGGACTATCGTTTACGATCTATTTTCAACCTTATTTCACTAAAATACGGTTTACTTTCCTTTACCAATACAGTTTTGATTCACCAAATGTTCTGATATTGTATTTAGTACTCTATGGTTATATGTTAAGTATGATTTTGATTGATTTTCGAAAAAGGATAGTAAAAAACTAATTCGTTGCGGTTTCTGTACAGAATTCCTTGTAAGAAATAGAAAAACCATATCGTCATACCTTTTTATTGTTTAAGGAAATCATTTTCTAAGGACTTAGAGACTCATAAACTAAAACTACTTATGAAGATTTAACTTATAATTTTATTTCGTTTTACTCACGTATTTCTTTTTATCTATACTAATATTATAAAGAGGAAAACTTTGTTTGTTTGTTTGGTTGTAATGAATAGGCTCATAAACTATTGGACCGATTTTTTTTTTTAAATTCTTTCACCATTCGAAAGCTACATTATCCACGAGTAACATAGGCTATATTTTATATGAAATATATTTGATAAATAGATTTTGAGGCGGTACAAAGTTTGCCGGGTCAGCTAGTTTATAATATAGGAGTAGCAGACGAGCATGCAGTCCACCTGATGGAAAGTGGCTACTGCCGCCCAAGGACATCTGTAATCAATCGTATATAATATAAGTTTCCTACCTAGATAAATATAGATGTCTCATCGCCTTGTAATTGAAGGAAGCCATTAAATTGCTTAAACGGCTGACAGTTCTGTCAGCCATTTAATGGCTGGCATGGTGTAATTTACGCGGAACAATGCGAAGTTAAGTGGTGCAGAAACACGACATGAACAAAAAGTGCGGAGAAATATCGTTTCATTCGTAAATGATCTAAAAACTACACTTTTTTATATTTTTCAAACACGAAAATAGATGACAGTTACAATTGCAATTGTCAAAACTGGTTACATTTTCTTGTTAGGAGTGAGTAATAAAAATACGTTAATAATTTAGAGACAATAATAATCACAAACTCCGCGAAATGTGCTGGGAAAAGCAAAAACAAACGAATCATTTGTTCATATTTCAACGGCATAATTTTACATTTTTACAGAATTACAAAATGAGGACCAATACCAAACAATCCTATCGTAGCCTCGCTATCCAACGAGGGAATGTTGCCAGCATTCTGGGAACTCATCCCAGGGACAGCAATTTAGATGTAGCTTTTTATATTGAATTTAAAATAAAGTTATATTATTTCATTATTTTTTTATATTACTTTAATTTATTTTAGTTAAAACATTTAAGTGTGTAAATGCCAAACAATTAGTAATAGTATTCATGTGTGTGTCACTTTCATTAATAGTCCATGTGTGTTTGAGCGGCTTTATACAAAAAAATGGTATGACAATCATAGATGAGTAAAGATTACTCATCCCTAACAAGAAAATGTACCCAGTTTTGAGAATTGAAATAGTTGCGTAAAAAAGTTTTGCCACGTCTCCGTGCTAAAATGTCCCTAAAATATTTGAAAGAATTATTTATTTATTATGTAAATTACGCAGTATTAGTTATTTATACGTAAATTTTCTTTAAAAATGTTTTTATTTGTCAAGAATTCAAAAAAAGAACTTACTAATAAGCCTTTTGTGGCTTCATTCAATTTCAAGGTGGCGAAGTATCTTTACTAATCTATGACGACAATATTAAAAAAAAATCTATAAAAAATAGTTTTTGAACAATAATTCCCTATTTAAAATTACTAATTTCATGAAAATTCGATGTTAAGATATCCGGTCTATAAGTTTCCAGATTCTGTAATAAAAAATACTATTAATTAATGCCTAATCAACAAAACGGTCACACAAAAAGCGGACTATTACCATAACATTTTAATCGTGCCTCAACAAGGATATCACATTATGCTGCTCTATTTCTGTACGCTAATTGCTGGCTTATTGGCGGATACTGCACTTATTATGCAGAAGAGAACCAACAATCACACATAAAATAGTATCGTCGTATATCTGCTAATATTCTCACACACAACTAATAAGATACGTAAATTTTCAAATAAAAATTGTATAAATGGATTGGAAAATGCTAATTTTAGATGGCGAAAACTAAAAAAAAATGCGTTTAATTTAGATTAAGATTATTTTTATGACCTTTTTATATCCCTCTGTTAGGTATGGAACTGTTAATTAGTTGGAGGAGGCTTAAATTAGAGGACCATACTACTTTAATACGAATTCTAGATTGATATTTACATGATATGAATAGAATAAGACAAAACAATTAAGAGCGTTGTTTTGTTTTCATCAACCGATATTTTTAGCCTAGGTTATTTAAGCTATACATTGACTAGCTTTAAAAATACAAAATGTTAAGGGTGAACAACCCTTATCACTTAGGGGTATGAAAAATAGATAGTAGCCGACTACTGAATATGCATATAAAATTTGGTGAAAATCGGTAAAGCCGATTTGGAGGACTTCGGAAACTAACATTGTGACACGAGAATTTTATATATAAGACGAGCTTTTGCCCGTGGCTTCGCTCGCGTTACAAAGTAATATTTTCATCCCCTATTCCATCCCCTTGGGGGTAGAATTGATCAAAATCCTTTCTTAGCGGATGCCTATGTCATAACATCTACCTGCATGCCAAATTTCAGCCCGATCCGTCCAGTGGTTTGGATTGTGCGTTGATAGATCACTATGTCAGTCAGTCACCTTTAAGTTATATATATTTAGATATTTCACTGGTTCCCTCTCGCATAAGCTAACACTTTTAACTTGACATATTAGTTGTTCAAAGACGACTTTAAAACTCTAAGTGGCTTGTTTAAAAATATTTGATGTGACATTATGGGGTGTATTTTTATGTTTTGGTTCGTCTGCCGTTTTTTGTGGCTTCCGAAAAGGATACTTAATAGAAACGCTGGGAGATTTAGGATGAGTGAGTTTTGTTTAAGGAGTTATTATGGAAATGAGTGCGTTAGTTTTACGCGAACTTTTCTCTTCTGCCGGCGCTGTCGTTGATTATTTTTATTGATTTTGGAAAAAGGATAGTAAAAAACTAATTCGTTGCGGTGTCTGTACAGAATTCCTCGATTTTTTTGATATTAAGTCAATAAGTACTAGAGCGTAATATCATAGATTAGTAAAGATTACTCACTCCTAACAAGAAAATGTACCCAGTTTTGAGAATTGAAATAGTTGCGTAAAAAGTTTTGCCACGTCTCCGTGCTAAAATGTCCCTAAAATATTTGAAATAATTATTTATTTATTACGTAAATTACGTAATTATTACGTAAATTAGTTATTTATTCGTAAATTTTCTCTAAAAATGTTTTTATTTGTCAAGGATTCATAAAAATAACTTACTAAAATAAGCCGTTTGTGGCTTCATTCAATTTCAAGGCGGCGAAGTATCTTTGCTAAATATTTTCCTAAAAATAAGGCTTTTCCTTCAGTTTGATATATCATTACTTCCCAGAATTTGATCCTTATAAGCAACACTATCCGATAGTAGAATAATATAAGGTGCGTTTTTTTCAAAATGAACTCTTTCGATTCCCGGCTAAAGAAATAAATTAAAAAAAAAATCGAATGATGCAATTTTAGTTCTTATCAAAATCGGCCTTGTAACTCCTTTCAGCATTTCGCTAATCCTTATAGTTTCGGATTTGGCCATAAGGCCCATTTGTCCCAGATGTCCATGGGCGGCAGTAGCTTACCATCAGGTGGACTGCATGCTCGTCTGCTACTCCTATATTATAAAAAAACCTGTTCTATATGGAGTTGGTTACAGATGTCCATACGACAGTGACTTACCATCAGGTGGACTACGTGCTCATTTTCTTTTTTATAAAATATAAGAGTAGCAGGTGAGAATGCAGTCCACCTGATGGTAAGTGGATACTGCCGCCCATGGACAATGGACATCTGTAATCAACTCCAGATAGGATTAGATTCCTGAGGACTAAGCGGGAACGCCTCGGAAAAGTATGTCTCCCTTACCACACCCTTCAAACCGGAACACAGCAGCGCCTAACAGTGCTGTTATTAGGTAGAAATAAGTGTGGTGGTGGTGCCGCCGGAGTCGAACCACAATTTTCTACTTTCTACTTCACCGTTAAAATAATACATTTGTTACACCCTCTTATAAAACTTAAATTGCCTCATACATTATCATGTTATTGCGCACATCTTTCAATCAATACAAACAAAATTATCACGCTGTCCGTGTTGTTAAACAATATAATCCTCCATTTATCCTTTGATGATTAATAAGCAAAAAATGGGGCGCAAACAAGCCAAGGGGTCGCAGGTGGCCTCGCGCGCCCCTAGCGGCAATTTGACAGACTATTAATCCGGATTTAGGCGGTTCTAACCGGATTACGGGCGGATTTATCCAGTTCTGAGTGGTTTAAATGGCGCTGATGCGTTGATAGAACGTTTAACTTGCAATGAAATGTTTGGATTGTGGAATGGAGGTGGTTTTCTGGTTACTGGTGGAATTCCGAGGTAGTTATTCATTCCTGTAGGGAGTCTAAATTAAAATTTACTTAACCATGTAAATATAAGAGAAATATTATAAAGAAAACCTGAAGGCTTAAAAGTATAGGAAAAATCACATGGTTAAATACACACTTTTCCGCATCAACCCATTACTGTCCCACTGCTGGGCACGGGTCTCCTCTTGGAATGAAAAGGTTTAGGCCATAGTCCACCGCGCTGGCCAAGTGCGTATTGGTAGACTTCACATACCATTGAACACATTTTTTTATGATTTCTCAGGTATGCAGGTTTCCTCACGATGTTTTCCTTCGCCGTTTAAGCAAGTGATAATGAATTGCTGATATGCACTTAACTTTGAAAAATCAAAAGTGTGTGCCTGGGATTTGAACCTCGGACCCCTCGATCAAGAGGCCAAGTTCTTTAACCACTTTATCACTGCTTCGAAATACATTATTTTCCGCAATCGGATAAAAAAGTGAAAGAACTCTCACTTACTGATATACCATCGTAGAGCCTACTGAAGCGAGCAAGAGGAAATTTGGACAGTAGGTTTAATTTACATTAGTTAATTAATAAGAAAGGATTAAGTAAGTATTCACTAAATCCTACACTAAAGTTTTGTTGAACAAATACAGCCCAAGGATATATAACGAACCCAAAATTAGAATCGACCCTTCAAATTAAAACATAGCAGCGATTAATTTTGTGGAGAAGAAGGTACTAGAAGGTAACTAGTTTCATAAGTTTTAATTATCAAAAGAGAACGCAGTCCATCTGATCTAAGTGGTGAATGTCTCCTATGGACACTTGTGACTGATAAATTGCAACTCCTGAGGACTAAGATTCAAAAATCTAAGGTTCCTGTCTGGAAATAAAAAAAACACGTAGACGGCATGATACTCGTATTGAAGGCTTAGAAAGCTAAATAAATAGTTTTCCTTTTATTCTAAATATAAGATTTTATATCTTTCTCAATATTTTATTTAAGGTTAACATCAACTATATTGTTCGTATTTAAACAATAAACAATTTAACACTATTTAAAATAAAATAAAACGAATACAATTAACACTAAAATTTATAAATAAAATAAATTTTATATCATTTGAAATTTGAAACGAAACCTATTCAAAGACAAAATAAACTCTAGATAGTACCTATTATGTACTATGTACAATTATTAAATAGTACACAGTACATACATTGAAAACATAATAGGAAACATAGGTAGGTACTGAACATAGACATTGATAGAGAATACAGTATATACAAATACTAATAATCACAATTTTACTATTTATTCTGGTAATATCCCTTCACCGCATCACTAAACGCATTATTTATTTTATTAGACTTTTATTGCATATTTTATTGCGCAGTCCAACCACAGTAAGTTTTAAAACCACAAAAAAATGTCTATGCTCAAAACAATATGTCTTCTGTAGGACCTTCCCGCGTAATTCGGAGATATTGACAAAAGCAAGAGAATTTGTCATTTGTCGAAGCGTAACTAAAATGTCTGTTACGCCGCCGAGAAGGAGAAATTGTTTTATAACTCTATTCAATAAAGAATTTACGGTAGTGAATAATTGCGACCGTAACGTAATTATCCATGAGCATAGACAATAGAACCTGGTCGCCATCTTGCCTTTGTTTGGCGGGAGCTTTGACAGGAACGTCATAATTCAATAGTTTTAAGGCACTAAAATATGGCCAAGGCAATAAGTGTACAGCCCATAAATGTTATATGATACTTTACTGTGGTTTAGGTCTAATATTGTGGGCTATAGGTGTCATAACTTACACAAAAGGGCTCAAATCATCTGGAATAGATACTTATTCCTATAATATAATTTGGTTTTAGAAATGACAGTGCTTTCTATGATATTTACTTTAACTTATTTTATTTTTATTTTAAGAGTACAACGGAAATAATAAACGCTTTCTACACTCCCAGCCCCACACTAGGATTCCCTGTGTCGTGGGTGCCATGGACACACACATAGACAAATACACAAACACCCAGACCCAGAAACAGAAATCTAAATTCATCATTTAGATATCTGTCTGGCCGGGGATCGTACCCGGGACCCTTTGCGCGTCAGACCTGTATGGTGGCCGCTCCACCACGCGGGTCGTCGTATATATAATACATACTTACATATATTGCTTGTATTTATTATATTGGAGTAACAAGCAAACAAGAATTCCTCGTGTTGGAAAGTGGCGCCTTATATGAACATCAGTATTCAACTCCAGGGGGCCTACCACCATCTTTTAAAAACCATCATAGTTCAGGAAAGTTTTATTTCCTCCTTAAAACAGTAACATATTCCGTCATACACAGTTGAACAAACTTAAACTCTTAGTCATTTTTCGCTTATCCATTGTATAAAACCAACTGAAATTGTCACATTTTGCTTATAAAAGTTAAATTTCCTGCAAAAAGTAAAAGTATAATTAAAATAATATTGTGTTAAGAGATGGTAGTAAACCCCCAGGTACGATTTAAGAGGACTAACTTGGAACTCCGCGTACCTATAAAGTCTGTCCCTTACCAAAATAAACGCAGATCACATCAGCGCTACAGCGTCGTTTTTTTTATGCATTCTATATGCATGCATATAGACTGTATATATATACCATCGTATAGCGTATGCGTCGCCACGCCAGAAATCGGTTTTACGTGCGGCTATAGATGTTTCACATCAAAAAAACACTTCAAAGCAGAAGATAGCAGCGCTACACTGCTGTTATAACAGAAACAGCTGTGACGGTGTTACCGCCGGAGTCGAACCACAAACGGCTCTACCACCTTTTAAATACTGTTATAACAGTATTAAAAAGGTTGTAGAACGGGGGTAGAAGGTCCCCTCTTTCTGTTATAACAGTAGTGCTGTTATAACAGAAAGCAGTTAGAACAGCAGTGCTATTATAACAGAAAGAGTTGTGACGGTGGTGCCGCCGTCTACCCTCAAGGTTTCTACCTACACTTCACTCGACAATTGCGTATTAAAATACGATAGAGTTTGTATAAAGTCAGACAGAGACACTATAAGCGAGAAAGAGATAGCTAGCGCTTCCCCCCTCCATCCCTCCAGATTATATTTTAATGTAATAATTCTACGTGATCATACAGCGTTTACGAGTCTTGACGGGCACAATGGGTAACAGTATTGAAAGATATGTTGTAGGATTTAAAATCTTTTAAATGCCTTTTAGGGTACAATTTTTAGTTCACCATCAATATTTACATCATCAACCCATTACTGTCCCACTGCTGGGCACGGGTCTCCTCTCAGAATGAGAAGGATTAGGCTATAGTCCACCGCGCTGGACAAGTGCGTATTGGTAGACTTCACACCTTTGAGATTTTTTTAAGATATCTCAGGTTTCCGCACGATGTTTTCCTTTACCGTTTTAAGCAAATGATTTCTAAATTCTTGTCTTTTATTTTTGCAATTATTAATTTATTATTATTTACATTTACCACACCCTTCAAACCGGAACACAGCAGCGGCTAACACTGCTGTTATAACAGAAATAGGTGTGGCGGTGGTGCCGCCGGAGTCGAACCCCTAAGGGTTCTACCACGTTTAAAAGTCCTTACATAGCAACGCTTTCGGCTTCACGTACAACCTGTTCTTTATGGAAATGGTCACAGATGTCCATGGGCAAATGCTTAGTTAGTTGGTCGACGAATTTCATCGTTGCGAATAGGGAATGCAATCCCGATCTCGCGGGATCCCGATCTCCCGATCCCGATTTTTAACTAGACGAAATCCCGAAAATCTCGGGATCCCGCGGGATTGATATTTCTAATCCCGTGGGAGCTCGACTTTACGATCTCGAGTCGGGATTGCATTCACTAGTTGCGAATCGTGTCT
The DNA here is from genome assembly GCA_014595695.2 of Epargyreus clarus clarus. NCBI lineage: Eukaryota > Metazoa > Arthropoda > Insecta > Lepidoptera > Hesperiidae > Epargyreus > Epargyreus clarus. The sequence goes on from JACTTY020000124.1 coordinate 677,271, forward strand.
TATCAGCACACTTTATAGTTCGACTCCGGCGGCACCACCGCCTCACCTATTTCTGCCTAATAACAGCAGTGTTAAGCGCTACTGCGTTACTTTGTCCCACTTTGAAGGGTGCGGTCATAGATTAGTAAAGATACTTCGCCGCCTTGAAATTGAATGAAGCCACAAACGGCTTATTAGTAAGTTCTTTTCTTGAATTCTTGACAAATAAAAACATTTTTAGAGAAAAAATTACGAATAAATAACGAACACTGAGTAATTTATATAATAAATAAATAATTATTTCAAATATTTTAGGGACATTTTAGCACGGAGACGTGGCAAAACTTCTTTACGCAACTATTTCAATTCTCAAAACTGGGTACATTTTCTTCTTCCAGGCAATCCAACTTAGTCCTAACTGGTAGCGTTGAGTGTGTGGCCGAATTCAGGTAGGAATCTTATCTGGAGGTCATAAGAGACATCTCTCTCTTTGATCTTTTCACATATTTTAGGTGGACCATGCTCGTTTTCTACCTTTATATACTAAAAAAACAAAAATAACATAAGCATGTTTAATTTCCTTACATTCCTTATATTTTTTCCGTATCTTCAGATACGTTGAGTATTTTAACATCGTTTGCGAAAGTCACTGGCCGCGCTCAAAGATTAAATTTGTCGAAAGTCAGCCGGGATTCGCACCTACTGTACCCACGGCGACACAAGTTTTGTTTACACCCCAGTACGCTACATTTTACAGACAAGTTTTTGTATTTACATAATATAGGAGTAGGAGACGAGCCTGCAGTGAACCTGCGATAAGCTACTGCCGTCCATGACCATCTGTAATCAAACCCAGATAGGATTATATGATCCTACCTGAGGTCTACCTACAAAATATATTGAAATAGTTGAAGGTGGTAAAACGGTCTGTCGTTCGACTCCGGCAGCTTTACCGTCACACCTATTTCTGCCTCATAACAGCAGTATTAAGTGCTGCTGTGTTCTTGTTTGAAAGGTGCGGTAACGGTAGACATTTAGCGTTTAGGTGAGAATCTCGTCTTGTCCGGTGTTAATTACGGATGTCCATGGGCGGTAGAGGCCACTTACCATCAGGTGGACTGTATGCTCGTTTGCTACTTCTACACTGCTGGGCACGGGTCTCCTCTCAGAATGAGAAGGATTAGGCTATAGTCCACCGCGCTGGCCAAGTGCGTATTGGTAGACTTCACATACCTTTGAAATTTTTTTTTTAGGAATTCTCAGGTTTCCTCACTATGTTTTCCTTCACCGTTTAAGCAAGTGATAATTAACTTCTAATACGCACATAAATTTGAAAAATCAGAGGTGTGTGCCTGGGATTTTTACCTCGGGCCCCTCGATCAAGAGGCCGCGTTTCTTAACCACGAGGCTATCTCTTCTTTTTTGTTACAGAGGCAACGCATTTGTTACCAACCTCAGATAGGAAACTAGTTTTGGGGTTGATTATTGATCTCCATAAGCGGCAGTAGCCATTTACAGGTGGACAGTAAATTCGCTTACCACTTCAATATAATATTAAAAATACCGAAAAAAGATGCTTTATTAATCTAAAAATACAACACTAAATGAACAGTCACATTGGCTATTAGACAAAATATTTACAACCGATTAATTGTGTCTAAAATTCGATACATAACTAATATTTATGACATCAAAAATTCAGATAACATTTACAACATAATATTCTATCTTTTGTTTCGATTCTGACTCTTAGAAATATTTATTACGTAAATCTAATTTAAGTGTGTACCGGTTATCACAGGAGAAGTCGTTAAATTTTTAGAAGACCTTATGGGCGGTTTACAAATTAAATGACAACTTTTTTACCTTTAATTTGTAATTAACAGCATTGAAAGGTGGTAAGCCGTCTTTGGTTCGACTCCGGTGGCAACGCCTCCTATTTCTGCTTATAACAGCAGTGTTAAGCGCTGTTGTGTTCTGCTGCTGGGTGCTGCTGGGTGTGGTAAAGGAGTAAGGGAGTAAGTAGACATACTTTTTCGAGCATTCCAGCTGAATTCTCAGAGGTAGCGGCGTATCTGTGGCAGATGTAGGAATCTAATCTTATCAGGGGTTGATTACTGGTGTCCATGGGCGGCAGAATCCACATACCATCAGGTGGACAGTATGCTCGTCTGCTACTCCTAAATTATAAAAATAAATATACATGAAATTTTTGAAATTGCTGTATAAGCCAAAGTTCTGCTATGTTCCATTTTGAAGTGTGTGGTAAGGAAGAGATACGATCCGAGGCGTTCCAACGTAGTCTTTAGGAATAACAATGCATCTGTGGCCGAGCTTGTATACATTCACTATCTGGACACCAATCTGGGGCTAATTATAAATATCGCCAGTTTATCTATCACTAGGTGGACTGCATACGCTATTTCTTTATATAAAATACCAAAATTAAACTATTTGCAATATCACAAATATATATTTTATTTACATACAAGTATTTTACACTCATAAAAGTACGTTTCAAAACTTGTGTTACCCGGTATACTCGCTACCATAGAATAATATTCAATTATTAAAACATAATCCGCCCGCCGCCCGACCGTTACGCCATCTACCGTCCGCTTAGCGAGGCTAACTGGCGGTAATTGAGAGAAAGGTTTTCGACACAAATTATATGTATTACTAGATGACCCGGTGAACTTCGTACCACCTAATTATGAGTGACTATCTGTACCTCGTGGTTTCACTCGTGTAATTTATGTATTACTAGATGACCCGGTGAACTTCGTACCACCTAATTATGAGTGACTATCTGTACCTCGTGGTTTCACTCGTGTAATTTATGTATTATGTCCATAAACTACTGGTAAATATTAGGAAATGGCCACAGGAGAACAGGAAAATAAAAAATACAATTAAATAAAATTCACTCTACCTCTCTGCACTCTGTTATTTTTTTACCGACTTCAAAAAGGAGGTGGTTATCAATTCGGCCGGTATCTTTTTTTTATGTATGTACACGAATTACTCCGCCGTTAGTGAACCGATTTTAATAATTATTTTTTTATTGTGTTATTTTTTATTGTAGGTTCTAATGAAATTACAAAGTCAGTTCATCATTGACTATTTAAGGGTCTGATAATGTGGCTCGGAGACAAAATATGTAACTCCTCAACCGATGGGGATATTTGAGTTGTGTTTGAAGATATTTGGTGTAAGTTCTAACGAAATTGCAAAGTCAGTTCATCATTGACTATTTAAGGGTCTGATAATGTGGCTCGGAGACAAAATATGTAACTCCTCAACCGATGGGAATAATTGAGTCGTGTTTGAAGATATTTGGTGTAGGAGGTTCTAATGAAATTGCAAATCATTGACTATTTAGTTAGGTTAGGTTGGAACACATAAGACAATATAAAACTAAGCGGGCAGGGCGCGGCAGCGCCCTGCGAGCGGGCGGTTCCAATCAATGTAAATTCAGACCGTACTTTAATTCATGATCACGTTTATACAATTTTATATTGTATTAATATAAATGTTATTATGTCATCACTAAAAAGGGTAAAAAAATTTTTAACAAAAAATACAACCGACTTCTATGTCACTACATAGTAAAAAATAATTCAAATAAATGTTGGTTTAGTACATATTTCTGAAGTCGGCGCTCAATATATTTCGTTCGAATTATTTTTTACTTTGTAGTCAGTCGGTTGTATTTTTTGTTATTTTTTTTACAAACACGCGAAAAGAAGTACCTGTAACTTCAATAACGGTTTTTTTTAAAGAAAGTTTATTTACTTATAGTACTCTAATCGGGTTGTTGAATAGCTAAAAATGCTGAAACAGGTGTGTAAATAGAAAGGCGATTTATAACAGTCTTAAGGGTTGATCTAAAAAAACAAACAGTGACTCAGATGCTTCATTATGTCTTATGATAATTTTCTTAGTGCTCCAAATTAACGGATATTAAATTAAAGTTCCATACCCGATTAAACGACCCTAAAGGTTGATTTTCCAAAAACGGTGAAAAATGTGTTCTATTATTTTGAATCAAAAAGCTAAATTCCAATTTTCATAGACTTTGCTTCAAAATCTGCCGATTTCTAAACGAAGTGTCTTCTAAAGCCAAATGCAAATTTTTACAGTTTTTGCTTCCAAATTAACAGATTTTAATATAAAATTCCAACCCCTACTTAACCAACTTAAGGGTTGATTTTGCAAATATCGTAAAATAGATATTTAATTACTTTCTATCGAAATCCTATCAAATACCAATTTTCATATAGATTTGCATCAAAACTGGGGGACTTTAATACAAACTTTCAACTCTTATTTATTCACGGAAACGCGGTCGAACAGGATAAAAAGTATCCTATGTCCGTCTCCTGGTTCTAAGCTACCTCTCCACCAATTTTCAGTCAAATTGGTTCAGCCGTTGTTGAGTTATAAAATGCTTCACCAAAACGCGGTCGAACGGGATAAAAAGTATCCTATGTCCTTTTCCTGCTTCTAAGCTACCTCTCGATTAATTTTCAGTCAAATTGGTTCAGCCGTTCTTGAGTTATAAAATGACTTCACGGAAACGCGGTCGAACGGGATAAAAAGTATCCTATGTCCGTTTCCTGGTTCTAATCTACCTCTTTACCAATTTTCAGCTAAATCGGTTCAACCGTTCTTGAGTTATAAAATGACTTCAAGGAATCGCTGTCGAACGGGATAAAAAGTATCCTATGTCCGTCTCCTGGTTCTAAGCTACCTCTCCACCAATTTTCAGCCAAATCGGTTCAGCCGTTCTTGAGTTATAAGTGGAGTAACTAACACGACTTTCTTTTATATATATAGATGTAGCTTTGACTTGTAGAATGTTTTATTAGAACATACTTATTATGGTTTATATATAAATAAAGTCATAGGTGTGATCGATTACTAAAAAAGTATATGTTTCGAGAAAATATACATTTCTTAGTACGATTATTCTTAATTAGAATCGGAAGACGTTAAATGATAAATTTCAATGGAAAATAATTAAACAATATTATTTATAAATTATTTATTAAGCATATTTAACATTTGTATAAAAAATATAACAATTATGTAAATAGAATATTTAAGATGCACTATACATCGCCATCTATTGACGAGTAGCATACAACTTATCTCCCCGTCTAAAAGTTATTCTATTGCCCAATAGATGGCGTTGTTTAAACTTTTGTAAGTAAGATATGTAAGTAGTTATTGACGTGTGTAATAGATGGCGCTGATTATGAAATTAAAGTAGGTTTTAATGAAATTGAAATAACAGCTTTAAAGTTTTAATGTCCCTTTATTTTTCAAAAACCCATATTTATTTACACGGAAAATGGAATTTTAAATATTTATTTCTGTTAATATTCAATGTTTAAGAATATATTTTTCACTATACATGTATTTATACATGTATAGTGAAAATGTATTACATTATACATGTATTTACAAAATATATATTTTTCAATATACATACATAATTTTACATTATTTTATTATTAGTGTGAAATAAAATAAAGGTTCCTACTACATGTAACTCAAGAAGTTATGAACAAGGAAAATATTTAAAATATCAAAAAATAATCAACTTTGAAGCAATGAACACCTCTTTAAAATATAATTATTGCACTTTGACAGGCTTACCGTAATTTTGTAAGTCTCATGAAAACATAAGATTTAACGTTTCAATTTGCCCAAAAAATCTGCTAAATTTACAAACTAGCAACACCGTTTGCTTCAGTCCCGACAAATCAATAGCCTTGACAATCCCGGTACACCCGTTTCACTCCGCAGTAAATTCCCAGTGAAATAGTCCTGTTTGTGTAAAGTGTTCGTTCAAAATGGAGCTTCTCTACGCCTTTGGAATCTTTTGCATCCAAGTGATACAAGACAAGTAAAGTACATTTTCTATTTTATTTGATAAATATTAAAAGTAAATATATTTGACGCATAACCCGGCTTTTGGCGTATCTACCGGGATATGCAATCTTTTGTTCCTTTGTTATGTTTGTCAATTTGTAGTAAATATGTTTATTGTTTTAGTAGATTATGTATATTATTTTACGTGGTATGTTTTTGCTTTTGTATTATTTTCCAATTGCTTTGTATTACTTTTGATTTATTTCTTTGTTGTGTTCTTTGGTATTTTAGCTATTGTTGAGCGAGGTATACGTATTTATTTTTAGATTATTTTATTGCTTATGCTTCAAGATTTATATGATTGCTTTAATTATAAATTGATTTTTCACTTATGCTTTATTTATTTTTATGTGAATTACTTTGTGGATATTTCTATTTGCGAAAATGTTCATTATTGTAATAATAAAACACGCCCCATTTATGGGACTCTTCCAATCGACTCTTTGGAGCCACACTCGAGGGGTTTACCAGTAACCTGAAGAGTTCCATTGTCTTCCTTCTGGCTCTATCATCGGATCAGCTCCAGAATGCCACGTTAGAGTATAATAATACTCTGAATTACATCTGGACCTATTTAGTTTTGGAAACAACCGTATAAATAAAACAAAGAAAACTAAATTATCATTAAAATTTAAAAATGGCAACGATTTGTGACTAAATTGCAATAAGTAGGTACTATCAACAGGTCAAAAAATAATTCATACCACCCAATTCAAACATGTCTTATATAAAAATCAAATCCTGTTCGTAAGTCTCACTAAAACTCGAGAGTCGCTGGACCGATGTGGCTAATTTTAGTTTTAAGATTTGTGGAAGTCCAGGGAAGGTTTAAAAGTTGAGTAAATATGAAATATATTTCATAAATAGATTCTAAGGCGGTACGAAGTTGCCGGGTCAGCTAGTTAAGAATAAAATTGAGCAGAAAACTTATATTACGTTCGGTTCGGTTAAAACGATATTAATTACACAATAAACAAAAAATCAAATTCCCATTTTAAAATACGTGCATCTGTTGTAAATTGCGCAGTGTCGACGGCCATTTTGCGACCTGCCATCGAGAGTTCGAAGTGGGATGCGCGTTAGTATTGATTTATCGCCCTAGACGGCCTGGATGCCCTAAATTTGGATACCTACGAATATATGATGAACTGATATGTTTTAAGCGCGCTGAGGAAACAAAATTTAGTTGTTATGAAAACGGATTCATTGTTCTTAAAATAAGAGGCTGCTTAATATCAATTGTTATGCTTTTTAGAGTTCCGTACTTAAAGGGTAAGAACTAAAAATAGAACCCTATTATTAAGTTTCCTTGTCTATCTCCTGAACCGTAATAAATAAACACTTGATTTTTACAGAGTATGCATAACGGGGGCCGCTATAAGTACCACTAAATACTGCAAATAAAAAAGTTGAAAATAATTGGAGTCGCCATACAAAAAAATACTATTTTTCGACTATCTATATTATATTACTAGCTGACCCGGCAAACGTTGTGTTGCCATATAAATAAAAAAAATGTTAAGGGTGAACAACCTTTATCACTTAGGGGTACGAAAAATAGGTAGTAGCCTATTCTCAGACCTACTGAATATGCATATAAAATTTGGTGAAAATCAGTAAAGCCGTTTCGGAGGAGTACGGTAACTAACATTGTGACACGAGAATTTATTATATAAGATATATTATATCTATTTTTCGCTTTATCTATTGAATCGTAATAGGTAGAGAGTTCACATGTTCACAATGCATTTACTTCAATGGCTGCTATAATAACAAATAACAAATACTAAAAATTAAAAAAATAAAGTTTTTGTGGCACGGAAGCCTTCAAGTGTGAGCACTTGGCCAACAACTTTTTAAATATTTTTTCACGGCGCCCTGTCCTTGCTATTTGAAGAAGACAGTCGAAAGAAGAAGGAGAAGATGAAGGCATGCTTTAGGTTGACAGCGTCACTTAACGATTAACCGTCGTAGAATCAACCGTCCGTCAGTCAGTCCGTTTGTATCTGTACGCATCCTTTGTGGGAGGGAGGGTGGTACATACTGCATGGTTTAAAATATATACCATCATACATATTTGTAGCGGATTGTTGCGAAGTAGTTTAAATCTTAACTTAATAGATTTTTTTTTAAATTTGTATATTCATTTTTAATCATAACGCCAATATTTGTGGTGTCCAATAATTAGAGGATCGACTCACGGCGCCCCTCTTTACTTCCCCCCTCTACGGCGCACACTTTGGGAACCTCTGCTCTACGATTTTTGAACAGTAAAATTAATTGTTGCTAATCATTTTATTATTAAGGACTATTTTTACCCGACTGCCAAGGAAGGGTTATGTTTTTCGCGCGTATCTTGTATGTTTGTCTTTCTTTATTTGATCCGATCTAACAAACGGCTGGATGAATTTCAACAGTTAAAGTGTCATTATATTTGTTTCAACGACCCGAGTGTCCTTAGATAGGTGTTAGTAAAAAAAATCAAAATGCCGGATTTTTGGTGCGAAATAGTAAGACATTTAAAAAAAAAAGTTAACCGAACCTATCGAGTAGGGTATCAAATGAAAGGAAATTAAACGGAGATTATAAAAACATATTTGTATATATATAAAACAGTAAGGTGACTGACTGACTGACTAACTAAATGACTTTTTCGTTTTTCAGAAACCAACGTACAGCCTAAACCAAGGACCTTACAGTTCTGAAATTTTGCACACAGGTTCTCTATATAGCTTGAATAAGTACTAAGAAAGGCCTTTTGGAAATTCTACCCTTAAGAGGGTAAAATAGGGAAAAACAGTTTTTTTGAAATCCTTTAATTTTGAAGCAACTACTATAAAAAATTTTTTTTGGCTTTCTGGGTAGGAACAAGGACGCACTTATTTATCCCCCTCCGAAAAATCAACCCCGTAGAGGGTAAAATAAGGGTTAAAAGTTCATTTGAACAATCGTCAATTTTGAAGCAAAACATGTTGTATCAGGCTTTTTGGATAAAAATAATGAAATGCTACCTCTAACGAGGTAAAATAATGACCGAAACTTTGATTTACTGAAGTTATATATTTTATAGACCGTAAATGGTAAATTTATTCGCAAAATAGTAACACGTTTTAAAAAAAGTTAACCAAACCTATCGAGTAGGGTGTCAAAATAAAGGAAATTAAGAGGAGATTACATATACATTATATAATATATCTTATATATAAAATTCTCGTGTTAGTTACCGTACTCCTCCGAAACGGCTTCACCGATTTTCACCAAATTTTATGTACATATTCAGTAGGTCTGAGAATCGGCCACTATCTTTTTTTTTTACACCTAAGTGATAAGGGTTGTTCATCCTTAACATTTTTTTTATTTATATAGCAACACAACGTTTGCCGGGTCAGCTAGTACATATATACTCGTATATACACATCGAGATGACTGTCTAACTAAATGAGAGAGTTGCTGTGCCAGAGATCAACGCAAAGGGAAACCGCTGAACTTAAGCGTGCTGGAATTTTACACATAGGTTCTTTATATAGCGTAAATGAGCACTACGAGGATAAAATAGGATAATATTGTTTGAACATCTTTTGTTTTTGAAGCAGACACCTACTATGAAACTTTGTATTTGGCTTTCTGGATAAAAATAATGAAATGCCTATTTCACTGCTTTTGGAAATTGTACTTCAGCCTTTTTGGTGCAGTCGGGTTTTTGATTTTTTAAATTAATTACTTGTTTACTTTTTTATTTGATTATTAAAAAAAGCGTCGTATTTAGTTCTTTAAATTATTTATATATATTTATTTTTAGCTGTTTATAGTAGATGAGTCTTTCTGCCATTAGCAACTCTTGCATATGCGATATTATTTTTGAAACCTTGATACTAATATTAAAAAAAATTTGGACTTGACTAGCAATTTTATATTTCATTAATTTCGAAAAAACTAAACATATAAGCGGTGCCGAAGCGAATAACTAGTTTTATATTTACATGTGCTGAGTTACCTTGTTTGGTACAATACACAAACGCCGTCGAATACTAATCCACATCCATCCACATCATCCATTTATATTTATGGCGATTTGTTAATGTTTGGCAAGCGTTTAGTTGCGACATTATTTTGTGTGTATTACGCCAGGTTTTATGGGTAGCAGACGAGCATACAGTCCACCTGATGGCAAGAGGCTACTACCGCCCATGGACATCTGTAATCAACCCCAGATAAGGTTCGAAATATAAATGAAAGTCATCTTGAAGGTCTTGAAGGCGTGTAATCTTATAGTCACATAAAAGGTACAGAGTAACGATATGATAACTATACGTAAGTAAGTTCACACTAGTGATTAGAAGTATTATAACTACACAAGTAGCTCCGTTATTCGACTGTTCTTGCTGAAGTCTCCGAACAGAATGTCGCTCTCTGTTAACTCGAGCGCCGCCATGGTGTCGTCCCCACTTCACCTACCCGCATCTGTGTTTAAACTGTAGTATCAAATGAGTCACTTATTACTTTAATGTAATGCTATAAACTGCGATATCGTTAACATCCAAGCTTCTTATTTACGACGATAACAGAAATCTATGTTTATATTATTATTCAATACTTTTCGAAGTGGTAGAACCCTCTGTGGGTCGATTCCGGCGCCACACCTATTCTGCTTAATAACAGCAGTGTTAAGCGCTGCTGTGTTCTGTTTTGAAGGGTGTAAGGGAGACATACTCTTCCGTGGCATTCCATTTAGTCCTCAGAGATAGCAGAATATCTGTAGCCGATCTTAGGTAGTAATCTAACTTTATTTGGGGTTAGCTACAGATGTCCATGAGCGGCAATAGCCTTACCATCAGGTGGACTGCATGCTCGTCTGCTCCTATATTACAAAAAAAATATTTATATCAACATGAACATGAACATCGAAATTAAACATGAACATCGACAATAAACATGAACATCGACAATAAACATGAACATCGACATGAACATGAACATCGACATAATCATAATCTTAATTGTCTCATGCGGTTATCACATACAAAGGTGTTACAAATTTTGATATAGTGGCATGAAACCCTGTAAGGATGAGAACGCACTGCGATTAAACGCGCGCGTTTAACACCAGGACTGAAACCGCAAAAATATAAAACATATTGCTTTCTATACAAGTGCACTTACTAGTGACTTTTTCAGGCGACCAATTTATTGTTACATTTTGACCGCGGCTTGTTTAAAGCGCGGTTTTTTGTCTCCCATAGTAAGTGTATGGTGGCGCATTGATATAAACTAAAGATATGTTACCAGCGGGTAAAACATGAAGTATACAAAAATTTTAACAAAAAATACAACCGACTTCTATGTCACTACAAAGTAAAAAATAATTCAAATAAATGTTGGTTTAGTACATATTTCTGAAGTCGGCGCTCAATATATTTCGTTGGATAACGATGAAAACAGCGTGTCTAATATGAGCGCCGACTTCAGAAATATGTACTAAACCAACATTTATTTGAATTATTTTTTACTTTGTAGTGACATAGAAGTCGGTTGTATTTTTTGTTAAAAAATTTTTTTCATACTTTTTAGTGATGACATAATAACATTTATATTAATACAATATAAAATTGTATAAACGTGATCATGAACTAAGGTAAGGTCTGAATTTACATTGATTGGAACCGTTTTTATATAGTCTTATATGTTCCAACCTAACCTAACTAAATACTGGCATTGCAATTTCATTAGAACCTACACCAAATATCTTCAAACACAACTCAATTATTCCCATCGGTTGAGGAGTTACGTATTTTGTCTCCGAGCCACATTATCAGACCCTTAAATAGTCAATGATGAACTGGCTTTGCAATTTCGTTAGAACCTACACCAAATATCTTCAAACACAACTCAATTATTCCCATCGGTTGAGGAGTTACATATTTTGTCTCCGAGCCACATTATCAGACTCTTAAATAGTCAATGATGAACTGGCTTTGTAATTTCATTAGAACCTACACCAAATATCTTCAAACACAACTCAATTATTCCCATCGGTTGAGGAGTATTTTGACTCCGAGCCACATTATCAGAACCTTAAATAGTCAATGATGAGCTGGCTTTGTAATTTCATTAGAACGTACACCAAATATATTCAAACACAACTAAATTATTCCCATCGGTTGAGGAGTATTTTGACTCCGAGCCACATTATCAGAACCTTAAATAGTCAATGATAAACTGGTTTTGAAATTTCATTAGAACCTACACCAAATATCTTCAAACAAAACTCAATTATACCCATCGATTGAGGAGTTACATATTTTGTCTCCAGAACCCACTCTGATCCTCATCATATTAAAATGGGACCAACTTGTAGCAATTGTCCACACATGAAATTAAAGGCATTAAAATCGGTTCATAAACGGCGAAGTCATGGCTGTTATATTTACATGGGTGGAGGAGTTCCCCTCTTTTTCTCCAGAACCAATCGATGGATCCTAACCATATTTAAATGGGACCAACTTCCAGCTCGTCTCTACACAATAAAAAAAGAATTATTAAAATCGGTCCACTAACGGCGGAGTAATTGGTGTACATACATTAAAAAAAAGATACCGGCCGAATTGATAACCACCTCCTTTTTGAATTCGGTTAAAAAATACACCAATTGGAGTGAATCAACTCCAGTCGCTCTCGCGCGGCGTAGTAACTGACACGTATGTGTGTCACTGTACACGTTAAACGTCATTATTTTAGTCTTCTAAGCCTCAAAATGCCTTCTTGTGCAATGCTTAAATGTACAAATTATGCAAAAAATACACAAGCTTCATGGAATCACATATCACAAGTAAATGAGGAGAAATCATTATATCTTGATTATTTTTCATTTTTGGTCTGTCATAATTACGTAACTGACAAAAAAGAGATAACGTATTCCTTCCACAAGTAGTGATAGGGAAGCAAAATTTACGTATACAATATTTACGTATGAATGAATCTTGAAACGCAATACCAAACACTAGTTGTTAACACGCTTTTATTAGCTTCAGACGTATGTATGTTGGTATGTTGGTATGTTAGTATGTAACGGAATCTTTGAACATGATTTTAACCCCCTTCAAAACGTCGGATTAACTCGAAATTTGGCATACTTATTAAAGACCGATGACAATTCAATATTTTAAACATTAATAGTTTTGTACCATTGTCCTTATCAACATCCTCTGGATTAAAGATTTTCGAGGCGAGATTTTTCAAACACCTTCAGCAAAGTCCATCGCAACTTTAGATTGCAAATAATTATTGCTATTTAGTTTCAATAGGCGTAACTTTTATATCGTGATTTTTAGTTTAGAAAATAATAATGTTATTTCCCTATAACTCAAATGTTCTGAAACATATCTATAATGCGCTCTTGTAGAATGATTTTTAGGATTCCGTACTCAAAGGTTAAAACGAAACCCTCTGCGGTCTGTTCGTCTGTCGTTGGGCTTTATCTCTTAAATCGTAATAGATAGACACTTGATTTTTTTACAAACGATGAATAATGGTGGTCGCTATAACGAGAAATACTAAAAATTAATAAATAATTATACTTAGTTCAAAAAACTAAAAAACACGCTTTTATGATAAAATCAACTAAAAAGTAGAAAATAATTTTCAATCTAAGAATCAATTAAGGAACAGTAAATAGTATAATTGTGGAAAAAGTGTGGGGTGCTCCATTTATCAGGTTCGAAAAGCACCCTTAGATTGAAAATTATTTTCTACTTTTTAGTTGATTTTATCATAAAAGCGTGTTTTTTAGTTTTTTGAACTATAATTATTTTTATTATCACATTGTTACAATAGCTCTGTCACTTATAAAATATCAAGTCAGCAAAATGTAAAACGTGCATTTGTGTGTCAATGCGTTTGCGGTTCGCTCACTTTTTGTGTTGTTTAGTGGGCAGCTAACATATCTATAGTATTCTATAGTTTTGAATTTCATTGGTTTTTTATTCAGTCTCGATGGGCGAGCGATAAAACTAACCCCACAACACGAGCTGTTCGCCTTAAATCCATGATGAAACTGAAATAAAATTAACCCAAAAGAAAACCGCAGTGCGTGTTCGTATGCGTTTTGGCGTTTTCAGCTATTTTTATTCACTCTGCGTTTAACCGCAGTGCGTTCTCGGCCTAAGGGTGTAGCAATATAAATTAATCATAAACATAAGCTAATGTTTAGTTTAAAATTTTAAATTAGTATACATTAAATATGAACATCGACATAAAATGAACATCGACAGTAAACATGAACATCGTAATAAACATGTACATCGACATGAAACATTAAACATGAACATCATTGTCACCAGGTTCTCGGACATGGAATGGCACTTGGACAAATTGAACCAGTTATACAACCCTCACATGGTGTTGGAGTACGGGTTCCCTGTGATCGCTGGAATCGACTCTGTCTTCGGTGCGCAAATGCTGCTCGCCGTTGCGTTTGGGGGATGGATAAACACGATGCTGAAATGGTAATGGTTTTATTTAACGTTTAGTGGAAATAAATAATTGATTTAATAATAAATTTTAGTTTATAAAACTAAGCTACGCTTTTTTGTGAATCAAACTAAACAGTGACATAATTCTTGACATAAGAATATAGTGATTTATGAGAATGAGCATGATGACGGTATTAAAAAATCGAAGAATAAATTGATTTACTTAAAAACAATATGTTGAAAGCATTCTCAAAAATAGCCCAGTTTTAATAAAACCCTTAGGATTCATTATATTTTCAATAAAATAAAAGTATAAAATATTGCAGTCGGCCATCTTGTCTAAAACGCTAATCGGGGCGAAATGACGTCATTGTTTTGGCGTGTCACCATATTGCTTGAACTTTTCTATGGGATATTGAAGGGTGACGTCACTCGTCACCCGTGAGCGCTTTCGCGCATAATTCAAAATATGTTTTAAAAATGCTAATATTTCCGTTAATACTGAATTTATTGCCGAAATAATACGATTTTGGGAATCAGTAGACATGTACCTCCATTATAGAAGGGGACTTCAAAATTTGTCATCATGCCCATGAATGCTAAAAATTCTTGATCGAAAAAAAATTAGTTCGTAGTCACTTTTGGTTCGAAGTTACGGTGGTTTAGTTGGTAGTTGGTGGTAAGGTGGTGGGGGTAGTTTAGGTGGTAAAGCCCTCTGTGTTTCTACTCCGGCGGCAACACAACCGTACTTATTTTTTTATTTTTTATAATATGGACATCTGTAATCAACCTCAGATAGGATTAGATATTCCTAACTGAGGTCGGCCACAGATGCTCTGCTACCCCTGAGGACTAAGCTGGAACGCCTCGGAAAAGTATATCTCCCTTACCACACCCTTCAAACCAGAAAACAGCAGCGCTTAACGCTTCTGTTAAAGAGACAGAAATAGGTGTAGCGGTGGTGCCGCCGGAGTCGAAACACATAGCATTCCAGCATAGTCCCCAGAAGTAGCGGCGCACCTGCAGCCGACCTCAGATAGGAATCTAATTTTATCTGGGGTTAGTTACAGTACATGGACTGTATGCTTGTCTGATACTGGACAGCTTGTTCACTCCAATCTTTTATTTGTATCAGGATCCTAGTCGAAGACAGACCATACTGGTGGGTCCGTGAGACGTCCTACTACGAGGACAGCGTCCGTCCGATCATCAGGCAGGGACCGTTCACGTGTGAGACCGGTCCAGGCAGCCCCTCAGGACACTGCGCCGTCGCAGCCACACTCTTCATGCTCTGCAATATGTGGTGCTCGCATATGATTAATGACCTGTAAGTGTTCCGACACTGCGTTTCAGGTACGAGCTGTGTCAGGCACAGACAGTATCAGACACCAACAGACGTCGTAGTTGGGTCGGATGTCGGTTATATTTTTGTAACTGTTGTAGAATTAGAGTGCTTTATATTTGCAGACACTAAGGCTATTCGTCCACTGCACCGTCACGAGCCGATACCGAGAACGAGATTATTTCGGGCCGATTTTAATTATGTCGTGACGGCGATAGTTTGTCCACTGCGACCGATATCGGTGGTTTATTTTGTTACAGCTGTCACTCGTGTGATGGCAGTGTATGGACAAGTTCCAATGTGTTTTACATTGCCGGCACATCGGCCCGTCAAAATCTCGGTGCCGATCTAGCGGTCACGCCGATCTACTCGGAATATCGGCGGCCGGGATGACGGTGCTCGGGTGACGGACGTTCGGTGGACAAGCTGCTATAGTAAATGTATGTACGCTACTTCGGCGCCGTCAATAATTATCGGTATCGGCTCGGTATCGGAGGTTGGTGGACAAACAGCGTAGCATGCCAGACGGGTCGTGCAAGACACTCACAATCATCGTCGCCTATTAAAAATCAATTGCAATCAAAACAAGTAAAATTAAATCAAATTGTATTAAATTTAAAAACCGAGCTCTATCAAATCAATCGCCCGTTATAAATTGTTGTCTACAAAGGACAGAACTTGTAACATTCGTTATTAATAACCAATCTATCAATGTTTTAGTGCGGTAAAAATCCCACATAACCCGGCGTCACTCCCATGGCGTCGGGTACCTTTTGAAGGTTTCCCCCTCGTCAACAAAAAAAAAGGAAAAAAGGATAATGATAACGTAAATATCAGGCATTAATGATTATTTTAGAATTTTGTCCTGGATCTCGGTATCCACCTTGATTAGTAGTCCATCCAGACCGATCTATCCAGATTGATTGATAACAGGCGCTACTAGAAATCGTGCCGTTAAATCTTTGGGAGCAAATCGGATAGATTGATTATTGATAACGGACGACGAATTCATGATCTAATTAACGAATATATTCGCAGGGGCGTACCAAGGTTACGAGAGATCTACAACTGGCTACCACTGAAGACCATGTACTTCTCTGTCATGACCGGCGTGGGTCTTGCGCGTATGTACGCTGGGGCGCACTTCCCTCATCAATGTCTGCTTGGTGGGTTAGTTGGTAAGTCAAGGATTTAGAAATAACAAACATATTACAGCGGGAGGTACGAATTTAGCAAGATAAAGGTGGTAGAACCCTTAGTGGTTCGACTCCGGCGGCACCACCGCCACACCTATTTCTACCTAATAACAGCAGTGTTAGGCGCTACTGTGTTCCGGTTTGAAGGGTGTGGTAAGGGAGACAGACTTTTCCGAGGCGTTCCAGCTTAGTCCTCAGGGGTAGCGGCGCATCTGTGGCCGACCTCAGGTAGGAATATCTAATCCTATCTGGGGTTGATTACAGATGTCCATGGGCGGCAGTAGCCACTTACCATCAGGTGGACTGCATGCTCGTCTGCTACTCTTATATTATAAAAAAAAAAGATAAATTAGAAATTATTCTCACCGCTATTATTTTAACGACATGTAAATTATTTTAATTTAAATTAACTACAAACGAATGAAAAGGAAAGAAGTGAAAAGAAAGAGTGAATGAAGAATGTTATTTAGAATGAAAGAAAGCAATTTATTACTTTAGCGATTAAATTACAATTACTATTAAAACTAAGAAAGCATAAATAAGTAAGCAAGCGCGCGCGATAAGAAAGGCGGACCGAAAGCAAGTGTCCCTCCGCCGGCCGCTGAGCCGGCGTGCGCTTGATGCAAAACCGGTCTTCGAAGGATCTGGCCCAAATACAAAAATCTTTTTTTGTAGAATAAGGTGTAAGGTAAAGTCACCTATTTCCGCGGTATTTTCACCAAAACTAGGAAGAGCGTCAGATATTAAGCATATGCTAGGGCTTAATAAGGAAGTATATAATTTTATCAGAAGCTTTATTATCTGTACTCTTGAAATAGACTCGACATTTTACGATTAGATATTGATTTAAATGTGTATTTTAAATCAATATGAACCAAGTCAAAAAACCCTAATTCCGATGTAAAAATCCTTATTCCGATGTATTTGGTTCCTAATTCCGAGTATACAAAATAAGGGAGTGAAAGAGATAGAACGACTGCTACATGGTGTATAAAAATTAATGTTATTTATTGAATTTAGTTTCAATTTTGATTTAACTTTTTTTATTAGTTAAAGAGTAGTTTTATCAAAAGTGTTCTTAGCGATGATTAAAGGGAAGCTGCCGAAATAAAACTTTTTTATAGTATAGTTTCTTGATTGGTTAATTTTACTAATGTATATCATGTATTTGTTTTAAAACTGCAGTCAATTCGTGTATCTGCAATACAATTTTTGACATTCTTCTTCGTGTACTTTACTAAGGTTTATTATTGTACACCATAAATAATAATAATATGGAATACCGTCATGAGGTTTATATAATTATTTAATTTTGAATTATTTAATCAAATGAAAACGTCGTAAAATGTTCTAGTTCTTATTTAAATATCCATTAAAATCGTATAACAATATTAATTCTTCATTAATTAGGATAAAGCGAATTACTGATACAAACAATAGAAATGTTCTTAAAAACTGATGAAACCTTTAAACACCCTGTATAGTATTTTGCGGTTATGCCGCGGATTAATGTGCCCATATAACCTAATTCCGACTTATATACATCGGAATAGCGTTTCGTAACTAAAAATCACGTTTCCAAATTCCGATTATTAAATAATAAAATACTTTTACACAATTTTGAGACAGAAAGATGCTTTATTAAAATATGTACATAATAATATACAATACTTGTTCAATATTACATCCATATCTGGATGAACTTCATTTTCTCTCCTTAGTTGTCCCATAGAAGAAATTAGGAAAGTACTTAGATAGGTCATCTTTGATATTATATAATTAGGTAATGCAGTACAATGCAGTACAACGGAAAATGATTTCGATATTAATTGAGTATTCAATTTGTCAAATTCGAAGCAAGACGTGCTTATTCATAAAAACAACTACAAAAATTGAAATTAAAAATAAGTCTATGAAATTGCTATTCCGTGGTATACCTCGGTTTAAGGGACAGCCCAAAATATTTGGCACCTAATGCCACTGTATTTTTAAACTTATTTTTACTCTTATCTGTTAAGAAATAAGCACAATATTTAAATGTTATCGATTCCATATATATTCAATATAATGTTTTCATCGAAACACTATCACACACATGCAAATTTATTGAAAAAAACACTATTTGAGAAATCGTGACATTCACGTGTAAAAGGCCCAAAATGTATGAAGCATACGTTTGATGGAGGCACTAATGCAAAACTATGCGATTATTTAAAAAACCATACACATAATACTATTACGATAGCCATATGACAGTAGAGTGATAAATTATCTATTAAATAACATACCTTTTATTAAAAATAAGTTGGTAAATAGTTTATAAAAGCCGTTTTTGTAAATACCACGGATTATGGTGCCAATTTCAGAACCCCTCGGCATTAGGTGACTTTACCTTATACATTGGTGTTATAATCAAGAATTTTCGCTCATTCTGCCATAAATGGCGTACAAATATAGTTTTAAGTCGCATTTTATAAGTTCAAATTATTAAATTGTAGATACTAAATTCCAATATTATTTAAACGTTACTAAGATAAAATCTATATAGATCAATAAAATGTAACATAAGTAAAGATAAAAATGAAAAATGTAATTTCATAAGCGGAAGCGATTTAACTTGAAATCAAAGGTGTTCAAGTTCAAGCTCCAATATTTTGTCAATTATGTTGTGGTATAACGAATACGCCACAATATTTTTAAATAATCTCTTGTGGTTCAACTCCAGACCGCTACACTATTCTGCAATAATAGTAATGTTAAGCGCTGTTTTCTGGTTTGAAGTGTTGGTAAGGAGACACTTTTCCGAGGCGTTCCAGTTTACTCAGGGGTAGCGGCGCAACTGTGGCCGACCTCAAGTAGGAATCATCTTATCTGAGGTTGATTACAAATGTCCATGAGCGGCAGTAGCCATTTATCATCCGGTGGACTGGACGGGTATGTTTATTTCCTTCTTCAATGGTACAAAGATGTTGCTTAATCAATTGTTATTTTAATTACAAAGTTTGCAAAATTCGAAAAAAGGCGGGAACTTAGTTGCCAACCTTATCATCACCGTTATTCTTTTTTTTCCACTTTCGTTTATATAAGAAGGAACGGGGTGAAAAGGGTGGTCCGCCCCGGGCATCCGATCCTGGGCCTCCAAACACAGTT
This sequence comes from Epargyreus clarus clarus, assembly GCA_014595695.2. NCBI lineage: Eukaryota > Metazoa > Arthropoda > Insecta > Lepidoptera > Hesperiidae > Epargyreus > Epargyreus clarus. The sequence goes on from JACTTY020000124.1 coordinate 697,346, forward strand.
GCTAAAAAAAGTCGTCAGAAAGAAACAATCTATGCAATGTGTATCACTCAGCGAGTTTCCCAAAAGTGTAAACATTCTTACACTTTTGGGGACCTTAGTCCACTGGCTCTTATTTTTTTTTATAATATAAGAGCAGCAGACGAGCATGCAGTCCACCTGATGGTAAGTAGCCACTGCCGCCCATGGACATCTGTAATCAACCCCAGATAGGATTAGATATTCCTACCTGAGGTGGTCCACAGATGCGCCGCCACCCCTGAGGACTAAGCTGGAACGCCTCGGAAAAGTCTGTCTCCCTTACCACACCCTTCAAACCGGAACACAGCAGCGCTGCTGTTATGAGGCAGAAATAGGAGTGGCGGTGGTGCCGCCGGAGTCGAACCACAAAGGGTTCTACCACCTTCACCATATATTTCAGGTTCCTTCATCTCCCCGACGGTCTGCCTGTTCGTGACTGATCCGTTCCTGTTCCGGTCATGGCAACCTGCGGAGGTGAAGCGAGCGGTCTTGAAACATATAGGTGGCGCTGTTGCCGCTGGGGTCGCGTCCTTGGCTCTCGGGATTCTGTATATTATGATGGGGATTGATCTGCACTGGGCTACTAGGCTGGTAAGTTGAAGACAAACAGTGAATGAACTAAAACAAGTGGAATAAAAGAGTGAACTCATTTCAATAAAAAAGTCTGTATAGTCCGCATAAAACTGCTTGCCCGCTCTGAATATAGAAATGAATCGCGTCGCCATAGCAAACTGTATGACTACACTCGCTCTGAACAACTTCAGAGCGAACTAGCAGTTTGGCGCGGACTATACTCATATACATAAGTTCTTCTTGAGCATGCTTAAAAAGTGCATTTTGTTATATTTGTTTTTGGTTTTTCATAAAAGATATTTCCATCGTGCTTTTCTCCATCGAGATTTTCACATGGTGATTTTGCCGATGGTGATTTTTCACGTGATTATATTTCACTTTGTGATTTTTCACATGGTTATATACCACTTCGGGATTTTTCACATGGTTATATTTCATTTTGTGATTTTTCACTTTGTGATTTTTCACATGGTTATATTTCACTTTGAGAATTTTCATTTCGTGATTTTTCACATTGTTATTCTTCGTAACGTGATTTTTCAATTCGTCGTTTTTCACATAATATATATTTCACATCTCGAATTTTCTAATCATGATTTGCACAAGAAAAATATTTTCCACATCGCGATTTTCTCGTCATAATGATCATGTTAGAACGCCTAATGAATCGATAACCTTCCCAGGCGTTCCGGTGGTGTACATCAGCGGACTACATCAAAGTGAAGTCTACACCTGTATTCGCGATCATTCAGACCACTGCGTCTTTGCTTGGCTGGGCGCTTACTGTCACCCCGAGTATTACTAAGTAAGTAAATAGTAATAAATAGTAGATAATAATAAGTAGTAAGTGAGTAGCGGAGTAGCGAGGAATGAGTAGAAAGTGCGTATAATAATAAGTGCGCAGTAAATGAGTGATGGGGAAGTGATAGGTGAAAAGCATAGATTAGTAAAGATACTTCGCCGCCTTGAAATTGAATGAAGCCACAAACGGCTTATTAGTAAGTTCTTTATTTGAATTCTTGACAAATATAAACATTTTTAGAGAAAATTTACGAATAAATAACTAATACTGCGTAATTTACATAATAAATAAATAATTATTTCAAATATTTTAGGGACATTTTAGCACGGAGACGTGGCAAACCTTTTTTACGCAACTATTTCAATTCTCAAAACTGGGTACATTTTCTTGTTAGGAGTAAGTAATCTTTACTAATCTATGGTGAAAAGTGATTGAGTTAGAAGTAGGTAATAAGTAGGGGTCGCAATCCGGTATTCGAGATTTCGAAAATACCGGGATACCGGGCCAAATTTAGGTCTTATTAATACCGGTTTTAATTTCACAAAAACCGGGATATTCGGTATTTTCGGTTTTTAGTACAATAAAACAAAATAAAGTTATAGTCATATAAATTGACTCCAATGGACTCTGGCACAATGCAAAAGTCCATATTAAACAAGCGTTACAATCGACACAACCTTTTTTTTTTTTTTTTCTCGAGGGGGAAACCTTCAAAAGGTACCCGACGACGTGGGAGCCACGCCGGGTTATGCGGGATTTTTATGATATATTTTCAAAATATTTTATAACAATGACAATTGGCGTCAAGAAACAACCCGCCAACACGATCTTCGCTTTAACGAGATCTGCTGTCGATAGGCTTGATAAGATTTGGAGGAACCGCAACACCAAGACAGATCAATATTGTTGTCGCAAGGGCCGATCAGCTGGTGATCTTCTTGTGTACCTCATTCACCTTTGGGAACAAGCTGTTGAGAGCAACGGGAAGGCATTGGCCGTAAGCCTGGACATCGCTAAGGCCTTTGACCGGCTCTGGCATAGGGTCCTTCTCGCGAAGTTACCATCTTAAGGTCTTCCCGAGAGGTTGTGCACATAGACAGCCAGCTTTCTGTCTGAGCGGCATATTAAAGTCGTAGTTGACGGGTGCTGCTCAGACATGGAGCTCATCAACGCTGGCGTACCCCAAGGGTCTGTATTATCTCCCACGCTTTTTATTCTGCATATCAATGATTTGCTGCTATTAACCGGTGGCATTCATTGCTATGCAGATCATAGCACGGAAGATGGTATGTACACAGGCCGTGCGGACACCTCCCGGACATTCGTGGAAGAAAGCAGAATCCGACTTGTGTCTGAAATCGAGAACTCTCTGGAGCAGGTCTTGGAATGGGGTCGTCTTACCCTTGTTGAGTTCAACCCCATGAAGACACAAGTCACATCCACATCAACTGGACCCGTGGCGGTCCTCCACGGTTCGGTTTGATCGTTCATATTTGCCGCGTACGTGCAAAATGTGGAATAAACTTTCTCCTGAGGTATTTCCTCAGGACTATGACGTGGGGCTCTTCAAGAGGAGTGTAAAAAGAGCTCTCCTTCAAAACCGGCGATGCATTGGCGACTCCTCTGGTGTTGCAAATGTCCATAGGCGACGGTGACTGCTTTTCCATCAGGTAGCCCGTCTGCCTTATCGTTAGGTTACATATAAGACTTATGAAAAGTCTAGTTTTTCCTATCCTTCTCTACGCTGCAGAGACGTAGACGATTCGGATGCAAGATCGCCGTAAAATTGATGCCCTAGAAATACTATTCTCTGGATCTACGATTATCTGGATTAGAATACTAAAATATTTCGGCCGCATATTTAGGGACGAGAACTCAGTAGTACGGTTGTAGTTCCGTGAAAGGTAGATAGAAAGAGGTCACGCGGCAGATCGCCTACTCGCTGAACAGACCTTATAAAATCTAGCACAGTGTTTCCTCGTCGAGTGTTGCCGCAAGGCCAGCATAGAAGGCGGTGGCGAAGGATCGCAATAGCGTCTGTTCAAGGCAGCTGTGGATGACTGACCAGTTGTCATCATCATGCCACGACCACTCTGTCAAGAGTGCACGACTACAGAGATATTTTTTTCCAGCTTTCCACATATATTTTTATATAATTCATTTATTGATGAATTCGGAACTCATAACGTCGTTATTAAATCATAAATTTCTGCAATTAACTTGGTATTAAGTAATAGGACCTATTTTCCTTCGGAATTCCACTAAATTAACATTACATAGTAAAATGCTTAGTAAAAATTAGTAACTGTATCTTAATCTCGAAAATATCGAAAAAACCGGAATACCGGGATTTGTCTGGGGTCAGTACCGAAAATACCGGTTTTGCTTAGATGGTCCGGTATTGCGACCCCTAGTAATAAGTGACTAGTAAGTAATGAGTAAAAGCGAGCAGTGAATAATAACTGAGTGGAGGGAGGGCGTAATAATATATCAGTGAACCCCACCTCGTTTGCTGTTTAAAAAATGCTAAATCATTTATTTCAGATACCGCTTCACCTCGCCCCGCAACCACCTCCTAGCGCTATTAGGGACGGTCTTCCTGATATACTTCTTCCATCACATCCAGGAGCATATACCCACGCGACGGGTACCTTTCTACGCGTCCCACTTCATTCTGAACTTGATCAAGCCCTTCGTGTACTTGAGAGTGTTGCCAGCGTTCGCGACGCTTGGATGTTCGAGACCCAGACCTACAGCACCGAGCCCGCCACCCAGTCAGCCGGCGCCGCCTGGTGGCATTAAAGAGGATTAAATTCAGATAGCGACACTAGCGACATCTACGACGACGAAAGGTTTTCAAAGCATGAGTTCCCGTTCAAGATTTTGTTCCTTTTTTTGTATTATACTTAGGAATATTTTGAAGGAATGCTTTTTGAAGAATGAGTTCCTTTTCAGTATTTTGTTAGAACGGTTTTGATACTTTTTTTGGGTACATATACATTTATTGAGTTCAAATATCAGCGTTGGCAGTGCCGCCTGGTGGCATTAAAGAGGATTAAATTCAGATGACGACACTAGCGACACCTATGACGACGAAAGGTTTTTTGAAGAATGAATTCCGTTTCAGGATTTTTTTAGGTTTTGTTCCTTTTTTGTGTTTATTTAGAAATATATATTTATTAAGATTCAAAGATCAGCGTTTGTTGTACCAACTGGTGACATTAAACGGGATTAAATTCCGATGTTAGCGACACTAGCGACACCTATGATGAGCACCAATACAGAGCTGAGCACGTTGCGCTCCGACTCCACACAGCATACCCCCACGTGTGGCCGTCTTGTTGAGGCAATCGCAATGTTGCCATCTGGATGTCGGCTCCCGATACAGATGAGTCCCGAAACAACCATGTCCCAAGAGTACCTGAGTCAGACAGAAGGACAGGCCGAATCGCCTACCTAACTTTGGAAGATCGGACGAATTGCCTCGATGGTCCATAGACCGCCACTAGGATGCACCAGCCTTGATATTTTGGTAGCCCGTTGACGCAGCTCAGCTCTGTCCCAGAAAAAAAGAACCCCGCCACGACTTCACACGGCAGCATCTTCCAAAGTTATTAAAGTTAGACCACCATTTACCTCAAACCTACCTCTTCAAATAATTATCAATACGTACTATTTTATGACTTACTCTAATCTTTTAACAACTACGATTTAAGTAATAAGTTTCTGATCCGTATCTACGCAGAAAATAAGGTTTCTAATGTTATCAGGTTTTAATTTTTTTTTGTCTTTAAATGATTGAGATAAATCGAGATAAAAGAGAGGAAAGGTACTAATCTGTTTTCTCTCTCTATGTCATTTGGGTAATATCTAATTTTGTTTCGAATAAATAGAGTGGTAACAAGGGCATCACTAAGAAGGGGGAGGAGGGGACAAATGGAGAACTATGCCCTTACTCATGAACTGGGATAGGGAGCTATCCCCCTCGAAAGATTAAAAAACATCTTACACATTCGATTTCTACCGTGACGTTGCAAACATTCCTTCCTAGACACGCAAAAACTATTTCATACGTCATATGCTCCCTCTAGCTTAGTGATGATTAACAAAATTTTACTTTTTGGGGGGTTGTAACTTTTAGGGGTACGACCTTAATAACAGTAGAAATAACAATAATATACTCTTTAATATAGATGTTTAGATTGTAAATCGATGTTGTATACAATTTGATGTAAACCTACCAAATATTAGTCAAAGATTATATATGTGTAGATGCTAAAAGTTTCCGCACTTCGTCACTAGATGGCGCCACATTGTATGTATTCTGAATCACGCTATCGAAGTTTTTGGAATATCTTGCATATATACAAGTTTTGAGAGATCAGAACATGGTGCTCCCCAAGTATGCTAAAAATCCTATGTGGTAGAAGTACTGCTACACCTATTTCTGTCTTATAACAGCAGTGTAGCGCTGCTGTGTTTGAAGAGTGGTAAGGGAGACATGAGGCGTTCCAACTTAGTTCTCATAGAACGCTGTAGCCGATCTCATATATACTTCCAATCCTATCTGGGGATGATTTTGAAGAGTGGTAAGGGAGAGATAAGGCATTTCAACTTAGTCCTCAGTTTAGCCAATCTCAGATAGGATTTCAAACCTATCTGGGGTTGATTACAGATGTCTATAGCAGTGACTACCATCAGGTGGACTCCAGGCTCGCTTGCTACTTTAATTTCGGAAAAAATAACTTCTTTCTAGTAAGTCTGTCCTTTGCACCATATACACATATATAATACTTTGTTTTTTAAAAATACTCAATTACTAAATGTCTATGTATAATCTTTAGAATTGTATTTAGACATAAGATACTTTTTATTATTTATTGCTACATTTTTATTTTAGTTTTTTTCATTGACAAAGTATAAAAACTTAATGTAAACTACTTACTTATAGTAAAGTCTGTGAACTAATGTACAATATGTAATAAGTTACACTTCTTTGCCTTAATTAATATTTTTATTCACTCAAAATTTAACGGAGTGTACGCCTAATAAATTTAAAGGCAGAACCCTTTGCGGTTCGACTCCGGCGGCACCTATTTCTGTTATAACAGCAGTGTTAAGCGCTGTACAAAAGAAGTGTAACTTCGAAACAGGTGAATGTATGAAGTTGGATGAATTGAATGTGAAAAATTGTAACGTCCTGTATTAGAAGCGCCTAACGGTAAAGCTCTGTCTAAAGCAACGCGGTTTAAGCTGCGAGCGTTTAATTGCTAATTCGCCTCTTAAATAAATAAAATTTTAATTGCAACTAATATTATCGCAAAGCCACTTTGAATAACATATTTTTAGGCTCTGTCTCAAAATTGGGGGCCTGAGATACAAATCCCACGCGTAACTCTTAGATTATTTTTAATCTATTAAGTTTTAAAGAATTATATAAGTTTTTGAAAAAAAAATATTCTATGTTATCAGGGTGAATGAAAATATCATGTGAAAACATACTCATCCGAAATTATTTTTTAAACTTTCTCAAGGGTGTGTGAAATCTTTCAATTTACAGTAAGCCAGCGCAGTGGAATCTAGCTTAAACTGCTCTGATTGACTGAAAGGCGGCCAGTGCCAAGCAGTCGATCAATAAATAATATATTTACGAAGACACTTTTAATATCTGCGATAAAAATCAATTCAGTAACTCGCTGTAGTATGATTCGCGTTGCATTACACAGAGCTTTATCAGATTGAATATACAGGTAGGTATAAAATAGGAAGGAAATGGACTGATTAGGTATTTACGAAGAATGTTGGTATGAAATATTGAAGTCATGTGACTATGAAGAATTTATAAAGGTAGACTTAGACATGTATATTATGTCTAAGGTCTAAACGTAAAATTAAAAAAATGTGTAAAATTAACTTTGAAAAAATGGTAAATTAGTATGGTTTGAAAAAGTACCACCGCCACACCTATTTCTAGCGTAAAGTAATTCTGCTTTTCGGTTGAAAGGTGTGGATTTACTTATGAGTACCCTTACCATGAGTTTTCAAAACATCCCACAATTTTACGTTACGTTTACTCAATCCATTATTCTGTTCCGTTTGCTTAGTAGACTGAGTAAACGTAACAATAAGTTTGCGCTCAAGTATTTTTGTCTGCATCACATGTTCGCAAATAAGAGACAAAACATAAAGCGCCATTTTGTCAATTTAGACATTCAATGTTACGTTACTGAAACTATAGTTCTGATACAATCCGCTAGGGGCGCTGATTGGAAATTGTATGGGTAAATACGTAAACAAACGTAACAGTCATGTTTGTCAAAATGTAAAAACTCATGGTAAGGGTACAGGAGTGGCGACGCTGTGATCGGCTTCAGGTAGAACACTTTCTATATGGAGTTGGTTACAGTGCCCTTACTATGAGTTTTTACGTTTCAACAAATATGACTGTTTTGGTATTTGATTACGTATTTGGCCATACAATTTCCAATCAGCGCCCCTAGCGGATTGTGTCAGAACTAGGAAATCGTATGGGCCAATACGTAAACAATAATAAAAACACCCACCGGTGGGTCTGCTTGGTGGGTCCTAGGAAACTAAGCGACCAAAACAGTCATATTTGTCAAAACGTTAAAACTCATGGTAAGGGTACAGATGTCCATACAGTGACTTACCATCAGGTGGACTGCATGCTCGTTACAATAAAGTAATGTGGTTAATACTGTTTAGCATTTCTTTTGCTAAATGTTTTTTAAGTTGCTAAGCAACGTACAATATAAAAAGAACTAACTTCTTTTTTCTATTCCTTTTCTTTTAGTTCTTTTTTTCAGTCTTCTTTTTTTAATTTATATAGTTATTTTTTTAATATTTTTTCTATTTATTGATTTTTTTAATTGTAATTTCGTGTATTATCCCTAAAAATATTTTGTATTTCCTCTAGCTCAGAATAATTAGCATAGAATGCGTCTATGTCAACCTAGGTATGAATGGTAGGCAGATGCGCTATCGTTATTTAAAACTATTCGTGAAATGCACTACTAGTTTGCACAGAAAATGATAACTTAGTGGTATATAAGTTGGCCTCTCAATCAGAGGGGTCCAATCTCAGATACACACTTCTGATTTTTCAAAGTTATGTGCTTAATAGAAGCAGAAGTTTTTTGTGACTTGCTTAAACGGTCAAGAAAAACATCGTGAAGAAACTTGCACAACAGATTTAAAAAAAAATTCGGGGTTGTGAGAAGTCTGCCAATCCTCACTTGTCCAGCGCGGTGCACTATGGCCTAATCCTTCTCATTCTGAGAGGAGACCCGTGCCCAGCGGTGGGAGAGTAATGGGTTGATGACGACCATTTCTCACAGCACTTTTCACCAGAATTACGATATTTACTATTAAAAACCCCACCAAAATTGGATCAGTAGTTTCCAAGAACATCGCGCGAACATACAAACTTACATCCATACATACCTACATACATACATAGAGACATACATACATACATATCGGTCGAATACAGTACCTCCTATTTTGAAGTAGGTCAAAAATAGATACCTATTCGTTACATATTATATTTACAACTTTCTTAATTATATTTGAACATCCTGTATCGATCATAGCATGATGTTCTCACCCGCCTACTGTTCGTACCTAAGTAGACTCGGTCTATACTATAATTACTCTGAGTATAATTTAAGGTCATTTATACCTAGTCATAAATATTTTCGATGAATCTACTCGTATTAGAAATAAGTTTTTATGTATATACCTAAAACTAATTTTAATCAAACATTTTAATCATTAGAATAATAATTTAGGTATAGTCCGCGTAAAACTGCTAGTCCGCTCGGAATATAGAAATGAATCACGTCGCCATAGCAAATTGTATGACTTCACCTGCTCGCAACAACTTCACAGCAGACTAGCAGTTTGGCGCGGACTATAATTCTGATAAAGATAAAATTAATCATCCTTTGTATGTCCTAGACGAACGAACAAAATAAAGTCCTAATGCATAACAATTGTTACATGTAACATCTACAATGCGTTAGAATGAGCGACTAATTAAAACTAATGAGCGAGTAGTTAGAGCCAATGAATGTGTATATTCTACCAATGAGCGTGGAGACTTCTAATGAGCGAGTAGACTGTTTATAATGAGCGTGCAGTTGATCCAATGAGTATGTATGCAGTAGGAATGAGCGTGAAAGCTGTTCTCATGAGTGAGTTGACTGTTCTAATGAGCGTGCAGTTACAACCAATGCGCGTGAAGACAGCTCTCATGAGTGTGCAGTTAGAGCCAATGAATGTGTATACTGTACTAATGAGTGTGAAGACTGTTCTCATGAGCGAGTAGACTGTTATAATGAGCATGTAGTTAGAGGCAATAGTCGTGAAGACTATTCTGGTAAGCGTGCAGTTGATCCAATGAGTATGTATGCAGTAGGAAAGAGCGTGAAGACTATTCTCATGAGTGAGTTGACTGTTTTAATGAGCGAGTAGTCAGAATTAATGAGCGTGTAGATACATCACTGTCCGAATACTCTTTTGACGTTAGACGTTTAGTAGGTGGTAGAAATTTGTGGTTCCACTCAAGCACCACTGTCACACCTATTTCTGCCTAAGAACAGACTAGAATTGATAATGCATTAGGGATTTATTTTGTTACTTGTGACCGGTCGAAACTGGTTTTTGAGCCGAAAACGAAACCAAACCATCGGTTTCTGTAGTAGTTTCGGATGAAACCGATTTTTTACACTTATTAACAACTCTCTGGTGTTGAGAAAAAGTTCACGAATAGGGGGATTACTACCATGTATTAAAACAATATTATTTTAATCATACTTTTACTTTTTTGCAGGAAAGTTAACTTTTTAAGCAAAATATGACAATTTCAGTTGGTTTTATACAATGGTAAGCGAAAAATCAATAAGGGTTTAAGTTCGTTCAACTGTGTATGACGAATTTGGCCGAAACTTCTAACGACTTCTAGCCGAAACCTTTTATTTGGCCGAAACTTGTCAACTTACTTTGAAGGTGGTAGAACCCTTTGTGGTTCGACTCCAGTGGCACCACCGCCACACCTATTTCTATCTTATAACAGCAGTGTTAGGCGCTGCTGTTCTGGTTTGAAGTGTGGTAAGGGAGACAGACTTTTCCGAGGCGTTCCAGCTTAGTCCTCAGGGGTAGCGGCCCATCTGTGGCCGACCTCAGGTAGGAATATCTAATTCCATCTGGGGATGTCCATGGGTGGCAGTAGGCACTTACCATCAGGTGGACTGTATGCTCGTCTGCTACTCCTATATTATAAAAAAAAACTTACTTCTGACGACTTCTGACTAAAACAGAAACTTCGGCCGGTCACTAGTTATTTCGTCTGTGTAGTTTTAAACCCCATGTCAAGAACTCGCACATAAGTATTTATAATAAATGTATAATCCGCGTAAAATTGCTAGTCCGCTCTGAATATAGAAATGAATCGCGTCGCCATAGCACATTGTATGACTACACCTGCTCGCAACAACTTCAGAGCGGACTAGCAGTTTGGCGCGGACTACAACAGTATTAAATTTTACTAAGTAGACTCATGTTGTGACAATATTTCTTTGCATTTACCAAAGATTCTATGTTCCTAGACATCAACTTATTTTCAAGTTATTTCAATAAAGCCTTTTAGAAATCAAGTGCTATTATTTAACCCTTATTCTTTTCCTTAATTATGAAAGTTATTTTCTGTTTTATTCCAGTTTTCATTTTTTTTAGGAATTTAAAGGAATTCGAAAATTCTAAATTTAATGTTGCTTAAGAAGTGCAGACAACGCCATCTAGTGACAGAAGTGACGTCGAATGTACCATTTCGACGTCACTTGAACGTTACATTGTTCAATCGGACATCTGTCAGAAATGTTATCCTAGCCTATTTCTGTCTCATATCAGCGGCGTTGTGCGCTGCTGTGTTTCGGTTTGAAGGGTGCGGTAAGGGAGACATACTTTTCTGAGGCGTCATCTTTGTCATCCGTTACCCCTAGCGGCGCATCTGTGGCCGACCTCAGGTAGGAATATCTAGTTCTATCTGGGGTTGAATAGATATCCATGGCGGCAGTAGCCACCTACCACCAGGTGGACTGCATGCTCGTCTGCCACTCCTATATTATAAAACTATTTTCAAAACTAAAAATCACGCTATAACAGTTTTTGAAACTAAAAAGTAATAATTGTTGTAATCTAGTAACTTTGCGATGAACTTTCTCTAAGGCGCTCGAACAATCTCACCTCGAAAATCGTTAATCCTGAGGATGTTGATAAGGACAATGGTACAAAATTATTAAAACCGTGTATTGTCATCGGTTTGTGATAATTCTTAAAAAATAAATTAAACTGATACGTTCAAAGTAGATAGAAATCGTGTTCGAAGATTCCGTTACTTGTTACTTACATACATACAACCCAAGCTAATAAATTCGTGTTAAAAAAGTACAGTAATCTGTCAGGAATGCATTCTCTGAGCGGCCGGAATATACATATTTATATTATAAACGAGTAGTATAATTGGGTTACCGTTCTAATTGATATAATTAAATAAATTAATTAATTAATAATAACAAAATTAACGTACAAGGCGTAAATACCCTATACATTTTTAGCGAATTGAAAATATACAGCGAAAATAAGCAAATAAAATGTCTGTAAGTCTGTACGCATACACTTCCTTATAATTAAACCCAAAAATAAATAACATAATCAATTTTAATAAGCATTTAACGCTCGAATTCGCCGTTAAAGGCGTGAAATGCCATAAAAATGCCGTTAAACGCCATATTTAGTTATGCCATTTCGTGTACAAACGCCATTATTTGGCGTAAATTGGTTTGTGTATGGTAATATTGGTTGCAAATAAGGACTTGCGTTTTTTAACTCGAAGTATGGGATGGGTTTGCTTGTTGTTGGAGTTATATACCGATCTGATGCGCAAAAGGTCCCACGTTCGATCCCCGGTCAGACAAGTGCGTGTATGTACAATGGTGAATTTAGGTATCTATTCTGGGTCTGGGTGTTGTTGTATTTGTCTTTGTGCGTGTTCATCATCATCATCATCATCAACCCATTACTGTCCCACTGCTGGGCACGGGTCTCCTCTAATAATGAGAAGGATTAGGCCATAGTCCACCGCGCTGGCCAAGTGCGTATTGGTAGACTTCACATACCTTTGAGATTTTTTTTTATAAATCTCTCAGGTATGCAGGTATCCTCACGATGTTTTTCCTTCACCGTTTAGCAAGTGATAATCAATTTCTAGTAGGCACATACATTTGATAAATGAGAGGTGCGTGCTTGGGATTTGAACCTCGGACCCCTCGAACGAGAGGCCGAGTTTCTTAACCACTAGGCTATCACTGTTTTTTAGCTTTTGTGTGTATTCACGGCAGCTGAAATGTTCATGACACAGGGATCCTAGTGTGGGGGCCGTGAGTAGAAATGTTTTTTCATGGCGAATTAAAGCATTTTGAAGGTAGAAAAGTGGTTCGATTTCGGAGACACCTTTCACATCTTTTTTGCTTGATAACAGTTGACATACTCATACGAGGCATTCCAAATTAGTCCTCAGGGATAGGAAGGCTGCTGTCGCCTATCTGTGGTTCATTACAGCGCCATGGGCGGCAGTAGCCACTTACCAACAGGTGGACTGTATGCTACCTAAATACTAAGAAAAAAGAAAAAATAATCGGAGTGTGTTCTTGACACGGAGTTCCGAGCGCCGATGTAACACATAAAAAATATTTATTGCTTCGAGAAAAGAATGGTACGGCCGTGCCGCTTTTTTTGGCTCGACTTGGCAGAGGCACTGCCGTGCCTCCAGATGATATTTTTTACATTTTTTATTACAGTCTTACCATCAGGTGGACTGCATTCTCGTTTTATATTTCAATTAAAAAGAAAAACCGTAGCACACACATAAATGTGCTACCTAAATATCATTGAGCACACATCATTTAAACTATTATGAAAAATAAACACAGTGACCGACGGACAGGATTATTTTTATTGTATACTAGTAGTGCCCGCGACTTCGTCCGCGTTGTAAAAGAAAAAACAAGACATACATATATGTAAATGAAAATTTGTATAGTTCGCGAAAAAATTGCTAGTCCGCTCTGAATATAGAAATAAATCGTGTCGCAATAGGAAATTGTATGAGTACACCTGCTCGCAACAACTTCAGAGCGGACTAGCAGTTTGACGCGGACTATACCTTCATTGGAATGACAGTGGCGCCATCTGTCGAAAATTGGTCGTACCAACTCTGAAACCTTCGTGGGCTCATGGACAACAACTTTGCTAAAGATCATCACATGATCAAATGTTTACGATTCTATAAAGGACATACAGACAAACATGATTTTAAGACATGTATATAGATTTTTTTTGCGTTTAAATCAATACAGGAAGAGAATCTTAACCCAATTGCTACGGTCCATTGCTCCGATATTTGTTATTCGGGAATGAACCAGTAAGATAGTTAATATGTAAATATTATGAATAAAAATAATTATTTTTAACCTTTTCCTGAAAGTATTTCGACGTTGAAAAATAGTAGAACTCTTATTTTTAGGGTTCCGTACCCAAAGGGTAAAAACGGAACCCTACCTCCTTTTTATATAATATAGGAGTAACAGACGAGCAGTCTACCTGGTAAGTGGCTACTGCCGCCCATGGACATCTGTAATCAACCCCAGATAGGATTAGATATTTCTACCTGAGGTCGGCCACAGATGCGCCGCTACCCCTGTGGACTAAGCTGGAACGCCTCGGGAAAGTCTGTCTACCTTACCACACCCTTCAAACCGGAACACAGCAGTGCCTAACACTGCTGTTATTAGGTAGAAATAGGTGTGACGGTGGTGCTGCCGGAGTCGAACCACAAAGGGTTCTACCACCTTCAACAGATATCCAAATTCATCATTTACATATCTGTCTGACCGGGATTCGAATCAGGGACCCTTTGCGCGTCCCGCGCTGTCTTCGTCCATCTAATATCTACAATTTGCTATTGCGACGCGACTCGTTTCTATATTCAGTGCGGACTTGAAGTTTGGTGCGGACTCTACTAGCAAAACTTGCACACGGAGAGGCTTCTGTAGGTATATAAGATAAGGTAAGATAAGATAAGATAAGATAAGATAAAATACTCTTTATTGCACACTTACAGTTGAAATTTTACAATACACAATATACATAACAGGTGAAACAGGATACAATAGGCGGTCTTATCGCTAAGCAGCGATCTCTTCCATTATATAATTCTTTTTTTGGTATTTTTTATAATAACTTTTATAGCTCACGTTTCAAGAAATAAAGTTCTGTGATAGACGGACGGAGTTGACATAGTAATAAAGTATCGTAATCTTTGGCCAAAACCCCTCTAACAGAGCTTTGCCCAGTGGGACATTAATGGGTTGACGATGACGATTTACTCTTTGCGTACGGAACCCTAAACTATCAATCGAAATGGCACAATTAAAGCCAGACCAAGATCTTGTACGCGAACATAAATTTATCTGTTTTTCTTTCATTATCTTCGGCGTATGTTAATTTATCGAAATACTGGTTTGATTGCGATTTTAAATAAATCTTATTTATTGTTTTTGTACACTTATATGGATTAAGGATGTCACTTGTGGCAGTGTTTCTCAAAGTGGAGTACTGGGGTACAAGTAGTACTTATTACAGTTGAGGGGTACGCTATAAAATTAATTTGGTGGAGGCAGATTACCTAAGTTTTAATAATCATAATAATAAAACAAGTAATTAATTTAAAAAATCAAAAACCCGACTGCACCAAAAAGGCTGAAGTAGAATTTCCAAAAGCAGTGAAATAGGCATTTCATTATTTTTATCCAGAAAGCCAAATACAAAGTTTCATAGTAGGTGCCTGCTTCAAAAAACAAAAGATGTTCAAACAATATTATCCTATTTTATCCTCGTAGTGCCCATTTACGCTATATAAAGAACCTATGTGTAAAATTCCAGCACGCTTAAGTTAAGCGGTTTCCCTTTGCTTTGATCTCTGGCACAGCAACTCATTATTTTACCTTGTTAGATGTTATTTTTATCATAGTGATATTCATAGTGTTTGCTTCAAAATTGACGACTGTTCAAATGAACTTTTAACCCTTATTTTACCCTTTACGGGGTTGATTTTTCGGAGGAGGATAAATAAGTGCGTCCTTGTTCCTATCAAGAAAGCCAAATACAAAATTTTATAGTAGTTACTTCAAAAATAAAGGATTTCAAAAAAACTGTTTTCCCCTATTTTACCCTCTTAAGGGTAGAATTTCCAAAAGGCCTTTCTTAGTACTTATTCACGCTCTATAGAGAACCTATGTGCAAAATTTCAGGACTGTAAGATCCTTGGTTTAGGCTGTACGTTGATTTCTGAATCATGAAAAAGTCATTCAGTTAGTCAGTCAGTCAGTCACCTTGCTGTTTTATATATATACAAATATGTTTTTATAATCTCTGTTTAATTTCCTTTCATTTGATACCCTAATCGATCGGTTAGGTTAACTTTTTTTTTTAAATGTGTTACTATTTCGCGCGAAAAATCCGCCATTTTGATTTTTTTTTACTAACACTTACCTAAGGACACTCGGGTCGTTGAGACAAATATAATGACACCTTAATTGTTGAAATCCATCTAGGCGTTTGTTACATCGGATCAAATAAAGAAAGACAAACATACAAGATACGCGCGAAAAACATAACCCTTCCTTGGCAGTCGGATAATAAAAATAAATGTTTTATTGATTAAAGTACAATTATATACAAAATATACATAATTACAATATCTATTTGCTAAATAAGGTACAATGAGTTAAGACAAAGTATATCCTCTTAATTTGCCTTTAAGGCGTGCAAATATACAGTCAGGTATTCAATCAGGTTTAGAGTGATTCAATTTACCACAAGAAACAACCCTACTTAAGATATTCTCAAAAAAAAAACAATGTGAGCCGTCACGGGACGCCTGGCAGATGTGAAACATCGACACTATTTTGTAAAAGTAATATGCAGAAAAGAACATATTGTGATAGGAACTTAATATGTCATAATGATAAAATAAAATATTACGATTTTTTTCCAGATAACGATGATTATATTAGATATTTATTGAATTCGATTGCGCATGGCGACGCGTCGCCACACCGTACACACTACTGCATATAGACTGTATATATATACCATCGCCACGGCATGCGTCGCCACGCCAGAAATCGGTTTTACGTGCGGCTATAGATGTTTCACATCAACAGGTTGACACACTATTACATACATCTTTGGCCTTTTGACAGCTTTTTATATAATATAGGAGTAGTAGACGAGCATGCAGTCCACCTGATGGTAAGTGGCTACTGTTGTCTATGGACATCTGTAATTAACTATAGATAAGATTAGATTCCTACCTAAGGTTGGCCAGAGATGCGCCGCTACCCCTGAGGACTAAGCGTGAACGCCTCGGAAAAGTATGTCTGCCTTACCACATTCTTCAAACCATAACACAGCAGCGCGTAACACTGCTGTTATTAGGCAGAAATAGGTGTAGCGCTGGTGTCGATGGAGTTAAACCACAGAGGGCTTTACCACCTTCAAAATTCATTTTCTCTGTCTATTGCCAATTTTTTTTTAAATTTAGGGGGGTTCGTCGTCAATCTAAAACATGATAGGGGTATGTGAATGAATAACTTTGAGAAGCGCTGTGTTACATGAATGTCCATTATAACGACCTTTTAAAACTCAATGACTTACTTCAATTATTGGACGACACAGGTGGTGATCCGTATTTAAAAATGGTAGCCGGTTCCTTAACTTAAATTGCGTTTTTAATTGTTTGTATTGGATCTTTATTTTAATTAAATAAACATTGATGATAAGTTTCTTAAATCGATATCGTAAGCCATTCCCGCTCCAGATGTTTTATAATTGATTTTTTTTTTTTAGTACACTTTATTGACCAATAAAAATAGGCGGACTTAATGCTAAGTAGCATTTTCTACCAGTCTGCACTTAAGGATGTGCAGAAAATATAAAGGCGGCGCACAATACATCATAATATTTAAGATAATTAAAAGAAGAAAAAAATATACGTAGAAAAAAGAAAACAAAAGAATAGAAGGATAGAAAAAGAAAGTCAAACATGAGATTATAAAGAAAAGAGAGTGAAAAAAGGACATATAAATAGATATAAATAAAAAAAACAATATAAAATAAAAAATAAAATAAATAATATAAAATTAAAATGTTTTATTGATTAAAGTACAACTATAAAAATATAGTTCAAAAAACTAAAAAAATACGCTTTTATGATAAAATCAACTAAAAAGTACCTAGTATTTCAGTTTGTTTTATACAATGGATAAGCGAAAAATTAATAAGGGTTTAAGTTTGTTCAACTGTGTATGACGGAATATTTTACTGTTTTAAGAAGGAAATAAAACTTTCCTGAACTATGATGGTTTTTAAAAAATGGTGGTAGGCTCCCTGAGATTCGAACCTCGGACTTCCAGATTGAAAGGCCAAGTTTCAAATCCTTACTTCCTTACTAATATTATAAATCCGAAAGTAACTCTGTCTGTCTGTCTGTCTATCTGTCTGGTTGTCTCTTCTTCACGCCTAAACTGAACTGAACTACACTGAACCGATTTTAATGAAATTTTGTACAAAGATAGTCTGAGACCCGAGAAAGGACATAGGATAATTTTTATCCCGAAAATCCCACGGGAAGTAGGGATGGCGATCTAAGATCATTAATTGGAGAATCGATCTTTTGGACCAAAAAAAAAACGATTATTTTAATCGATATTAGTAAGGATTGAATCGTAAACTATGCATTTGATCAAGTGATGATCTTTAGCAAAGTTGTTGTCCATGAGCCCACGAAGGTTCCATAGTTGGTACGACCAATTTTCGCCAGATGGTGCCACTGTCGTTCCAATGAAGGTACGACTTTTCAGTGTTATGTATGTTAGTATGTAATATTATTTTCTTTTAAACGCGGGTGAAGCCGCGGGCAAAAACTAGTGAGACTATAACTGTTTAAATCGTCAAAAGATGTAGTTATATAAATCAAAAAGGCTCATAAAATAACTATAAGTCATCGAAATGACTCCACGACTCACTAGATACAAGATGGTCCATAATTTACACCTTACTGATAAGAGTTTCCTCATTGCTTAATGCATTTTAGTGACGGGGTATTGTAAGAGCAGTGATAGCCTAGTGGTTAAGAAACTCGGTTTCTTGATCGAGGGGTCCGAGGTTCAAATCCCAGGCTCCTCTGATTTTTCAAAGTTATGTACGTATTAGAAATTAATTATCACGTGCCTAACCGGTGAAGGAAAACATCCTAAGAAATTAAAAAACAAAGTCTTTAAAGGTATGTGAAGTCTACCAATACGCACTTGTCCAGCGCGGTGGACTATGACCTCCTCCTATGATAATCCTTCTCATTCTGAGAGGAGACCCGTGCCCAGCAGTGGGACAGTAATGGGTTCATGATGATGACGACGATAATGATGACGACGATGATGATGATGGGGTTTGATGATGATGTAATTTTACAGGGTTTGATCTCTGCTCAAATAAAGTAATAGTTGTCTAGTCTGACTCTCGGCCTTTCAATCGGGGATCTAAGAGTCAGAATTAGGTTAAGATTTTTAAAAATTATGTGCGTATTAGAAATTAATTTTTGTACCGTATATACGGAACTTATAACAAAAAAATATGTCTAATTATTATTTTTTTGTGTCTGTCTGTTTGTTCTGACTAAATTCCGAAAGGGAAGGATTGATTTTGATGAGGAGCTAGTCCGCTCTGAATATAGAAATGAATCGCGTCGCCATAGCACCTTGTATCACTCCGCCTGCTCGCAACAACTTCAGAGCGGACTAGCATTTTGGCGCGGACTATAGCAGCTTATACTAGTAGCTAATTTTATACGGACTAATATCGGCTTTTATTTTAGACTAGCAGACCCGGCAAACTTTGTACCGCCTCAAAATTTAAGTATCAAATATATTTCATATAAAATATAGCCTATGTTACTCGTAGACAATGTAGCTTTCGAATGGTGAAAGAATTTTTTAAATCGGTCCAGCAGTTTTTGAGCCTATTCATTACAACCAAACAAACAAACAAAGCTTTCCTCTTTATAATATTAGTATAGAAAATAAAATATTTCCGCAAAATAAGAATATTAAATCCCATGAAATATCACGAATTACACTTTCAATGCGGTTGAAAACGCGGGACACGAATCGTATTATATGTAAATAAAACTATTTCTTTACAACCTATTTTAAACGTCAATTTTTTTAATGATAAGTAAGGTGATACGAATGAGTAATAAATCTTTATAGGGCATGCAAGGACGAGTATCCGAACGCATCCGTTCTGACAGCTCCATAATTAACGGCGGGAAGAAAGATGGCGATTCTTTCCGAAAAATATCGATTCTTGAACCGATTCAAATCGAAGTGCAATATATCACAAAAAAATCAAGGCCCAAAGAATCGATTCTGGAAAAATCGATCTTCGATCTGTTCTAGCTAAAAACATTGTGACAAAAAAATACAACCGACTTCTATGTCACTACAAAGTAAAAAATAATAAATAAATATTGGTTTAGTACATAGTTCTGAAGTCGGCGCTCAATATATGTCGTTGGATAACGGCGTAAGCAGCGTAAAAAGGTCATCAGGACCAAATAAGCTCTGAAATGTGTATATCAGCAAAAAATGTCTATAACATATTGAACCAACTTAGAAAAGCTCCACTTTTGATTTTACAGGATGAAAGATATTCACTGATTCGATCCATTACTGAACGATTAAAATAATCGATTTTTTTGGCCCACATCGATTCGATTAATCGACCTCAGATCGCCAACCCTATCTGACAGCTCCATAATTAAAGGCGGGAAGAAAAGATGGCGGATCTGACTCAAATATTTCACTTTTATTATCACGTAAATGAATTGTACGAACGTCGTTAAGTCTGATTTATTTTGTTGTTAATTTTATTTAATGGTACATTGTGAACAAACGATCTACGCGCTTCCTGGTCTCATTTTTTTGCACTACTTAAGTACGTCCGTAAGATAAATTTCTTTGGCCTTGTGGTTTAAAAAATAAAATGTGAGCCGTCACGGGACGCCTGGCAGGTGTGACACATCGACATTATATTGTAAAAGTAATATGCAGAAAAGAATATATTGTGATAGGAACTAAATATGTCATAATGATAAAATAAAATATTACGATTTTTGCGCATGGCGACGCGTCGCCACACCGTACGCACTACTGCATATAGACTGTATATATATACCATCGTATAGCGTGGCGTCGCCACGGCATGCGTCGCCACGCCAGAAATCGGTTTTACGTGCGGCTATAGATGTTTCACATCAAAAACACAAACAAACAAGGGTTTTGCTTTGTACTGGTGCCTTAGTGCAATATACTACATGAAATGGATTTCTTCGCTTCCAAAATCATTTCGAATTTAATATGATATCTACTTAAAACAAACTTTTCGTATTGAAAACTACCTCTTCCTCCTCTTCCCTTAGGTTTCTTATATAATACTTACGAGTACATTATTTTTGAATGTAACAAGGTATGCAACAAAGCTGGTATATACGAGTATTAGATTAATATAATTCTATATGTATTTATTTTACTTTCATGTAAAGAAATATCTTAGTGTTTGAACAGTACTAAAAACAGTGATAGCCTAAAAAACTCTGCCTTTCAATCGGGAAGTCCAAGGTTCGACCCAGGACCACACATCTGATTTTCAAAGTTATGTGCGTATTATAAATTACTAGCTGACCCGGCAAACTTTGTACCGCCTCAAAATCTATTTATCAAATATATCATATAAAACATAGCCTATGTTACTAGTGAATAATGTGGCTTTCGAATGGTGAAAGGATAATTAAAATCGGTTCAGTAGTTTTTGAGCCTATTCATTACAATCAAACAAACAAAACAAAGTTTTCCTCTTTATAATATTAGTACAGATAAATTATAATCTTTTTATCAATTGTTGTACCGGTGGACGAAAACATATGCGAGTACATGCAGTTCTTTAATAAAATTGGCCAAGTGCAAGTCGAACTCGCACATGGAGGGTTCCGTACCACCAACATTTTCATATTTTTTTATTTCTAGTATTTGATACTACATCAGCCACTGAATTAAATACATTGTGAAAATTTGAGCTGTCTACCTATTACGGTTCAATAGATAAAGCGAAAAACGTCGAGTAATAGCGGTTTCTTGTATGGTGACTCCCATTTATTTTCAACTTTAATTTATTTTTAGTATTTGTTATAGCGGCCACTATGCATCATCTGTAAAAAAATCATGTGTATATCTATTACGGTTTCTGAGATAGAGCCCTGTGACAGACGGACAGACGGACAGACAGCGAAGTCTTAGTAATGGGGTTTCGTTTTTACCCTTTACCCTTTTTTCGTTTTTTCTTTCGCCGCTTCTTCTCCATAACGAAATACCTAGTGAAGTGGTGGTAGATGTAATGGCATTCAAAAAGTTCTCAGCAAAGTACATATTTTGAATTAAAAAATGTTTCTTTTTTATTTTGATTTTGATATTAATAATCTGTTATGTCATAACTGCAGAACGCTGGACAGATGAGATAAGGAAAATAGCGGGCACAGACTGGATAGAGAAAGGGAAAGATAGAGGAAAATGGGGACGTCTGGAGGAGGCCTATACCCGCAAAGGGGCTTTAACTTAATTATTTTATTTCTCGTTTTTATTACTAAACTTTTATTATATGTATCTAGGTTAGGTTAAAGATATATAAAAGGCTTATTATTGTTATTATGTCATAACTATTCAAAATCATTAAAATTACACATGTGACAGCGCGGGAAATGTTCGCTCGGATACGCGTCCTTACTATCAATGTCACTAAAATATTTTAATTAGATACACAAATGAAATAAATCATTGGCATTGCATTGTTCTATCGATTGTCTTATTATACTATGATGAGTTATGTCACGTGGGAGGAATAAATTATTTATCTGTGTGATTTAGTGAAAACAGATAATTAATAGTTTGTTACACTATGGTAATATTGGTAATAAATTATATTGTACAAGGACTAATAAATTTATTAAATTTAACTTTTTAATCCTACTAGCTGACCCGGCAAACGTTGTGTTGCCATACAAATAAAAAAATGGTAAGGATGAACAACCCTTATCACTTAGGGATATGAAAAATATATAGTAGCCGATTCTCAGACCTACTGAATACGCATATACAATTTGGTGAAAAATCGGTAAAGCCGTTCCAGAGGAGTGCGGTAACTAACATTGTGACACGAGAATTTTGTATATAAGGTATATTCAATCTCTTTGAGACAAATAGTTTCTTATGTCTTTTTTTTTTAATTTTTGTGCCTATTATTCTTTCAGCCTAATAATTAAATCTTTCTTTTTTTAATTTGTCTTGCTCCTATTATTTTCAGCCTAATAACAGAAGTGTTAAGCGCTGCTGTTCTGGTGTGAAGGGTGTGGTAAAGGAGACAAGCTTTCTCAGACGTTCCAATTTAGTCTTCGAGGGAATATCTGTGGCTGACCTAGTATCCTATCTGGGGTTGATAATGGTTCATGGGTGGCAGTAGCCTCTTACCATGGACTACATACTCGTCTGGAAATATTATTATTATTTTATTATATAAAAAAAGAGAACGGAAGCTAAGTAAAGAAATTACCGATGCACAATGTATTTTCTATTATAACAACGTTTTCTGTAATATGACAGCTATCCCTGAGAACTAAGCCAGAATGCCTTAGAAAAATATGCCTTAGCACACCTTTCAATCGAAAGCAGTGATAGCCTAGTGGTTAAGAAATTCGGCTCTCGGTCGAGGG
The DNA here is from genome assembly GCA_014595695.2 of Epargyreus clarus clarus. Taxonomy (NCBI): domain Eukaryota; kingdom Metazoa; phylum Arthropoda; class Insecta; order Lepidoptera; family Hesperiidae; genus Epargyreus; species Epargyreus clarus. Next base: position 720,697 of record JACTTY020000124.1, read on the forward strand.
GTCCGAGGTTCAAATCCCAGGCTCTGATTTTTCAAAGTTATGTGCGTATTAGAAATTAATTATCACTTGCTAAACGGTGAAGGAAAACATCGTGAGGAAACCTGCATACCTGAGAGATTGATAAAAAATAAAATCTCAAAGGTATGTGAAGTCCACCAATACGCACTTGGCCAGGGCGGTGGACTATGGCCTTATCCTTCTCATTATGAGAAGAGACCCGTGCCCAGCAGTGGGACAGTAATGGGTTGTTGATGATGATGATGACACCCTTCAAACCAGAACACAGCAGGTTAACACTGCTGTTATAACAGAAATAGGTGGTGCTGCTGCCGCTGGAATCGAACAGAGTTCTTTAATAAACAATAATGGGTTGTACGAAATAGCCCGATTAAGAAAGTATTGATCGAATGTTCCACAATGTACCATTACATCCCTAAGTTTGGACATATGTTGTTTCCACACTGGCTATTGCTGCTGATCAGAGCGTGACGGCATGCATACAAGTTCATTACAACAACAGATTTCAATGCGTAATTGAATTTCGTTGTGTCAATTTTTTTGGTAATGTATAGGGCTGGCGATTTAAGAAGTGGCATTTTTTTTAGTTTTAAAGTTGTTGTCTTTTTGTTATGAGAACGCATAGATTAGTAAAGATTACTCACTCCTAACAAGAAAATGTACCCAGTTTTGAGAATTGAAATAGTTGCGTAAAAAAGTCTTGCCACGTCTCCGTGCTAAAATATTTGTAATAATTATTCATTTATTATGTAAATTACGCAGTATTAGTTATTTATTCGTAAATTTTATCTAAATATGTTTTTATTTGTCAAGAATTCAAAAAAAGAACTTACTAATAAGCCGTTTGTGGCTTCATTCAATTTCAAGGTGGCGAAGTATCTTTACTAATCTATGTGAGAACGTAAGTAAGTGATAGGTAAATGTAACATGAATCTTTTATTGTAAAGTGCAAAAACTAGGTTGTAATTTTTTTGTTGAATATAAAAATGTAGTGATTTTTGTAATATTATTGAGGCTTTATGTGAAAATATATATAATTTGCTATCTTATTATTTTTTTATTAAAATATCGACTAGTTTATGGAAAATCGATATTTTTGGCAACATATATTTTGTAAATGTGTCAAAAAAATCGTATTAAAAAGCGTTAATAGCTCCAGACGTTAGCCATTAAAATTTGTAAAATAGTTAATAAATTAATTGCAGTTTTCTAGAATATTCTTCACTTTACACATTAGCCTTTCAACAGAGATTAAACAAAACAACAGAATATACAAAACAGTATTTATTATTTTTATGTACAGATTTTTTACAATTTTATACAAAAATACAAATGCAAAAGCATTTTTTTATTTTTCAGACATTTTGTCTATTTACATTTAATGGCAGTAACATTGCTAATCTACGCAGAATTTCTACAAAGCATTGTTGGCTGTTAAAAAAAAAAACTAAAGCTGTCAGCTGTCACTGTCAAACTGGACATATAGACACTTTGTTGGAAAATCTGGTATTAACGATGTTATAGAAGCTGTTCACGTCCGTTGTTTGTTTTGGGGTTGTTTTGGAGATCACCAACAGTAGGGGTAGTTGGGGCAGGTAGCGGCGTTGAAGTTCGCGGGGTAGCGGGCTCCGGCAGCGGCGTTGGGGCTGGAAATATTTATTTATTAATTATTTTAATACGATTTTTTTTATCTTTACAGTTTTGAGTCCTTATAAAAGTTTCTTAATACGATAAATATTTTGTATGTGCCGCATGCGTGTTGCGTGTTCTAGTTTGAAGGGTATAGTGAAGGCCACATATTAAAAATATTTAAATCAAAATATAATAAATCAAATCAAATCTTTTTATTTGTGAATTCAGAATTAACACATACGTAATCAATTTTTTAGACATAATTGCTTACAAGTTTTAATAATTTTTATCCTATTTGACGATATCCTAATTAGTTTTTCGTGTTCCTTGTTCCTAATATTATTTCACAAATTTATAACCGACCCATGATGGTATGACCAATAGATGTAGCTCTACCTGTTTGTAGTTCATTTTTTTAGCAGATAGTAATTACAGACTAGCATGCAGTCCACCTGATGGTAAGTGGTTACTGCCGCCTATGGACATCAGTAATCAACCCCAGATAGGATTAGACATTCCTACCTGTGGTCGACCACAGATGCGCTGCTACGCCTGAGGACTAAGCTGGAACGCCTCGGAAAAGTATGTCTCCCTTACCACACTTCAAAATGGAACACAGCAGCGCCTAACACTGCTGTTATTAGGCAGAAATAAGTGTGGCGGTGGTGGAGTCGAACCACAAAGGGTTCTACCACCTTCAAAATGTTGCTGTATAACTTACTCAGCTGGTGCGACGGGTAAGATGGAGGGGTTGTAGACCCACTCAGGGATGGGCTGTCCTTGCGGGGTGAAACGCTGGAAGGCGGTGGTGTCGCAGTAGGGGTAGTTGGGGCACACGGCGGGGTGCAGGCCCGCGGGGTATTTGTTCTGGGCGAGCGCTACCGCTGCCAGAGCGCAAAGAACAAACTGTTGGATAAAAAAAAAATAATTAATAGATATTCTTGGTTATAAATATATAATAGAAATTCTTGGTTTATGGTACTGTTGTGTTACTTATACTTATTTCTAAATAAACATTACTTTACATGTCTATATTAATATTATAAATAGGAAAACTTTGTTTGTTTGATTGTCATGAATAGGCTCAAAAACTACTATACCGATTTTAAAATTCTTTCACCATTCGAAAGCTACATTATCCACGAGTAACATAGGCTATATTAGGTAAGTTTTTTTTTTTAATTCTTGACAAATAAAAACATTTTAGAGAAAATTTACGAATAAATAACTAATACTGCGTAATTTACGTAATAAATAAATAATTATTTCAAATATTTTGGCACGGAGATGTGGCAAAACGTTTTTTACGCAACTATTTCAATTCTCAAAACTGGGTACATTTTCTTGTTAGGAGTGAGTAATCTTTACTTATCTATGGTCCACACCCATAAACATGAGAACGCGTCGCAAGTGATTGCGACAAAATCCCTTTGATTTGCCAAAAAACAACCGACACTTCATTGGATTGGTCGGCGCGTTAACCTACACAAACTAAGTCGAACACTCTATCCACACATTTCAAGTTATAATGGTTTGTTAATGCTTGGCGAGTGTGTGATAGTGGCTATATTTATCGCATACAATCAAATCACTGACTTGCAAAGTTGTCAATGTCATTCAATCACACCGAGCATCGAATTTCAAGACCTACTAAATAGGGTGTAACGAATGTTTGCAAGAATATATGCATTTATTTGGCACTAGTTTTTGCCCGCGGCTTCGCCCGCGTTTAAAAGAAAATAATTTAACATACATAAAACTGATAATTCGTACCTTCAACTTTGCTAAAGATCACTCATCACTTGATCAAATGCATATTTTACGATTCAATCCTTACTAATATCGATTGAGATTGATTAATCGGAGAATCGATCTTTTGGACCAAAAAATGGATTATTTTAATCGATATTAGAGTAAGGATTGAATCGTAAACTATGCATTTGATCAAGTGATTATCTTTAGCAAAGTTGTTGCCTATGAGCCCACGAAGGTTTCAGAGTTGGTACGACCGATTTTCGCCAGATGGCGCCACTGTCATTCCAATGAAGTTTTATGTATGTTAGTATGTCATATTATTTTCTTTTAAACGCGGGCGAAGCCGCGGACAAAAACTAGTCGTATTATAAATGTGGTCTTTATTTTAATTTTAAACAGTTGTATAGGTCCCATTTCTAAAGTATTATATAAAATCGTACATTTCTTAGGTTAATTTCTACCAATACTAGATTTTAAATGTCTGAATATACCTAATGACGGGCATTAATAATTTACGATCGAATTGAGGAGTTAATTAACTGTCTAATTATTGGACGATAAAAGTATGTAACTAATAAGATTATTGAAGTGCCGATTTGCACGAAAATGATCTAATGAGGAAATGTAACAGAAGTGTTATTTACGGAATTAATAATAAAGAAAATATTTAAATTCACGGAAGCTTATTATTTTGTTTTTTTTTTTCACTTATAGGAGTAAAGTTTGTTGCAATTTAAAGTCGAAATGACAGTTTTATTACCACGCTTTTATTAGCTTGACCTGTATGTATGTATGTAACGGAATCTTTGAACTCGATTTTTAACCACTTTGAACGGTCCGATTCATCTAAAATTTTGAACAATTATCAAGAACCGATGACAATACACGATTTAAATAATTTTATTCCATTCACCTCATCAGGATCGTCAGGAATCAGGATAATCGTTAATTTTCCTTGTGTGATTTTAGCGTGGTTTTTAGTTTTTAAACTATAATAATTATTTTTTAAAACGACACAACAATGACCCATTTATTTGAATTTATTAAATTGGTACGCGTATCCGAGCACATTTACGCGCAAATTATTTTTCAGGCGCACTTACTTTTTAAATTCACTGAAGCTTATTATTTTAGTTGTTTAATTTATAGGTAAAGTTCGTTGCAATTTAAAATTTGAAATGACAGTTTTATTTTTAAAAACGACACATCAATTATCATTTATTTGAATTTATAAAATTGGTACACGTATCCAAACATTTACGCGCCAATTATTTTTCGGGCGCCATTATTTTTTTTTCCGTTCTTAGGCATGTGAATCTTCCTGTACAGCCAACATAGGTAATTATTCCGTGGTATTTCATTTCGAAATGTCAACATTGTTATTTTAACAAAACAATTTTGATACCTTGTGGGCGCAAGGTTGTACTGTGTAATGGGTGTGACGCGCATACAAATTATATGTACATCATAATTAGTTCGCCATACTATTTATCGCATTGCAAACCCACTCAAGTAGATCTGTGACAAATGGGATACGTTTGTTATCTGTGACATTCTGGGAGACTAATCTGATACATTATCTGTGATACAATTTACGTATTTTGTAAACATGTTTTTGTTTGCAAAAAGGCGGGAAAATTTATAGGCAATTTTTTATACATTTAACTTTAGTACGAAATATTTTTGCAAAAAACTTTTAAAAAATCTTTTAACCTTTTTAAACATACATAGATTTATATTTTATTGACCGATAAGAAATAATTAAAATAGATAACGCTAGGATGTTTAGTACAATATATTTCTTGTCCAAAAATATCGGATAAAACTTTTCGAATGTTTAAAATACTAGATTCTAAATCACATTAATAGTTAATCGCTCTGAAACCATGAAAATTGTAAAAATAAGTTTAAAAATCGTAACTAGCATCTTAAAATTATAAAATAAATTTATAAATCATTCTTGGAACCCAAAAACTTTTTCTTATCAATTATTTTAACACCAATAATAATATATTTCTCATTTAATTAAATTAAATTAAAATAAATAATTTCAAACTAAATTGACTTGCAAATCTAAAATCCCTAAAAATCCCAACCGTATCGACGCATTTAAACAATTTAATTGAATTAATTTTAATAATTGAATTAAATCTCACCAGTTTAGCGAACATGTTTCTGGTATGTATCCTCTCGACTGTTCAGTGAGACTGATACTTTGCTCTGGCCGGGGTTCCAATTTATACTGGTCGCTTACTTTGCAACGATTCTACACTCTCGCTGAGACAATTAATTTATAAATAAAAATATATTAAAATGTAACGCCTAAGTGGTATAACATACCTATGACGAAAACATTATTGGGTATATTCAGATATTTTCTAATCAGAATAAAAAAGAAAAATAAAGGTTTCGTTTACGAATCGTCTTGATTATTTCTGCGTTCAAAACAATTTTTGAAAATCACTCGTAGATTTATTTTTGACGGGTTTCTATCTTGACAATGAATATATATATATTTTTATATTTATATATCTTTTCAAGATATATTTTGTCTGAAGATCGTTAAAAATAAACGTTAATTATTTCACGAATATAAGTAAAAAATTATTCTAAAATAATCTTAATTAAAGAAAGTAAAAATAAATTTAAGCATTATTCTAATTTTTAATTAAAACTCGTATCAAATCGGTAGTGTGTGGCAGCCATTATTATGATCCACATATCATTGCAAGGTATTGTCCTGAGTACGTCAGTACATAATTATGTAGACTTGCTAAAGCCTACAATGCAGGGACAGTCCGACTGCAACAGGATGTCTTGCAGTCCTACAATACCACAAATAATAATACGGTAGATTTTTTTGGTATTAAGTTTAAATTAAAGAGTAACTCTTAGATTATTAAATATATGTAAAGATAATACATGATTGTTGGGAAAGTGGAAGGTAAAAGACCTCGAGGAAGATCGCCAACAAGATGGTCTGACCAGATCAAGGACTTAACTAAGATGTCTGTCACAGAATGCCTAAGACTAGCAGAAGACCGAGCTCTTTGGCGAAATTTGCAGCACACCTGCACAGTAGACCACCACAGCAGGCACGACAATCAGCAATGAATAAGCGACTTAGAAGAGGCCTAATCCTTATCATTCTGAGAAGTCCGGGTCCAGTGGGACAGTAATGGGTTGATGATGATGATGATGAAATATTACCTACTATTACATATTTTTATAACATAGAAGCATTAAATGAGCTAGCAGTCCATCTGATGGTAAGTCACATACATACTCGTAGGTACTGCAAGGAAGTGTTTGGCTTCAAAAGAATAGTAATTTGAACTCGGTAACAGATGTCCATGGGCGTTAGTGACCATGTAAATGCATTACCACGTATGAAGTTGGTAGAATACTTTCAACTCCGGCGGCACCGCTACACCTATTACTGCCTCATAACAGCAGTGCTAATCGCTGCTGTGTTCTGTGTTGAAGCATAAGGTAGATATACTTATTAGAGGCATTCCAACTTAGTCCTGAGATGTAGTAGCGCTGTTGCCAACACCAGGTAGGAATCTAATCCTATCTGGGTTTGATTATAGATGTCCATGCTTACCATTAGGTGTCATGCTCGTCTGCTACTTCAAGATTATATAAAACTGTATACTCCATTACCAATTCGCCTATTCTTGAACTTCTATTTTTCATTATATACATATAAATATGTAATGCATCGCGTGTCTGTTTTTGTTATAAAACGTACTTCCATCACAGATTGTATAAAAATGTAGATAGCGTAAATGAAGATTAATCGCAAAAACTTTCTACATTCTAGCACTTCGGTAACAGTGATAGCCTAGTGGTTAAGATCGGATTTTCATCGTAGGATCCGTTCAAATCCCAGGCACGCACCTCTGAATTTTCAAAGTTATGTGCGTATTAGAAATCAATTACCACTTGTCTAAACGGTGAGGAAAATATCGTGAGGAAACCTACTACCTGAGAAATTATATAAAAAAAGTTTTCAAAGGTAAGAGAAGTCTATCAATACGCACACATCGGCCACAGATGCGCCGCTACCCCTGAGGTCTGAGCTGGAACGCCTCGGAAAACTGTGTCTCCCTTACCACACCCTTCAAACCGGAACACAGCGGCGCCTAACACTGCTGTTATTAGGTAGAAATAGGTGTGGCGGTGGTGCCGCCGGAGTCGAACCACAAAGGGTTCTACCACCTTCAAAACTTATATTCAACCACTAGGCTATCACCGCCATTATTGTTTAGTATCAAAATAATTCAAATTTATTATGCTCTATCTATTTTTCTCTATATTTAAAGATTAAATAAAACGAAACGGAAACCAGGATTTTTTGTCACTTTTTTGTCAAGTGTTTTTATTTTGATTCTGTTTTTACCTGGTGATTGATTGAATATAGATTACTATAGGTCGTCTACGCGGATTCTAGAAGGTCCTAGAACCTATACGATATATGAACGAATGTACGAATGTTTTAACGTCCATTATTAATATTCAATCTATTGACGACTACTGTCAGCAGTTGTTGACGACTATCAGCAACAGATATTGCTGACTGTCAGCAACAGTTGATGACGACAGACGGCAACTGTCGACAGTCACTGACGACCGTTGACGACTGTGATTGATTGTTGACGACTATCAGCAACTGTTATTGACAACAGACGGCCACTGTCGATAACTGTTAAGATATCCTAAAAGTCGTTTAGGCAGCTAGGCTCTAGTGGACTAAATGGGGGGAGAGGGGTGGAAAGGGTTCGCCCCGGGCCCCCGATCTTGGGGGGCCCCCAAAAATTTTGCTAAAAAATGTCAGAACTAAACAAGGTCGCCGGAATTATACGTATTCATCGGCTAATAGGTCTATGACACATTTGTAATTTTGTAAAATCATATTAATTTTTTACACTGGGGGCCTCCATTCAACGACGACTCGCGTGGCAGAGCAGTCACCATACCGGTTTGAGTCAAAGAGTTTCGGGTTCGATCCCCGGCCAGACAGATATTTAAATGATGAATTTAGACACTTGTTCTGGGTCTGGGTGTTTGTGTATTGTCTTTGTGTGTGTCCAAGTCCACGATACAGGGAATCCTAGTGTGGGGCTGTGAGTGTAGAAAGCGTTTAACTTTCCGACCCCCCCCTCAGGCCCCCGACAGCCTTCCCCCGTGGCCGCTAGGGACAGGTTATTTTCAAAAATAAAACGCCATAGTTACAAATCATTGAAGTTTTGCACAAATATTTTGCACAACATACCTGTAATATAATTGATTTTGTATGTGTGTATGTAATTCCGTAATAGGTACTTGCGTGCGTAATTGCATAGTGGTAGAGTAGTGGTTGGAAACTCGGTTGTAATGGATGTCCATGGTTCGTATCCAGGTTGATTTGTAAAAGTTATATGCGTATTAGAAATTTATTATCGTGTTTTTCTTCACCTTGAGGAAACCTATACCTCATCATCATCATCATCAACCCATTACTGTCACTGCTGCGCACGGGTCTCCACTCAGAATGAGAAGGATTAGGCCATAGTCCACCGCGCTGGACAAGTGCGTATTGGTAGACTTCACACACCTTTAAGTTTTTTTTTATAAATCTCTCAGGAATGCAGGTTTCCTCCTTTTCCTTCACCGTTTAGCAAGTGATAATCAATTTCTAATACGCACATAACTTTGAAAAATTAGGCGTGCCTGAGATTTGAACCTGCGACCCCTCGATCGAGAGTCGAGTTTCTTAACCACACGGCTACCACTACCACTGGACATCCGTAGCCCACTCTATATACCTGAAGACTATCACAGATGCCACTCCTTTGTACTAAAATAGTCGCCTCATACTCGTCAACTCTACATAAAAAAATATCATTTTGGAATACAATTTTTAGTGAAACAAGTTATACTTTAATGATATAATTATTCGTTTCCAAAAAAAGCAATTCACAGAATCATATATGACCTATTTTCAATTACAATTCAATTTATTTAAATGATCGCTAAAAAGGTATGTGTTTCACTTCTAGCAGTAAGCGTACGTGGATCGTGTAAGCGAGTTCTTTTATATAAGTACTAGCTGACCCGGCAAACTTTGTCCCGCCTCATAATTTATTTATGAAATATATTTCATATGTACTCACCTTTTAAGCCTTCCTGGACTTCCAAAAATAATTTAAAACCAAAAAATAGCCAAATCGGTCTAGCGATTCTCGAGTTATAGCGAGACTAACGAACAGCAATTGATTTTTATTTATGTAGATTAATTAATTGCTCAATACTAACAGACAACTTGTTATGATCTACATGAGTATAGCGTCGTGAATTTCAGATATAAATAAAAGAGAACATACTTTATCGCTTATAGTTCTCGCGTGGTTCGCCTACGGTCAGACATCAACATATTTGGTGTCAATCATTGCAAAAAATGTTATTGTTAACTATAATTGTCAATAACATGTTTAGTACAACCATTATATTCTCCTATAGTTGTATAATACTTGCTATTTAGGCAACTTCTTATAGTTTTTTAGTCCACTACACCTGATGGTAAGTGGGTCCTGTCGCCCATGGACATCTGTCAACCTCAGATAAAATTAGAGTTCTATCAGAGGTCGGCCACAGATGCGACGCTGCCCTTGAGGACTAAGCTGGAACGCCTCGGATAAGTATGTCTCCCTTACCACACCCTTCAAACCAGAACACCACCGCCACTCCTATTTCTACCTAATAACAGCAGTGTTAGGCGCTGCTGTGTTCCGGTTTGAAGGGTGTGGTAAGGGAGACAGACTTTTCCGAAGCGTTCCAGCTTAGTCCTCAGGGGTAGTGGCGCATCTGTGGCCGACCTCAGGTAGAAATATCTAATCCTATCTGGAGTTGATTACAGATGTCCATGGGCGGCAGTAGCCACTTACCATCAGGTGGACTGCATGCTCGTCTGCTACTCTTATATTATAAAAAAAAGATCCTGTTCTATATGGAGTTGTTTACAGAAGTCCATACAGTGATTTACCATCAAGTGTACTGCAGCTTCGTTTGCCACTTCTATATATATATATATATATATTGATTTTTTTTTATAATTGTATTTTATTTGACAACTATTTAATTTGCATGCTACCGTATTGTTAGCAGAATAAGAGGACCTACATTTTTGTAACACCTGATTATGTACCTATTCTATGCAAATAAATGATTCTATTCTATATATAGCAGATAAGTATGCAGTTCACCTGGTAACCCTAGATAGGATTAGATTCCTACCCGAGATTAACCACAGAAGCGACGCTTCTTCTAAGGACTAAGCTGGAACGCCTCTGATAAATATATCTTCCTTACAACACCATAATATAAATAATTGGCCCAGTACGAGTCGAAATCAAACATGGAGGGTTCCGTACAACGAAATATTCCTAGCAGTGATAGCCTAGTGGTTAAGAAACGCGGCTTCTCGATCGAGGGGTCCGAGTTTCAAATCCCAGGCACGCACCTCTGATTTTCAAATTTATGTGCGTATTAGAAATCAATTATCACTTGCTTAAACGGTGAAGGTAAACATCGTGAAGAAACCTGCATACCTGAGCGATTTAAAAAAATCTCAAAGGTATGTGAAGTCTACCAATACGCACTTGGCCAGCGCGGTGGACTATGACCTAATCCTTCTCATTCTGAGGAGACCCGTGCCCAGCAGTGGGACAGTAATGGATTGATGGTGATGAAATATTCCTTGTCGACAGATACAGACAGCGAAGGCTTAGTAATAGGGTTCCGTGTTTACCCTTTGGGTACAGAACCCTAAAAAGATCTGCACAAGTAGGCCGCAAAAGATATCAAGTTAAGTAAAATAATATTCGGTGTGATACCTAGATCTAGATAATTATGGGAGCGTGTACTAGTGTCATAGATTGTTTACCGTGTAAATTTATTTATACTAATAATCTACACTAATATTATAAAGAGGAAAACTTTGTTTGTTTGTTTGGTTGTAATGAATAGGCTCAAAAACTACTGGACCGATTTTAAAAATTCTTCCACCATTCGAAAGCTACATTATCCACGAGTAACATAGGCTATATTTTATATGCAATATATTTGATAAATAGATGATTTTGAGGCGGTACAAAGCTTACTAGGTCAGCTAGTAATAAATAAAATTGAAATGTTTGTTTGTATATCAAAGTAGCAGCTTTTTACTTATTATCGTAAGTATGAATTGTATTTATACCAAAAAATATTTACGAACATTTTCGTCTGTCTGTCTGTCTCTGTGTTTGATCTGGTTTTTCTCCGAAATGTTAGGACCGATTTCGATGAGACTTTTACTGGTAGTTAGCTGATGTTATAAAGAGTAACTTAGGCTACATTTTATTTAGAAAAAGTATAAGGGTTCCACGCAAATAATAAAACCCACAAATATCTCCAGAGTATTTATACTTTTAAACGCGAACAAGAAAACGGTATATAGAATATACATATATGGGTTTCTCAAATTTAGAAAACGTCCACAGTTCCCATGTAACTGAGGTGTTCCAGCTTAGTCTAGTCCTCAGGAGTAGCGGAGCATTGTAGGCGGCCTTTGGTAGGAATCTAATATTATCTGGAGTTGATTATCTACATGTCCATGGGCGGCAGCCACTTACCATCAGGTGGGCTGCATGGTCGTTTGCTACTCCTATGTTATAAATAATAATAGTTTAAAAACTAAAAACCACGCTAAAGTCGCGAAAGGATTAATCTTAATAATTTAATCGGACCGTTCAAAGAGGGTAAAAATCGAGTTCAAAGATTCAGTTACATACATAGATACATAGATACAACCCAAGCTAATAAAAGCGTGGTAAATATATACATCTATACTAATATTATAAAGAGGAAAACTTTGTTTGTTTGATTGATTGTAATTAATAGGGTCAAAAACTACTGTACCGATTTTAAAAATTCTTTCACTATTCGAAAGCTATCCACGAGTAACATAGGCAATAGTTTATATGAAATTAGTTTCTGCCCGCGGCTTCGCTCGCGTTTAAAAGAAAATAATATAACATACTAACATACATACAACTGAAAATTCGTACCTTCAACTTTGCTAAAGATCATAACTTGATCAAATGCATAGTTTACGATTCAATTCTTACTAATATCGATTAAAATAATCGATGTTTTGGGTTCACAAGATCGATTCACCGATTAATCGATCTTAGATCGCCCTCCCTAGTACCCGTGGGATTTCCAGGATAAAAAGCATCCTATGTCCTTTCTTGGGTCTCAGACTATCTTTGTACAAAATTTAATTAAAATCGGTTCAGTGGTTTGGACGTGAAGAAGAGACAACCAGACAGACAGACAGAGTTACTTTCGGATTTATAATATTAGTAAGGATTTATTTGATAAATAGATTTTGAGGCGGTACAAAGTTTGCCGGGTCAGCTAGTTATGTGTACCTACATGACTCAGTGTGACGTGAGTACTGAGTACTATAAATAAAACCTACAAGTGTTAAAGGTAATTTATCGCCAAGCCTTAATAACTTAATCAAGGTGTTTACTAATTAGAAATTTATGTAGATCATGTATGTAAAGACTATTTGACATTGGTTTTCCAAAAGGACCCGTTAACCTTTGTGGAGTCTTCCTATTATCTAGTCCTAGATCTTGTTACAGGCTTTTATTTAAATTAAATGCCTAGTAGTGTGTGTAATGTTTTTTGAAGTGAAAACTTCTTTAGCGGCTTTGTGTGTTTGTGATGGGTAATGGCCGCTACTGCGGCCCGTGGACATCTGTAATCAACCCCAGATAAGCTTAGATTCCTACTTGGTGTCGGCTACAGATGCGACGTTACCCCTGAGGACTAAGCTGGAATGTCTCGGAAGAGTATTTCTCCTGAGGTCAGCCACAGATGCGACGTTACCCCTGAGGACTAAGCTGGAATGTCTCGGAAGAGTATTTCTCCTGAGGTCAGCCACAGATGCGACGCTACCCCTGAGGACTAAGCTGGAATGTCTCGGAAGAGTATTTCTCCTGAGGTCAGCCACAGATGCGACGTTACCCCTGAGGACTAAGCTGGAATGTCTCGGAAGAGTATTTCTCCTGAGGTCAGCCACAGATGCGACGTTACCCCTGAGGACTAAGCTGGAATGTCTCGGAAGAGTATTTCTCCTGAAGTCAGCTACAGATGCGACGTTACCCCTGAGGACTAAGCTGGAATGTCTCGGAAGAGTATTTCTCCTGAAGTCAGCCACAGATGCGCCGCTACCCCTGAGGACTAAGCTGGAATGTCTCGGAAGAGTATTTCTCCTGAGGTCAGCCACAGATGCGACGTTACCCCTGAGGACTAAGCTGGAATGTCTAGGAAGAGTATTTCTCCTGAAGTCAGCCACAGATGCGACGTTACCCCTGAGGACTAAGCTGGAATGTCTCGGAAGAGTATTTCTCCTGAAGTCAGCCACAGATGCGACGTTACCCCTGAGGACTAAGCTGGAATGTCTCGGAAGAGTATTTCTCCTGAAGTCAGCCACAGATGCGACGTTACCCCTGAGGACTAAGCTGGAATGTCTCGGAAGAGTATTTCTCCTGAAGTCAGCCACAGATGCGACGTTACCCCTGAGGACTAAGCTGGAATGTCTCGGAAGAGTATTTCTCCTGAAGTCAGCCACAGATGCGACGTTACCCCTGAGGACTAAGCTGGAATGTCTCGGAAGAGTATTTCTCCTGAAGTCAGCCACAGATGCGACGTTACCCCTGAGGACTAAGCTGGAATGTCTCGGAAGAGTATTTCTCCTGAGGTCAGCCACAGATGCGACGTTACCCCTGAGGACTAAGCTGGAATTCCTCAGAAAAGTGTGTCTCGGAAATGTATGATGCCGTCGGAAAGTATTTATTTTCGTACACCATAAACTAAGGTTTACAAAGGGTAAACTTAATGCCTAGTGGCATTCTCTGCCAGTCGACCCTCGGTGATGGCGATAGCATGTGGTAGGGATAAACATAAACAGTAACAATAAAATAATAAGAAATACAACTATGAGAAAATACATACAATATCTACATATAAAAATAATAAATAAATATAAATATTTAATAATAGTATGTATGTATTCTTAAAAATAAAGCCTATAGCACCTTCATAATTTACGAGTAGACGAATCCAACGACACCTCAAATGTTTAAATCCATCAAGCAGTCTGGGTTGCAGGCCGTGCCAAAGAATGAAATACATGCATGCACTCAAAAAACATTACCCTCGACAACTAGTCAAATATTTTCAAAACAAGAAACTAATTAAGTTGTCCCTGTAGTCCCGGGACTAGAATAGGGCTACAGTATCCCCTGTCTGTCGTAAGAGGTGACTAAAAGGGGGCTTCTGGGGTTGCAGGCGGCAAGAGTGGGAGGTCGAGCCATCCGGTAAGCAACTCTGGGAAGGACGGCGGTGTGTGTGGTCGCATACCGTCGTAAACAGCAGACGGTGTGGCGAGTCCTGGAGCTCACCTGGGTGGAGCCCGAAGGGGCGACGCGTTTAGCGGACTCCGGTTGCGTTCCGTAGGAGATCCCGGAGTCCTCTTGGCAACGTAGAGGACGGCCACCGGGGGGTTTTAGTGTGGTAAAAATCCCACATAACCCTGTGTCGCTCCCACGGCACCGGGTACCTTTTGAAGGTTTCCCCCTCGTAAACAAAAAACAAAAAAAAACTAATTAAGTAATTACTAATTAAATAACTTACTATCAAGTGTAATGCATAGTCATTAAAATTAATGAAATATTTTCAAAAAATAAGAAACGTAACGATGTTATTTTGTAACTTAACATTGGATGGAATTCATCCTCTTTCTCTACTGATATTTATAATAAATACTACAGAATTATTATAAAAATAAAAGACCTGACTGTTTAAAAATATAGTCTATGTCAGTCCCACAATTAAGACGAATCCAACGACACCTCATATGTTAATCCGTCAAGCCGTCCGCACAGTGCCAAAGAATGAGACATACATACTTACATACATAAACACATACATACATGCGCTCGAAAAACATTACCCTCCGCAGTCGGGTAAAAAGGAAAGTAATGTAACCTGTGGCCCTCTTACAACTTAGACGAATCCAACGACACTTCATATGATAAACCCGTCAAGCCGTTTGGGCTGCAGGGCGAGACGAAGAGTGAGATATACACATACATCTATCATACACATGAAAAACATTACCCTCCGCAACTAAAAAATTCGTTATCCGATAATCATGACCATCAACGTTATTGTCCCACTGCTGGGCACGGTCTCCTCTCAGAATGAGGACGATTAGACCATAGTCCACCGCGCTGGCCAAGTGCGTATTGGTAGACTTCACATACCTTTGATTTTTTTTTTAATTTCTCAGGTATGCAGGTTTCCTCACGATGTTTTCTTTCACCGTTTAAGCAAGTGATAACTAATTTCTATACGCGCATAACTTTGAAAAATCAGATTGCGTTGGATTTGAATCTCGGACTCGATCAAGAGACCAAGTTTCTTAACCACAAAGCTATCACTGATACGAGTAATACTAAATGTCAATAACTAAATTAACGAAAGAATTCGCTACAATGTTCCATATACATTATGTATATATTTCATTGAAACATGACGACATTTATTGGGCATAAACAATATCTTTATGTAGTGGGCTGGTTCCAACAAAATGTTGAACGAAATAAAAGTTGTGGCACCAATGTGCGAAGAATTGATGCGGTATATTTAAAAATGCTTGCTTCACTCGTCCCATAATAAGATTTTTTGTGACATGAGTACTGTGGTCTCTCGTCGCCATACTCGGTAAGCGTTCCAAGCTTATTCCCCGGCGGTCGGTTATTTTTACCACGCTTTTATTAGCTTGGGTTGTATCTATGTATGTATGTAACGGAATCTTTGAACTCGATTTTTACCCACTTTGAACGGTCCGAATTATTTAAAATTTTGAACAATTATCAAGAACCGATGATAATACACGATTTTAATACTTTTATTCCATTCTCCTCATCAGGATCGTCAGGAATCAGGATTAACAATTTTCCTTGTGCAATTTTAGCGTGGTTTTTAGTTTTTAAACGATGTATAATTATGAAATGATACATATAACCTATATAAAAAGATACATATAACGAAAAACAATTATTATTTTTTGTCTGTCTGTCTGTTTGTTACGGCTAATTTCAGAAACGGCTTTACCGATTTATTGTGAGTGTTTTTGTAGAGTGGAGTGGAGAGGAGTGATTTTATGAGGAGTAACGTAGGTTACTTTTATTTTCGAAAATAAGATCGAAATTCTGGTTAATAATGAAAGTCCATGAAAACTCCAGAATTTACACTTCTAAACGCGCGTGGTCTGCTGTATTTAGAAGGTGGTAGAACCCTCTGTGGTTCGACTCCGGCGGCACCACCGCCACACCTATTTCTACCTAAACAGCGGTGTTAAGCGCTGCTGTGTTCTGATTTGAAGGGTGTGGCTCAAGGTAGTGGCATGTCTGTGGCCGACCTCAGGAATATCTAATCCTATCTGGGGTTGGTTACGAATGTCCATGATCGGCAGTAGCTATCTACCATCAGGTGGACTGCATGCTCGTCCGCTACTCCTATATTATTTAAAAAAAAAAACAAATAAATTGAGCAAATCAGAATCTTCGTATCTCCTTAATCATTACCATACCACGCAAGTGATCCGTCCGGTCGTCATTAAGAGTACATTTCCGCATACTTGGTACAATAAGGACAAAATAGTACATTTACGAGTACTATTGTACCTACAACTGCCACACCTATTTCTGCTGTCGCTGCTGTGTTCTGGTTTGAAGTGTGGCAAGGAAGACGATTTAATACAATACTAACTTTTTCCAGCGGCTTCGTCCGCGGTTACAGGTTGCCTCGGGAACGGTACTTTTACACATCTATTTCTGCCTAATAACAGCAGTGTTAGGCGCTGCTGTGTTCTGGTTTGAAGGGTGTGGTAAGGTAGACATTTGTTTGAGGCTGTTTAACTTAATCCTCAGAGGTAGCAATTTTATGACGTATATCTAGCGTACTGTAGCACTACCATGAGTTGGCATAGAAACGCCACTATAGAAATAGTAAATAGAAAACTATTGTCATTTCCTAGTGAATAACATAACTACTATCGTTACGGTATTTCTTGACAACGTCTGTCAAATTAATGACTCATGGGACCGAATTTGTATGGCAATTTTACGTATCGAGTTACGTCACTACGGATTTTAATTCTACGAGTAACCACCAGAGGCGCTGTACAATTTTTCATACATTTATTTTACGCAGTAGCTAGCGAGTAATACTTTTGTAAACTCATGGTAGTGCTACAGGAGTTCTTACGTTTCGGTGTGAGATTATGGATGCCGGCTGACATATGGGGCGACCCAGGGCCGGATTTAGAGGTCTAGAGGCCTTGGGGCAACAAACATGTGGAGGCCCCCTGTGTAGAGATGGGTTGTACTAGGTAAATTTTGAACTAGGTATGCCAGTTCCTAGTATTTAAAAATACGTGATCCAGAAACCTGTTCCACTTAAACCCATAAAGTCTCATTAGTACAATTTGGTGTGGACTAGGTACTTATTCTTCGACTAGGAAGGTAGTTCGTTTATGCCTTCAACGTGTCATAAACCGTGTCATGAGCCAGCCGGCGCGACAAGCAAAATTACCTATTCCTCCTAGTCCCATAAAATACTAGGTTACTTATTCTTGGGCTAGGTACATATTAAAACTTGGACTAAGTCCGACCTAGTCCGGTAAAATACCTATCCCTGATCCTATTCCAGTATATACGCCCCGGTTGCCCTATTTAAATCCTGCCCTGGGGCGACCATTATAGTCCTAAGTGGCAACGCTGTGATCAGCTTCAGGTAGAGCCTGTTCTATGGAGTTGTTACAGATGTCCATAGATTATTAAAGATTACTCACTCCTAACAAGAAAATGTAAATAGTTTTGACAATCGAAATTAACACTGTTATCTATTTTCGTGTTTGAAAAATATTAAAAAAATGTTGTTTTTAGATCATTTACGAATGAAACGATATATCTCCGTGCCTTTTCTTCGATTTCGTGTTTTTGCACCACTTAACTTGACAGAATTGTCAGCTGTTTAAGTTATTTAATGGCTTCCTTCAATTACAAGGCGGTGAGATATTTTATTTCATTTTGCCATTATCCGATAACAATATGCTTTGTTCTACAAAAACAGTAATTTTAAAATCGTTCAAAACGAGATATTTACTTGAAAATATCTAAGGAGTGTATACAAAGTTTAAAAATAAAAACAGACGATATAATAAAGCAAATGTTTACATCTTACGTTCAATGTAAGGCCACCGTCTACAATAACAAATACTTGCTTATACGTAATATTTTTTTATTAACATCAACAGGAAAATTCAAATTGAAGTAGCAACGGCCATTTTGAATGTAAAATATTGATCAACCTTAACTTACTGTATGCAATTACTATTATTGTTATTTATTGAAACAGTAGCACAGATAAGATATGTGAAGTATGTACAGATAATAAATGTGTTGTGATAAGGAATATGTTTTTAAATTTTTGAAGTTCGTTTTCGCCGGGACCACGTTCCACGTTCAACCTTTTTATTTTGTTGACGAGGGGGAACACTTCAAAAGGTACCCGAGGACGTGGGAGTAGGATTCCGGTTTTTCCAACGGAATACAACCGGAGCCTTCATACGCGATGCCTATCGAGCTCTGTCCTGGGGGAGCAAAATAATTTACGCTCCTCTCACATCCCCTGGTATTACAGCGATATGCGACCACACAAACCGCTGTCCTTTCGGGGTCGCTTGTTAGACGTTTTGAGCTCCCACTCTTGCAGCCTGCCCCCAGAAGCCCCGTTTAGTCGCTTCTAACGAGAGGCAGGGGCTACCATAGCCCTATTCTGGTCCCGGGACTACAGGGACGACACCTCTTTCAGCTTAATAATAGCTGAATGAATTTCTAAGCTAAAATCATAGCTTAGTAAAGATACTTCGCCGCCTTGAAATTGAATAAAGCCACAACCCGCTTATTGCTAAGTTCTTTTTTTGGAATTCTTGACAAATATAAAAAATTTTTGAGAAAATTTACGAATAAATAGCTAATACTGCGTAATTTACATAATAAATAAATAATTATTTCAAATATTTTAAGATGTCCCATCTTAGCACGGAGACGTGGCAAAACTTTAATTCTCAAAACTGGTTACATCTTCTTGTTAGGAGAGAGTAATCTTTACTAATCTATGGCTACAACTTGGAATGCGAAGTTAAGGGAGAGTAGCATGGTAGCTCCGACTTTTAGGGACCCCTCTTTGCCAGGACAGTCCTGAAGTAGGTAAGTATCCCCCCGGTGCTATTGATATTATCTAACAAAAATAACAGCTAGTTAAACGCTGCTGTTCTGATTTGAAGGTTGACATACTTATCCGAGGCATTCCAGCATGGTTCTCAGAGATAGCGGCGCATTAGAAGGTGGTAGAACCCTTGGTGGTTCAACTCCGGCGGCACCACCGCCACACCTATTTCTACCTAATAAAAGCAGTGTTAAGCGCTGCTGTGTTCCGGTTTGAAGGGTGTGGTAAGGGAGACAGACTTTTCCGAGGCGTTCTAGCTTAGTCCTCAGGGGTAGCGGCGCGTCTGTGACCGACCTCAGGTGTGAATTTAATCTTATGGGGTTGATTAAAGATGTCCATGTGCGGCAGTAGCTTACCATCAGATGCATGCACGTCTGCTACTCCTATATTATAAAAAAGTCAGTATGCCATCACAACAAATAAATAAAAACATTTAAGATTTACTTAAATCAAGTCATCTAGTTTTACACAACCATATATAGCAACATAAACAAAAAATGTCGTTTTGAACAGAATACACTCAACGCTGGCATCTGATTGAATATTCCAGTAATTAAAATGTCGTTCGTTACCCTACGGAAGCACGCCATATTGGATAGTCTAGGAGCGTGTTGTGGAACTTATACACACGTAGGAATTATGAATAAATGTTGAAATCATAGTATAGAGTTTAATAAGGGGAATTCAAATTTAAAAATGAATATTTAATTTATACTTCTGATGGAAATATTATGAGAGTGAATTTTACAATGGGCGTGTGCGCGCAACATATAAAATTGACATAATAAATCTGTACTCAACGCTATACATTATTGAGGTCAATAAGATTCAGTAAGGAAATTATGTGAGTTATACCGAGGCGAGTCCAAAAAGCCTCTTTTGCCATACCCTTTAAATGAACATAGCATCGCTTGGCTATCATCGCTCACGCGATAGTCGCAACTACTTATTGTCGCTTGAACTGCGAATCAGTTGCTTAATCCACTGTCGCTCAGGCGACAGTCGACTTTGGTTTGAATATTTTGATGGACAAAATGTGGTATATGTTTTATTCTATTCGAAAATCTATGCGAGTCTACACGCTACTACGCTATACAGATACATGAACTACTACCAGCAACTACCAGCTACCAGTTGCTCAAGAGATAGTAGCCGGGCGGTTAAGAACTGTAGATTATGTTATAAAAATTAATGATGATGATGAAGTTGATTTGAAGAAAATGAAGCACTAAGAATGGTTCTTTGCATTTTTTCTTAATTTTTAGTAATGTAAAAAATGTACTTAATAATGTACAAAAGGGCCACCGAGAATCATACATTTGAAACACACATACATTTGGACATACATTTTGAAACATCTTCTTTAATGTATTTTCTCTCCAGCTCCTAGTCTATAGAGTGCAAGTCTTGTGCCTCTAAAAGTATTTTGCAAAACAGGTGCCGACGCACCCATAATTAATTGGATGCTTCATGCTATAAGTAACCAGTAAAGCAAAAAATAATTAAAAATTTAAATTATATATTATGATTTCGTTATATATTGTTGCCCATTATCGGAAAATAGAGTCGCAAAATCAATGGGATTAATAATAATAATATAATAATAACTTTTTTATTTCAAGCCACAGGACTCATATGTGTTAGTATTACATTATAGACTTATCCTATGTTAGTACTTAATCTAAAACTTATAGTGTAACATATTGTGAAATCATTGCTATGCCATTCCATTAGATTAAGGCAGATCTTTCGAAATTATAAAGAGTTTTATTATTTTATTTTAATCAATTTTTATCAAGAAATATAAAATATGTAGTAGCAAAAAATTGAGGTCTTTTGCATCATAACTTCAGTATAGCGCTGCTACGTTCTAGTTTGAGATAAGGAAAGCTTCGAATATGATATGGTTTTTTTTTTTATAGTATAGGAGTAACAGACGAGCATTCAGTCCACCTGATGGTAAGTGGCTACTGCCGCCCATGGACATCTGTAATCAATCCCAGATAGGATTAGGTATTCCTACCTGAGTTCGGCCACAGATGCGCCGCTACCCCTGAGGACGCTGGAACGCCTCGGAAAAGTCCACACCCTTACCACACACTTCAAACCGGAACACAGCAGCGCCTAACACTGCTGTTATTGGGTAGAAATAGGTGTGGCGGTGGTGCCGCCGGAGTCGAACCACAAAGGGTTCTACCACCTTCTAAAGACCTGGTAAAGACTTTTATACGAGGCATTCTAACTTAGCCTTTAGTGCTCAGGGGGTTACTACTATCTCTTAGAACAATATTATTTTAATCATGTTTTTTTTTTTGCAGGAAATTTAACTTTTTATGCAAAATACGACTAATGACTATGAATAAAGGTTCAAGTTTGTTCAACTGTGTATGACGGAATATTTTACTGTTATAAGGAGGAAATAAAACTTTTCTGAACTATGATGGTTTTTATAAGATGGTGGTAGGCCCCCCCCGAGGTAACAACTGTGGCTAATTTCAGTTAAAACCAATCTAATGTGGAAATGATAACATCTTTATATAGATTATATATAAAGATGTTATCATTTTTAGATACCACATTAGATAGTGTAATATAAGAATATATATATATATATATATATATATATTTATAAGAAATATATATATATATATTTCTTATGTATATATGTATATATATTTCTTATGTATATATATATTATTTCTTATGTGCGTGTGTATGTCACAAAACTCCTCCTAAACGACTGGACTGATTTTGATGAAATTTGTTGTGTGTGTTCCAGGGGACTTGAGAATGGTTTAGATTCACACTTTAGTCCGGTCTTATATATAAAATTCTCGTGTCACAATGTTAGGTACTATCTATTTTTCATACCCCTAAGTGATAAGGGTTGTTGACCCTTAACATTTTTTGGAGTTTACTCCTTAAGAAACGATTTGAGTTATAAGGCCCGGTACGGAAATTTTATGAGGAGTAAAATCAAGTGTAACACGAAAAGTTGAGGCGTAACGTAGAAAGAGACAAACATATATATCTGTAGGATTGAACGTGTAAAAGAATGAGATGGAATACATTACACAGCGTATCTCATTCTCGGGGTCTCCTCTTTGCGCGATACTTCGTAGTCTCACTGTATAGTTCACTACACCTCCAGTCTGAGAGTTGAATGTGTGCGTATGTTTGTACGTGTGTGTTGCGCGCCTGCGTATTACGAAGTTCTGCCACAACTTATAATTCAAAGTGAAAGAAATCAATCATCCTAAAATTGGATTTGTATAAATTGAACACAATTATTATTATTTATATTAATTTGTAACATACTTTATGTAATACGCATTATTAAAGTAATATAAATAATCCGAATAATTACAGATATATGTTTGTTTCTCTTATCATTTTAGCAGATGCGTTCATTTACCCTTTTTTTCTATTCGACATATATCATAATTATCGTCCGTAAGGAGTAAACTCCAATCGTGCGTCGTAGCTGACACACACACACTTTTTTTTATTTATATGGCAATACAACGTCGGGTCAGCTAGTATGTCTATAAATAATTAATTAATGGGACAATGGTAATTGTTCCATTAATTAATTGCTTATTAATAGCTTAGTAATTGAATCATAGTCATTTTCAACTCACTCCTGTGAGCTGGGCACGGATCTCCTCTCAGAGTTTAACCATAGTTCAAATCTGACCAAGTACGAAAAATATTAATCATTTATTACTGTCACTATTGCATAACGCCGTCCACATATGATTAAAACTTGTATCGAGTACTCTACATATCGTATGTACAGTAAATGTCAAGGTTAATAAAGGATTAATTCTTGCTTAATCAAGGACTTTAATTGTGGGAGGATTTATTTATATAAAATAGCTACAGAACACCATCTAATAAACGCTTTCTACTCTCACGGCCTCACACTAGGATTCCCTGTATCGCGGACGCCCTGGACACACACAGACGAATAATCGAACACCCAGACCCTTTTTTTTGTTTATGAGGGGGAAACCTTCAAAAGGTACCGAGGACGTGGGAGCGACACAAGGTTATGTGGGATTCTTACCGCACTAAAACCCCCCTGGTGGCCGTCCTCGGCGCTGCGTAGAGGACTCCGGCATCTCCAAAGGAACGTAACCGGAGTCCTCTTAGCGCGTTGCCCCGTCGGGCTCTGCCCAGGTGAGCTTGGCGCTCGCCACACCGTCTGGTGTGTACGACGTTATGCGACCGCACATACCGCTGTCCTTCCCGGGGTAGCTTACTGGACGGTTCGAGCTCCCACTCTTGCCACCCGCAACCCCAGAATCTCCCTTTTAGTACCCTCTTACGACAGGCAGGAGATACCGTATTCCTATTCTACTCCTGGAACTACAGGGACGCCGCGACAAAAATGATAAACGCTTAATAAACGTTTTTACACTCACAGTCCCACACTAGGACTCCCGGTATTGTGGACATTGACACACACAGAGACAAATACACAGACACCTAGATCCAGAATAGATATCTAAATTCATCATTCAAATATCTGTCTGGCCGGGGATCGAACCCGGAACCCTTTGCGCGTCCGACCGGTATGGTGACCACTCCGCCACGCGGATCATGATAAAGATTAGACTCCTTTTTTAAATATAGGAGTAGCAGACGAGCTTCCACCACCTGATGGTAAGCTACTGCCGCCCATGGACATCTGTAATCAACCCCAGATAAAAATGTATTCCTATTCGGCCACAGACGCGCCGCTACCCCTGAGGACTAAGCTGCATTATTTTATAATATAGGAGTAGCAGACGAGCATGCAGTCCACCTGATGGTAAGTGGCTACTGCCGCCCATGGACATCTGTAATCAACTCCATAAGATTATATTCCTACCTGAGCTCGGCCACAGATGCCCCCGAATGACTAAGCTGGAATGATTCTTAAAAGTATGTCTCTTATCGCAGCCTTCAAACCAGAACACAGCGCTTTACACTGCTGTTATAACAGAAATAGGTGGGGCGGTGGTGCCGCCGGAGTCGAACCACAGGATCGATGGTAGATGCGATTTTAACACATACAAACGGACAGACAAATATGTAAAAATGATAGAAATATCTACTATTCCTTATTCTCAGTTCTTTTAACTTTTGTTTTCAAAATGCTCGATGTATAGACACAGATTTTATTATTATATGTGAGTATAGATAAACTTAGACGCTAATGCAAATCTTAGGAATCTATATAAAAACCTTGCATTAAAAGTTTATTAAGTATTTTGTATAATCGGCCAAGAACGTCAAACTCGCACGTGGAGGGTTCCGTACGACTAAATTTTTATTTATTTATTTTTAGTATGTGTTATATCATAGCCGACATAGAAGAAGGTACCTAAATGCGTCGTAAACATTTGAACTGTCTTCCTTTTACGGTTCAGGAGATAGCGAAGAGCGAGAAGCGAAAATCGCCCAAAAATACCGTATTTTTGTATGGCGATCCCCATTTATTTGAACCTTGTTTATTTTTAGTATTTGTTGTTATAGCGGTACCGTTATACACACTCTGTAAAACTTTCAAGCGTCTCTATTACGATTCAGGAGATAAATCCTTGTGACATACCGACAGACGGACAGACAGCGGAGGCTTGGTATAGTCCGCGCCAAACCGCTAGTCCGCTCTGAAGTTGTTGCGAGCAGGTGTAGTCATACAATGTGCTATGGCGACGCGATTCATTTCTATATTCATAGCGGACTAGTTTTACGCGGACTATAATAGGGTTCCGTTTTTACTCTATAGGTACGGAACCCTAACAAACCAGTCGTATTGCTCCACATACCACGATACATAATTGAATTAATATTATCGTCATTGTATATTCATAGAGTTATTAGTCATTATTAATGATTATTACTCATTGCTTAGGTATCTGAACAACTTATCTCTGGTTTGTTTTATGTTTAAACCACGTGCAGGGATTTTCGATGTTTTCTCAAAACCCAAAACGATGTTTTGAAGGTGGTAGAACCCTTTGTGATTCAACTCCGGCGGCACCACCGTCACGGCCTTGTCTGGAGTTGATTACAGATGTCCATAGGCAGCAGTAGTTACTTAACATCAGGTGGACTGCATGCTCACCTCTATATTATATGTAAACAAAATCAGGCTTTTTTATAACATTAGAGTAGCAGACGAGCATACAGTCCACGTGATGGTAAGTAGCTACTGCCGCCCATGGACATCTGTAATCAACTCGAGATAGGATTAGATATTCCTACCTGAGGTCGGCCACAGATGCGCCGCTACCCGGGAGGACCAAGCTGGAACGCCTCGGAAAAGTCTGTCTCCCTTACCACACCCTTCAAACCGGAACACAGCAGCGCCTAACACTGCTGTTATTTGGTAGAAATAGGTGTGGCGGTGGTGCCGCCGGAGTTGAACCACAAAGACTCGGATAAATATGCCTCCTTTACCACACCCTTGAAACCAGAACTAAGCAGTGCTTAAAACTGATGTTATTAGGCACAAATAGGTGTGGCGGTGGTACTGCCATTTTTCATTTGAAACAGTGACCATTTACCATCAGGTGGACTTTATGCTTAGTTGGTATTTCAATATTATAAAAATAACTAAATTCTTACCCAAAGTCGGTAGTGTAGTCCGCATAAAACTGCTAGTCCGCTCTGAATATAGAAATGAATCGCGTCGCCATAGCAAATTGTATGACTATACCTGCTCGCAACAATTTTAGAGCGGACTAGCAGTTTGGCGCGGTCTATATCCTCCATTGATTACTTTTCTCATCTTTATAACTGCTCTTTTTATTCTAATTTTGAAAATTATTTTCTTTTTTAAGGTTTCGTACATTTTTTATTGTGTACCTATTATCAGACATATAGTAATCTAAATTTATTTAATGGATTATTTTCTTATTGTTAGCTCCGGTAGAGTTATAAATTACAAGAAATTGATTCTCAATAAATATAGTTCTTATATAAATTTAGAAGGTTGGAGCTTTAATCCATTTTGTATTTACTTGGTTACATTCAGTATACAACCATCCACAGATGGGATTAAACCGGTCTCACTCAATAAGTAAGTAATGTCAAGGGTGAGCGGTCTGTTTTTGTGCCCGAAATGGTCTTAATGTATGGGCATCCTGACAGTTCTGATTGACGGACGATTCCTGTTTTATTTTTATATATATTGCGTATTTGCGTATTTGGTATTGCGTACCTAAAAGGCAGTAATAGCCTAGTGGTTGTAACGGCCTCTTTTTTCGAGGGTCCGAGGTTCCTATCTCTGGCACGCACTTTAAATTTTTCAAAGTTATGTACGTATTAGAAATTAATTTTATTATTAAGCTATTGCATAGCTTTTATCGCGGGCTTTGAGCGCGGCGATCGAATCGAGAAATTCCGTAACGAAAATAAGTAACACCTTTCAACAACTCGGTTGCCTGGAGACTTGATATCCAACTATCAAGTCTCCAGGCAACCGAGTTGTTGACTGTCAATAGAAAAATATGGATATAATTGAATAAAGTATTATTTTACATTCCTTATTATTTTATTTGATATTGGCGACGAGATGTCGAATGAACTAAAAAACAATAAGGAAATACGAGCCAATTACGTGGGTTAATGAAACGAACCGAAAATTACATTTCGGGAATAGAAAAAATTGACATTGAAGAAATAAATATACGACTGAATTCTTTACAAGAAAATTTGAACAAATTCTACGCGATTCAAGAAAAAATTGAATGGCTTACGGAAGAAGAAAATTTAGAAGAGGAAATAAAATACAGGTACGAATTTGTAAGAAATATATACAAAGCTAAAATTTAAATTTTTGAATGTACAAAAAGAAAATAATCGGCTAATACCTGAATGTTCTTTTATATCAGCAAGAGCGGAAGTTTATTTGATAAACTGTTAACTGTCAAGGCACGCTTGAGACGTACACCTAATACAAAAGAGTTATCACCTTATCAGTTAATGTTCGGCAGAGAGGTAAGAACCTATATGCATGCCTTATTTAAGAAATCCGCCCCACTATCCAGATTACATTACAATGCACCGCCAACGCAGGAGTTCGGACAAGGTGATAAGGTACAAGTCCGCAGTTACACCAACCCAAGAGTTAAATGGGAGTTCGGAGTCGTCATCCGAAGATTAGGTAGACTCCATTATGAAGTCAGAACTGAAAATGGCATACTGGTGTGCCGTCACCTTGACCAAATGCTGCCGGCGCCCCTGGTGGTGTAAGTGAAAATAGCGGTGGAGGACTGTTGGATATCAAGTCTCCAGGCAACCGAGTTGTTGACTGTCAATAGAAAAATATGGATATAATTGAATAAAGTATTATTTTACATTCCTTATTACATATTTATTTGATAACCTTAATTCGTCAACTTGAACACAGATGGCAGTAATACACATTTTTTTATAATCCGTGCAGAAATCTTAAAATTGCGTGAAGTATATTTTATATTCCCATTATAAAATTTTTAAATTATATTACCATATTATCAAAATAATATGTTTTATCAACATAAGCTATGTTGAATTCTGGATTGATAAAATAACGTAAAAGAGTGTTTGTTATTACACGCTTTTTTTTTAAACGTACAATTACA
This sequence comes from Epargyreus clarus clarus, assembly GCA_014595695.2. Classification (NCBI taxonomy): domain Eukaryota; kingdom Metazoa; phylum Arthropoda; class Insecta; order Lepidoptera; family Hesperiidae; genus Epargyreus; species Epargyreus clarus. Next base: position 749,115 of record JACTTY020000124.1, read on the forward strand.
ACTGACAGACTTGACAGCACAAAATCAAAACGCCATTATGATTTATGGTACAAATAATTTGTTTACAAAGTGTTTTATATATGAATAAACAAAGTGCATTTATTAATGAAAAATGCGATGTACCTGTAACATTCGGCCAAATGCCACAGGCACATCGCATTGATCCATTTATATTGCTGGTTGTTAATACTTTACGTCACTTATTAAATACTTTTCTATTTTATATTTTAGAATGTTCAGTCTTGCTTGGAGTTATGAAATGTCAGCTGATATTTGCAATGTCTTATATAATGGAGATATGATAAAATAGTGGATAAAGATGTATTAATGTAAATGTTGATGATTATGGAAGAATATATTGTATTTCTGGAATTCCTTCTGAGCGTTTTCATAGCATAAAAAATGCTATGCAATAGCTTTACCGCGGCAGTCTCCGAGTGCCACACGTATTTTCGCTTGTTATAGCGGTAAAGGAAAACGTCGTAAATCTACACGCAGGTCGTTGTCCACTGCACCGTCACCGAGCCGATACCGAGAACGAGATTTATTTCGGGCCGATTTTATTATATCGTGGCGGCGATAGTTTGTCCACTGCGACCGATATCGGTGGTTTATTTGTTCGACCGATATCGGCGTGCGACAACGGTGTATGGACAATTTCCAACGTGTTTTATATTGCCGGCACATCGGCCCAACAAAAACTCGGTGCCGATCTAGCGGTCACGCGGATCTACTCGAAATATCAGCGGCCGGGATGACGGTGCTCGGGTGACGGACGTTCGGTGGACAAGCTGCTATAATAAATGTATGTACGCTACTTCGGCGCCGTCATTAATTATCGGTATCGGCTCGGTGACGGTTGCGGTGGACAAACATAGAAGTTTTCGTTTTTAATTTTTAAGGTGTGTATAGCGACCATCATTATGCATCGTCTGTAAAAAATCAAGGGTCTATTTATTACGGTTTAAGAGATAAAGACTCACGAACAGACAGCCAAGGGTTTCGTTTTACCCTTTGAGTACGGAATCCTAAAAATCATTCTACAAGATGGCATTATAGATATGTTTCAGTACATTTGAGTTATAGGGAAATAAAATTATTATTTTTCAAAACTAAAAATCAATCTAGTACCTTTGTCTGAACCTTTCCTAAGGCGCTTTCTCTCGCCTCGAAAATCGGTTATCCTGAGGATGTTGATAAGGACAATGGTACAAAATTAATAAAATCGTGTATTGTCATCGGTTTCTGATAATTCTTCAAATTTTTGAATTAAACTGAACGTTCAAAGTGGATAGAAATCGGGTTCAAAGATTCCGTTACATACATACATACAACCCAAGCTAATAAAAGCGTGTTAATAATAAACAAAAAATGTGAGCCGTCACGGGACGCCTGGCAGATGTGAAACATCGACATTATTTTGTAAAAGTAATATGCAGAAAAGAACATATTGTGATAGGAACTAAATATGTCATAATGATAAAATAAAATATTACGATTTTTTTCCAGATAACGATGACTATTTATTGAATAAACATTTATTTTCATTAAATACAAAAATTTACGAATTTATTTCAAATCGTGACTACTTAATTCGTTTAATGAATCGCACAGTCGATTGCGCACGGCATGCGTCGCCACGCCAGAAATCGGTTTTACGTGCGGCTATAGATGTTTCACATCAAAAAGTAAAAGTCGTTGGGGTCCCGATACGACAAGCCGTTATTTTATAGTTTTTTTTCGCTTTATTTATTGTTTTTACATACGCAGTACGACTAGATTAAGGCTACGGTATCCCCTGCCTGTCGTAAGAGGCAACTAAAAGGGATCTTCCGGGATTGCGGGTGCCCAGTAAGCTACCCCGGGAAGGACAACGGTATGTGTGGTCGCATACCATCGTGAATACCAGATGGTGTGGAAGGAGCGAAAACTGCTCCCCCAGGGTAAAGCCCGATCGGGGCATCGCGCTTGGAGGACTCCGGTTGCGTTCCGTCGTAGATTTAGATTTAGATTTCAGTTCTCCAACAAGCGTTGAGGACGGCCACCGGGGGGTTTTAATGCGGTAAAAATCCCAAATAACCCGGCGTCGCTCCCACGTTAAACAAATGAACAAATTTACGCTATTATTATAGCTGTCATAGTCCGCGCCAAACTGCTAGTCCGCTCTGAAGTTGTCGCGAACAGGTGTAGTCATACAATTTGCTATGGCGACGCGATTCATTTCTATATTCAGAGCGAACTAGTAGTTTTACGCGGACTATACAAATACACAAAGCGACCTATAACTTTCAAAATATAAAGTATTTTTCAATACGTTTGCTCATTATTACAATGAACTGCTTAAGTACAGTACATTAGTATAAAAAGTGATGACTGACAATTATTTTTAATTGGATTATTAATTGGTGTGCGCGAAAGCTATTTGTGTTAATTAGAACATTTCTTTCATTAACGACTGTGTTACGAAATGTGTTACACTTGACTTTGCTTCTAGGAAAATTTTAGTGTAATTTATAAATAACTAGTTTTTGCCCGCGGCTTCACCCGCGTTTAAAAGAAATGATAAGACATACTAACATACATAAAACAGAAAATTTGTACCTTCATTGGAATGACAGTGGCGCCATCTGTCGAAAATTGGTCGTACCAACTCAGAAATCTTCGTGGGGTCTTGGACAACAAGTTTGCTAAAGATCATTACTTGATAAAATGCATAGTTTACGATTCAATCCTTACTAATATCGATTAAAATAACTTCTACTTTTTGGTCCAAAAGATCGATCGATCTGCGATTAATCGATCTTAGATCGCCATCCCTAGAATTCCGTTCTCGTTGAATTTCTGGGATAAACAGTATCCTATGTCCTTTCTCGGGTCTCAGACTATGTTTATACAAAATTTCATAAAAATCGGTTGCGTGGTTTAGGCGTGAAGAAAAGACAAACAGACAGACAGACAGAGTTACTTTCGGATTTATAATATTAGTCAGGATCTAGGATTTTTTATATAAAATAAGAGTAGCAAACGAGCTTGCAGTCCACCTGATGGTAAGTGGCTACAGCTGCCCATGGACATCTGCAATCAATCCCAGGTAAAATTAGTTTTCTACCTGGGGTCGACCACAGCGCCGCTACCCCTGAGGACTAAGCCGAAACGCCTCGATAAGTATGTCTCCCTTACCTCACCCTTCAAACCAGACCACAGAAGCGCTTAACACTGCTGTTATGAGGCAGAAATAGGTGTGGCGGTGGTGCCGCCGGAGTCGAACCACAAAGGTTTTTACCGCCTTTAAATATATAAAAAAATATATAACGTCATTTTATTTTTCGTATTTTATTTAGCCTTTCATTTGATATCCATGTCATAGGATTGCTTAAAATATAATTGTAGCGGTTGTAGTCACTTATCATCAGGACTGCATGCTCGGCTGCAACTTCAATCTAAATATATATAACTCAAAGGTGACTGACATAGTGATCTATCAACGCACAGCCCAAACCACTGGACGGATCGGGCTGAAATTTGGCATGCAGGTAGATGTTATGACGTAGGCATCCGCTAAAAAAGGATTTAGAACAATTCTACCCCCAAAGCGGATAAAATAGGGGATGAAAATATCACTTCGTAACGCGAGCGAAGCCGCGGGCAAAAGCTCGTACTACATAAATTGAATTCCTCCTAGCTAAATATATTTATGTAGAAACATAGACGTTACTAATAACATCATCATCAATTAAATTCGTCCTTTGTCATATCGCAAATCAATCAAATCAATCAATCAAGCCAACGAGCAAAAAAAGCAATTCATGATTGCGAGCAAGTGGCGAATGTTTTGTAAGTCGTTGCTTCAACGTTGATTTGTAATGCGTCATGCGTTTGCGTTATGCGTTTGCGTTTTGCGTCGTATTTAGGGTTTGCAATACCGAGATAGCGGGATGCCAGGATCCCGAAATCCGAAATTCATGCGTATTACCCAACGCGCAGTCTAAATTACTTTTTGTTAACTTTTGAGATAGGCGCTGCTATGTTCTGGTTTGGTAAGGGTGTGGTAAGGGAGACATACTTTTTCGAGGCGTTCCAACTTAGTCCTCAGGGGTAACGGCGCATCTATGGCCGACCTCAGGTAGGAATCTAATCTTATATGGTATGATTACAGATGTCAATGGACGGCAGTAGCCACTTACCACCATGTAGACTGCTCGTCTGCTACTTCTATATTATAAAAAATAATAAAATGTCAACAGATGCATTGCTAGTGCTACCCTCTGACGACTAAGTTGAAACGCGTCGAATTATTATATCTTCCGTATCACGCCCTTCAAACCAGAACACAGCAGCACTTAACACTGCTGTTTATAACAGAAATAGGCGTGATGTGCCTCTGGAGTCGAACCGCAAAGCGCTCTACCACCATCTGTACATAGATACGCTCAAAAAAAAAACCAATGTGAGCCGTCACGGGACGCCTGGCAGATGAGAAACATCGACATTATTTTGTAAAAGTAATATGCAGAAAAGAACATATTGTGATAGGAACTAAATATGTCATAATGATAAAATAAAATATTACGATTTTTGCGCATGGCGACGCGTCGCCAAACCGTACACACTACTGCATATAGACTGTATATATATACCATCGTATAGCGTGGCGACGCATCGCCACGGCATGCATCGCCACGCCAGAAATCGGTTTTACGTGCGGCTATAGATGTTTCACATCAAAAACATTACTCTCCGCCATCGGGTCATAACCTGCTTAAGCCACTCATCTCTACCACCACATACATCATTAACTCATTACTGTCCCACTCCTGGGCACGGGTCTCCTCTCAGAATGAGAAGGATTAGGAAAAAGCCCACCGCGCTGGACAAGTGCGAATTGGTGGACTTCCTATACCTTAGTATTTTTTCAAGATTTTTCTGGTTTGCAGGTTTCCTTACGATGTTTTCCTTCACCGTTTTAAGCAAGTGATAATTAATTTCCAATACGCACATAACTTTCAAAAATCAGAGGTGCGTGCCTGGCATTTGAACCTCGGACCCCTCGATCAAGAGGCCGAGTTTCTTAACCATCTACTAGGCTATCACTGCTTTTTACAAACACATACGCTTAAAAACCCTCCGCCGTCATGTCAAACTATCGTCAGCCGCACATCGCAGCCGCAATCCGCACGCCGGAGCCGCGAGCCGCACAGGATCTTACTAAACTAGGCGTAGTCCATTTATGAAACTGATTAAATTGTTCTTGCATTTGAAATGTAATTAACAAATTACTTTAACTACTAATCAGTAATGTCAAGCGTAACCTCTTAAGGATTCCGTACCTAAAGGGCGAAAATGCCTCCGCTCTCTATCCGTCTGTCACAGGGCTCTATCCCTGGAACCGTAATAAATAGAAATTTTTTACAGAACACGTATAATGTCGGATGCTATGACAATTTTTTTTTTCACCCTTTTTAGTGATGATATGTTAATGTTTGTATTAATTTTATGTAAAATTGTATAAAGGTGATCATGAATAAAGGTAAGGTCTGAATTCATACGAATTGGACCCACCCGCTCGCAGGGCGCTTCCGCGCTCTGCTCGCTTAGTTTTATATTGCCTTATATGTTTCAACCTAACCTAACCAATTCAATACGAAACACTATAGGCGAGGCTACATGCAATTCTATATTGTTTGCTAGGTTAGGTTGGAACAGAAAAGTAAATAAATCAAACTAGGTGGTAAAACTCTGCGAGTGAGTCGGTCCAATTTACCTTAATTCAATAGTTAAGGAAAACTACAGCGTATTCATTAATCATATTTTATATTTGTAAGAAGTGATTGTCAAGTTACTGTTGTTTAGGCCAGCAGTGTCCCTGCGTCACTATGATTGAAGACTTTACGGTCAAAGTTATCAGGGTTAAGACCTTGAATTTTCATCATATGTGTCTGCTTAGTGACGTTAATACATATATGAAAGCACAAAATGGCTAACTCCTGTGGTTTAACTTGGAAGCACACCAGCATTATCAGAGTGAAAGTAAAATATGTGTGAAAGCACTAAATGGCTTATTCATGTGGTGGCTGGAGGTACCTCTGCATCATCAGATCTAAGGAGTTGAAGGTCAAATTTTTCATCATATATCTCTGTCTACCAACTTCATTACAACAAATGTCTAATCTATATACTTTACATTGGAGGCACCTCTGCATCATAAGGATTGAAGAATTAAAGTTCATATCTTCCATCATATGTCTCTACTCAAAGACCTTATCATATATTCGTAAGCTCCAAATGCCTAACTTGTATGGTTTAGGCAGGAGGCACCTCTGCATTATCAGAGTTGAAGAGTTGAAGGCCAAATTTTCCATCATATTTCTCTACCTATCAACCTTATTCAATATCCATAAGTTCCAAATGCCTTACTTGTATGGTTGAGGCAGGAGGCACTTCTGCATTACCAGGGTTGAAGAGTTGAAGGTCGAATTTTCCATCATATCATGTTAATCTAGATACTCAATGTTCATTTAAAGTTTCATGAGAATTGAGTGGGCAGAAGGAAATTTGTCATAAAATATGTAAAAAGCAGGGGTAGTGATGATGAGTTCCACCCCATTACTTAAGTTCTAATCATCAGAGCATACTAATGTTATAGTAGGAAAGTACCGCAACAAAACACCCTTTCATATGAAAAAAAGAAAATTGAAATTGGTTTAGAAATACTCGAGTTATTGAAGTTTATATCGGGAAAGAAAAGAAAGAAATCGGGTTTTTCCAATTTCCCGGGAAAACTGGCGAAAATTTTCAAATTTCCTCGAAATGGGACCCCCTGTGAAACTAGCCGCATACAATGGTGTATAAATCATGTCGATCGGTCGCGGCATCGTGAAAAAATCGCCGAACAAACATAAAAAAAAAAATAATATATACGGTCGAATTGAGTAACCTCCTCCTTTTTGGAAGTCGGTTAAAAAATATGGGGGTCTCCATATAAGAAACCGCTATATTTCTGCGTGGAGTGCCGTGAGAGCGACACGGGATTATGTGGGATTCATGCACTAAGACCCCCCGGTGGTCGTCCTCGGCGCTGCATAGAGAACTCCGTGATCTCCCAAACGCAACTGTCCTCTTAGCGCGTTGAGCTGTCGGGCTCCACCCATATGAGCATGACGCTAGCCAGGGCCGGATTTAGAGGTCTAGAGGCCTTGGGGCAACAAAGGAGTGGAGGCCCCCTGGCCCCAAATTATTTTCCGAATAAAATGAACAATTTTTTTAGTTGAGTTTTTCAATAAATATTTTATTGTGAAACGCTGGTAGATTCTTCTAGTATTTATGTACAAAGTACTGCAGATAAAGGTAAAACAGCGAAAAAAAATATCAAAGGAAAAGATATTTTTTTACTAGTGTTCACTAGTCGGAATTTAAAAAAAAATCCGACGTCTCTAATGTGGGGGCCCATCTTTTGTGGAGGCCCGTGGGCTGCGGCCCCGGTTGCCCTCCCTTAAATCCAGTCCTGACGCTGGCCATACCGTCTAGTGTACACGACGATATGCGCCCACACATACCGCCTTCCCGGGGTATCAAATATGCCGCTACCTGAGCACTACGTTGGAACGCCTCGGATAAGCACATAATATGTTCCCTTTGCCACACCCTTCAAACAAAACACAGCAGCGCTACACTGTTGTTTATAACAGATACTTGTGGCGGTGGTGTCGCTGGAGCCGAACCACAAAGAGTTCTACCACCTACAACAACAACAAATATTATTATTACTTAGGAAGAAAAAAATCAAAATAAAATTTAAATATTTTTTCAATACTCACTCTCCACCTCATTATCATACAATTATCAATGTCATATTGAACTATCGATTATCATAAATAGCATTCTATCTATTAGGATGGCCGCACACATCCTACAATCCGATCCGATTATCGGAACTTTTCAGGTAGAACCAGTGTATATGAAGTTGGTTACAGTACCCTTACCATGAGTCTTTACGTTTCGACAAATATGACTGTTTTGGTATTTGTTTACGTATTTGCCCGTACAATTTCCAATCAGCGCCCCTAGCGGTTGTATCAGAACTATAGTGTCAGTAACGTAACATTAAATGTCTTAATTAACAAAATGGCGCTATATTATGTCTTTGTGCGAACTTGTTAAGTAGACAAAAGACTTGTGCACTTATTATTACGTTGACTCAGTCTACTGAAACAAACGGAACAGAATAATGGATTGAGTAAACGTAACGTAAAATTGTGGGATGTTTTAAAAACTCATGGTAAGGGTACAGATGACCATAGACGGCAGTGGCCATTTACTATTATGTGGAATACATGTTCAATTAAGAACGGAACCCTATTATAGTCCGCGCCAAACTACTAGTCCGCTCTGCAGTTGTTTGGAGCAGGTGTAGTCAGACAATTTGCTATGGCGACGCGACTCATTTCTATATTCAGAGCGGACTAGCAGTTTTACGCGGACTATACTAGCCTCTGCTGTCTATACGTCTGTCACAGGGCTTTATCTCTTGAACTGTAATAGATTATTAAGGTGGTAGAACCCTTTGTGGTTCGACTCCGGCGGCACCACCGCCACACCTATTTCTGCCTAATACCAGCAGTGTTAGGCGCTGCTGTGTTCTGGTTTGAAGGGTGTGGTAAAGGAGACAGACTTTTCCAAGGCGTCCCAGCTTAGTCCTTAGGGGTAGCGGCGCATCTGTGACCGACTTCAGGTAGGAATATCTAATCCTGTCTCGCGTTGATTACTGATGTCCACGGGCGGCAGTAGCCACTTACCATCAGGTGGACTGCATGCTCGTCTGTTACTCCTATATTGTAAAAAAAACTTGAATTTTTTACAAAGTATTTATAAAGGTTAATTATCGTCTCGTTCTAGGGTAATCGCCTCTGTTACACAACGAAAACGTACTTCAATAAATATTTGTTTTTGTAAACAATGTGCCACAAACCTAATAGTAAATTCTTAGCAATACTTCCGAGGTCTTAAATGTCCATTGTAGACAGTTATATAATAACAAAAGGAATTTCATTGTGTTTACAGACGCCTACTAGCGACCTTTGATTCGAAAATGGAGTTGCAATAATCTTTATTATTTTTAAACATGTTTTACAATTTATAAGGATTTTTGGGTCGAATTGGTTAATAGTTGAAGCCTTTGTGGTGACTTCCGAGGTATTATTGCTATATCTATTTCTTCTACATAACCGCAGTGTTAGCCTAGTCGTTAAAAACTCGGCCTGTTGATCGAGGGGTCAGAGGTTCAAATCCCAGGCACGCACCTCTGATTTTTCAGTCATGTGCGTATTAGAAATTAATTATCACTTGCTTAAATGGTGAAAGATATATTGAGAGGAACCCTGCATACCTGAGAGATTAATAAAAAAATCTCAAAGGTATGTGAAGTCTACCAATACGCACTTGGCCAGCGCGGTGGACTATGGCCTAATCCTTCTCATTCTGAGAGGAGACCCGTGCCCAGCAGTGGGTCAGTTATGGGTTGATAATGATGATGATGAACTGTAGTGCTGCAGTGTTCGATTTAAAGGGTGGTAGAAGGGACACTTGCTTAAATTAAGGGGGTGATTAGAATAAATTAGTGATTATTAGGGTACCCAAGGAGTGAAAACGGAACCCTATCTCCACTGTCTGTCCGTCTGTCACAGGGCTCTATCTCTTGAACCGTAATAGATTTTTTTATAATATAGGAGTAGCAGACGAGCATGCAGTCCACCTGATGGTAAGTGGCTACTGCCACCCATGGACATCTGTAATCAACCACAGATAGGATTAGGTATTCCTACCTGAGGTCGGCCACAGATGCGTTTCCCCTGAGGACTAAGCTGGAACGCCTCGTAAAGTCAGTCTCCCTTACCACACCCTTCAAAACGGAACACAGCAGCGCCTAACACTGCCTTTATTAAACAGAAATAGGTGTGGCGGTGGTGCCGCCGGAGTCGACCCACAAAGGGTTCTACCACCTTCAAAATAGATAAGACAAATATAATTTTTAATGTTGATGTAACTTTGCAACATATTTTATAACTTTGTGATTACAAAAATAAAACAAAACACAATTTTTCAAATGCACATATATTCGTTACAATAATATTTAATAATGTAATATATTAATAATAATAATTTATATTTCTTACAACACTATTAAAGCTGGCGCAGATTTTACTTGGTTTCACCGCAATGTCGCTAAATTCTCATTTAATAATTAATAATAATAAACATTTAATAATAATTTGATAGTTCTAATAGTTAATCTAAAGATGGTTACCGACTTTTACAAGGTGAGTAACGCCATCTGGTGACGATTTGCGGAAAGTTTATGTTGAAATGTGAAAGAGATGGCGCCACAGAACTGTAATGCGAAATTTTAGTTCCTATACGCTCCACGGGGGCACTGTATGTTCGAAAACGTTCACCGTTTTCGAGCCAACGTGAAAACTCGTACTAAGGGTACAGAACAAACTATCGAAGCATTGTTTTGTTAAATATCTTGCATAATAATTATTATAATATGAGATGAGGGGAGTAAGGTACAAATTCTGTCACATTTTTACCACGCTTTTATTAGCTTGGATTGTATATATGTATGTATGTAACGGAATCTTTGAACTCGATTTTTACCCACTTTGATTGGTCTGAATAATTTGAAATTTTGAACAATTATCAAGAACCGATGACAATACATGATTTTAATAATTTTATCTCATTCTCTTCTCAGGATCGTCAGGAATCAGAATTAACGATTTTCCTTGTGCAATTTTAGCGTGGTTTTTAGTTTTTAAACTATAATTATTAAATTCAACTTAAAAGTTCAGTTGAAAGATTATGTAACTTTTATGATGATACAAAAATATTTTGCATTATACAATGCAGTTATTTTATGGTCCTATTGAGTATTACATAATTATTAATGGACTTGAGTTTGCGTTCAAAAACGTCTAAGTAAAAAGACCTCAAATATAAAAAGTGGAGTAATAACCGGCCAATTCGCCCTAGCAACGAAACAAATACGTAAAATACCGTTTTAAATTAAATGCAAAAATATTATAAAAGTGAATAATGAATATAATTTAAATACGTTAATTAATTTTAAAGTGCGAGCAAATGTTGGAAATTGGTGTATATAAACATAATACGCAAAAATCCCTTAATTAAGGGCTAAGGGATGATATTTCAACTTGTGTCCAGTCGATAACCACCGTAACAATACATCCATACACACATTTAGATACAAATACTTAATTAAAACTTATATTATCAATTAACAATACACAAGCAAGCATTTGTAAAATACACGTTACAATACAATGCATAATGTATTCTTTACATAACATTTATTTGCGTTTACAGAAAACGTAATCTAATACCTGTAGTGACAAAATTAAAATTTAACAATTATTTAAATTAAAAATGTAAGCAACTTTTGTGAGCCTTTTTATGAAACACAATGTATATTGTATTTTATTGGAATAAATATATTTGAGAAAATGTTACCTTATTTCTGTAAAAACCAAGTAAATACTTAAAGTATTAATTAAAATGTACAAGCGTAAGCAATTATTCTGTGAAATTAAATACAATGTGTGTTGTATTCTTTACATAAAATGTATTTGAGTTTACACAAAATGTATTGTGAAGCCTAAAGAAAGGAAATAAATACTTTATGTATAAATCAAAGTATGCAAGAGTTATCAATTACTTGTAAAATACAATACATTACGTTGCATTCGTTTAAGTTTACGAAATATATTAATTTAATTTAATTTAAAAATGGCGAAATAGGCGTATTTAAATCTGTGCGCAGTAAAAATATTAACTTAGTTAACTAACTTATAACTAAGTGAGGTATCTTTCAATAAAATATCAGGAACTTATTACAAATATCCAAATAAAATACTAATTACAATTAAAACAATTATTTAAGTCAAAAAGGGGAGGTTTCATTGTAATTATAGATGGCGCTGATAGATTTTCGAGACGCGTTCAATGATTATTATCTAGTTATTTTTTAATTTGTTATAATTTTATAAATAACTGAAATATTTTTTTAATTGTTTTAAAAATCGCTTGAATTCAAAATTGACAAGTTTGGTAAACTATGGCGTACCTATATGGCCGTTACTTCTGTGATCATCCCCGTACATGTCAATATTGACGCGAAGTTAAAAGATTTATTAATAGTTTTTGTTGAATAATGCGGCATTTTATTTGGCAATATTTTATATAATACTAGCTGATCCGGCAAGGGTTGTGTTGCCATATAAATAAAAAAAAATATTAAGAGTGAACTACCCTTATCACTTAGGGGTATGAAAAATAGATAGTAGCCAATTCTCAGACCTACTTAATATAGAATTTGGTGAAAATCGGTAAAGCCGTTTCGGAGGAGTACGGTAACTAACATTGTGACACAAGAATTTTATATATAAGACATATAAAATAATGCCAAATAAAAAGGCCTTTTATTTACAATATTACGTATTTTTATACATTTATTTATATTCTAAACTGATTCAAACTAAATGAGTTGCGACTAGAAGATGATCACTGAACGCGATTTAGCGCTATATGAATCTGTCAATATTTATGACATTAATTGGTGAAACCCATAGCTTTTTAAATTTACAATACCTCCCCAATTTTAACAAATTATAACTCACAATAAAAATAAATTAATCGTTAATAACTTTTAAAAATGCATGTGGGCGGTTCATACTTATACATGCTAATATTTCGTCTAATTATACTAAATACATATTAGGATATTAAAAATCCTATAGAAAAATATTTACAAATTTTCTAAAAGCTGGCGTAGGAATTATGGGACGTATTCCTTTGTCTTGGCACGTTCTTATGAAGCAAGAAACAGATTTACAACTTACTGTCAAAATCATAGATAAGCGCTAATCTATGGTCAACATATAATTAATTATTATTGGTCAATTATAATTTAAATGAGTATAATAAAAAAAAAAAAACAATTTTCAATAACAGAAGTGGTTGAGTTTTAGTTATATTTAATAAAGCGATTAAAATTAAGCATTGGCCTGAATTAGATTGTAGTTTAATTAATAGGCCAAAAGCGACCTAAGTGAATACTAATGGAAACAATAATAATAATATATTGTTTCCATCAGTCGTATTTTGTTTAGCAATTAATATTACTATAAATTGGTTGACATTTCGCATCCTTAAATAACAGCAATATATAAAATGTGAATAAAATATTATTTTTACAAAAAACAAAAAATAAAATATTTAGTATAACGTTGTTATTCGTATGTTCAAATTATAGATAAGTTATTTTTATAGCTTACTCTATCGCATATTCACACATATATCCAAATAGCAACATTTAATTTCATTATTTACTAATTGATAATACATAGACCCGTGTCCAGCAGTGGGACATAATGGGTTGCAACCAATAATTGCAAACACTAGCAAAACCTTTGGCAATTTAATTGATATATTTTTGGGATAATTCACTGTGTTATGAGTTTCCCTTTCGCTATACTAGATGGCGTTACATGTATCTTAAATCACGGTATCGAAGTTTTTAAAATATAAAAAAAAATAGATTTTTTTTGTAGACTTGTAAATAAGCATGTTGTCTACCTGATGGTAAGTGATCACTATCGTATAGACATCTGTAACCAACTCTATATAGAACAGGTTCTACCTGAAGCTGATCACAGATTCGTTACCACTCTAAAGGGCTTAGGTGGTAGGATTATACATAAGTCCGTTTTTTCCCCAAAACATATCAAATATTGCCTAAGGTTTTGCTTAAAACAACAGTAATTGTACTTAATCTATATATAATTTAATACAATAACATATTATAATAAGTACATTTAATAACAAATTTAGTTATATTTAGTTATAAGTTAGTATTCGGAGATCCGTTTTTCTTGTATTTATATATTGTATATTTGTAACACACAGACAACTACAAGAACACCCAGACCCGGAGGATAATTTGTCATTAAATCTGACTGACTGATATAGAACCTAGAACCTAGTCTGTTCCAGGTGTCGTGACAATATGATACAATTTTAGAATTACAATGATATAAGTGCAAATAAGCAATGTTTGACAACGCTAGTCGCTATCGGGTGATTCAAGGTTTGAATCTCAGGTTTTCAATTACTACGTCCAATTATATACGCATTAGAAATTAATTACTTCTTTCAATACCGAAAGAATACATTATAAGGAACTACACGCCTGAAAATTCTTAAAATAGATCTCAAAGACGTGTGCGGTATACCGACCCGCAGTTAGCTAGGATAGACTATGACTGTCCCTGTAGTCCCGGGACTAGAATAGGGCTACGGTATCCCCTGCCTGTCGTAAGAGGCTACTAAAAGAGGGCTTCCGGCGGGGCGGGCAGGGCGGCAAGATTGGGAGGTCGAGCCGTCCGGTAAGCAACTCCGGGAAGGGCGGCGGTATGTGTGGTCGCATACCGTCGTAAACACCAGACGGTGTGGCGAGTCCTGGAGCTCACCTGGGTGGAGCCCGAAGGAGCGACGCGTTCAGAGGACTCCGGTTGCGTTCCGTAGGAGATCCCGGAGTCCTCTTGGCAACGTAGAGGACGGCCACCGGGGGAGTTTTAGTGCGGTAAAAATCCCACATAACTCTGTGTCGCTCCCACAGCACCGGGTACCTTTTGAAGGTTTCCCCCTCGTAAACAAAAAAAAAAAAGGATGGACTATGACCCTTCTTAGTCTGAGCGTACACCCGTGCCCAGAAATGGATAGTGGATTAAAGAGAAAGAAGTACCAATCCCATGCACTCGAGAAAAAATGAAATAATAGCGGAATTTACGGTAAAAAAACACGAGAGTCAATGTTGAATTAAATAGTTTGAGAACTTTTTTATAAACTACGATTTTTGCATTTCCATTATTGTAATTCTAAATGCGTGATGTTATGGCAAGTTTCTCTTTAATATTGACTAAATTTACTTACTAAACATTGTATACATTAATTTGTATTTTTATTTATTTTGTATACATTTATCCACAACGAACACATCTAACGCAGAACACTACGACATTATCAGCGAGTTTTATCCTAAATACACAGATTAATGTAAGTGATTATCCATTGAAACACTTTACGGGTCCAAAACACACCCACACGCACACACATATCTCTGTGACGTCACGACTGAATAAAAAGTCATTGAAATTTCAACCGTTTTCGCCAAATGTTAAAAGTCGTAAGGATCGCAACTTGTCTTTTTTGTCAATGAAAAATACGATAAAAAAGTATCGATTGACAGACATAATTATCACTTCGTATAAAGATGAAGGAAAATATTGTGAAATCTGTCAATTTGCACTTGGCCATCGCGGTGGATTATGGCCTAAATCACTCACTCTGAGAACTGATCAGTGCCGAGCAGTGGTAGAGTAATGGGTTGAAGATGAACTTGAACAAACACTACATTAAGTGACCCATGGCTAATCCCTTACATTGACACTTCAACTATAACTAACCCCAAATAAGAATCGCTATTGGAGTTAGTAATATAAGTATTACGAAAAGGTTGTACCTTAATAATAATAAATCTTAACCAATTTTTGCCAATCAAATTTCGAAATTTGTCAATTTTTCTAGGTAATTCTATTTTTATATTTGGTAGGTATAGTAAAGTACTGGGGGGTTACTACCATCTCTTAACACAATATTATTTTAATCATATTTTTACTTTTTTTGCAGGAAATTTAACTTTTTAAGCAAAATATGACAATTTCAGTTGGTTTTATACAATGGATAAGCGAAAAATGAATAAGGGTTTAAGTTTGTTCAACTATGTATGACGGAATATTTTACTGTTTTAAGGAGGAAATAAAACTTTCCTGAACTATGATGGTTTTTAAAAGATGATGGTAGGCCCCCTGGTTGAATTTAATAATTTATTTATTACAAACAATCTTATCCAATTTTTGCCTAAAGTTTAAATTTTAACAATCATTGCCTAAAAACAAACAAAATAATTGAAATTTGGCAGGCTAAAATTGGATAAGATTTATTAATTACGAGGACTTCTTAGTATCAATTTTGTTGCCGACCAATTACTATTTTGTATACAAATTTTCTATACCACTGTCAAGTTTCGCAAATATTGGCTAAGATGTATTATTACTCAACTTATGCCCAAGTTGGAACGCCTCATAGTTTCAATTTAAATACTAAATATAAATAGGTAGGTACACTCTATGATGTTCATTGGTACTTTTAGCAGATTAATAATTATTTTTTCTTGTAATATACAATACACTCAATACAATTTTTGCACTACTGTATACAGTTTCACTATTAATATTATTAAAATGCTAATATGTTTTTTCTATGAGACAGGAACGACATCAACAGGTATTTTTCAAAAAAAAAAATAGTTTTTTGGCGAGTTTCTAACTTGTATATACATTTTTCGAAATTAAAAGAAGACACTTTCTACACATAGTATCATAGACATTGTTGCGACGTGGTTGCGAAGAAGTTACGCAATGGCACAATCATGAAAACACGGAAATATCTGCGATTCAGATTGGTACCGTAATCGCTCCGTTACTTCATGGCCAAAACATTTGTTTATTTATATTTGAGTTTTAAAGAAATTATTGAATTTCATGACTTTGTAATGGACGAGTAAGTCGTGGGATCTATACTTTAGCAAAGGTGATCTCCCAGTGGGCTAGGTGAGGCGGTCGTGCTCCGACAGTCTCAGTTCGGAGCTTATATACAGAGTGAATTTTTCAAATAGGCCTTTAGGGCCAAATCCGAAACTATAAGGGTTAGCGAAAAATGCTGAAAGGAGTTACGAGGCCGATTTTGACAAAAACTAAAACTGCATCATTCGTTTTTTAAAATATCTATTACCCTAGCCGGGAATCGAACGAGTTCATATTGAAAAAAAAATACACCCTCTATATTATTCCACTATATGATAGTGTCGCTAATAAGGATCAAAATCTGGGAAGTAATGTTATGTGACAAATTAAAGGAAAACAATATTTAAACCAACCACCTTTAACATCGTTATATGTTTTGTCTAATGATAAAAGTATGCTTTTAAAGTGTATGTCTATAATTTGTTCTAACTTAAAACTTCACTTCAGCTTTAATCAAAATACTATGTGGATTAATTTAACTAATTTCATATTTTTCGATTTTGATAAGTAGCGATATTTAAACATCACAAAAGTGTGAACTTCAAAACGTAATTTACTAGATCAAATATATTTATATTTTAATAATAATATATAATGCCTAGTAGTTATATAATAAAAATGCTCAAAAATCTAACAAAACTTGCGATATTTTTATATAAAAATTCAGCTTGTATGTTTGTATCCGCCAAATTATAAAAGTAATGGATGGGTTAACTTGAAAGTTATATAAAAAATTGCATTTCTATTTAAGAGTGTTTTTACATACTTTCCATCCCGAAATTGCTACAGGAACGGGAGTGATATCTTTATTTTTTAATATAGGAGAAGCAGACGAGCATACAGTCCACCTGATGGTAAGTGACTACTGCCGTATAGACAACACAGATGTCTATACGGCAGTAGTCACTCTTATCTGGGGTTGATTACAGAATCAACCCCAGATAAGATTAGATTCCTACCTGAGGTCGGCCACAGATGCGCCGCTACCCCTGAGGACTAAGCTGGAACGCCTCGGAAAAGTATGTCTTTAGTAATAAGTGTTTCTCTAATAATTAATATTAAGCTGTCACAATAAAATGCCTGAGTTCAGCTTTCATACACTCCTATGCTATGCTATAGTATATGCTATGTTACTTGGCTTATATTTAAATAAATGCAATTATGTACAAGATGTTATGTACTATTCGTATATTCTCAAAATGGACGTACATTAATTGGTACATTCGTTATCTGTATTGAAGATAGTCTCAGTTGTAAAATGATCATCTATCTACAATTATTATTTTGGTTGCAATAGCGTTCTATATTTGAAGAAAAAGTAGATTGATATTTGTTTTGGGAGTAATTACATAGTGCCAATTTTATTTTTCCGTCGTCTTTTTTTTTTAAATACTTTCTACACTCACAGCCCCACACTAGGATTCCCTGTGTCGTGGGTGCCATGGCCACACACATAGACAAATATTCAAACACCCAGACCCAGAAACAGAAATCTAAATTCATCATTTAGATATCTGTCTGGCCGGGGATCGAACCCGGGACCATTTGCGCATCAGACCGGCATGGTAGCCGCTCCGCCACGCGCGTCGTCATTTACTCAAAAATATTTAAATAATCATCTTGTAGGAAGCTGAACTACAATCATTTAGCCAAAAATCGTTTAACAATTTATTAGGAAGCAAAATTATTATTTTAAATGTTGCAGTGTTATTGTTTTATTATAATTATTACATATCAAATCATGAAATAAGTACCCAGTATATTGAAATCACAAAGTGAAATTTGATTCTGGTGTGTACATAATACTGAGTTTTATTTATTTTCACAGATCTCTATAAATAAAACCTTCCACGATCATATTGTTGTACATCTGTTCCTAGCATTACTTCCTTACCAAATTAAGCTAAACGAAATAAAATTGAAAAATTAGTAAAATTGTCTATGAACAATATTGCAAAGTTTACAAAAAACAAAATTGTCTATGAAAGAATGTAAAATAAAAAAAACATATATACTCGTATGCAAAATAATTAGCAAATTGTCTTTGGCGATATTTTCCTAATAGTCTATGTAAAAATAAAAATACTCGTACCTCTACCATAGACAAGATGTTACCATAAGAATTGTCGTTGATTTTCGTTTATAGATTATAAGAAATAGGTTTAGTTGGGAGTTTAAACTATTTTGGAATGAGTTCAACAGTGTCTGAAGAGTTTGAAGAAGCCCCGCCCCTTTTCTGGCGCTGGTCCCATCAGCATGGGTACTTGGTTCTTATGGGTTATTGTAATCTGAAACAAAAACAAGTTATTTCAATAAATATAACTAATAAATATAATTTATAATAAATAACAATTATTTCAATTGCTTATAATTTGAAATAAAAAAATAATAATGAAAGTAATCTTCAATTATTATTTTAAAATCAAGGTTATAATCTTTAATCAAAGTCGAGGTTATAAACATTTTTTTTAATAAAAGCGGCGATATTATTTATCATGGAGTATAATTAATTAGAGCGTTATGTATTAATTATTATGGAGGTTTTCATAATAATTTAATAACTTTATTAACTTTCGTAATGAGTTTATAAATGAAAACAAATATTTACCTTACAAGGCGGCTGCATCCATGGTTCCCCATCAATTTGCATGGGGAACATTCGTTTCGTGGTTATGGTGATAGAACGACATTGTGCCAGCCGTCTGCCTGACGCCCTGAGCCCTGGAACCATCATCATCATCACCATCGACATCATTCTAATAAAATAAGACTATTTCTTTCACTAATTTACAACTTTTATTATTACCGCCATAGATTAGTAAACATACTTAGGCGCTGTGAAATTGAATGAAGCCACAAACGGCTTATTAGTAAGTTCTTTTTTTAATTCTTGACAAATAAAAACATTTTTAGAGAAAATTTACGAATAAATAACTAATACTGCGTATTTTACATACTAAATAAATAATTATTTCAAATATTTTAGGGACATTTTTAGCACGGAGACGTGGCAAAACTTTATGACGCAACTATTTCAATTCTCTAAACTTGTCAGGCGTCTCTAAACTTTCTTGTCAGGCGTGAGTAATCTTTACTAATCTATGATTACCGCGCAAAACAACTCAAACGTCCAGAGCGTTCTTTTTCTTTTTTATGCTAACTCATGCAATCGTACCAGCCAGTGGCTTTATAAACTTATTATTATTATAAAAATAATGCAAAATATTTAATTAAAATAATACTACAATTAAATAATTTGAATATATTTCTAACAATCCAAAATATTATATTAAATTTCATGTCGTTAACCCATTACTGTCCCGCTGCTGGGCACGGATCTCCTCTCAAAATGAGGATTAGGCCATAGTCCACCGCGCTGGACAAGTGCGTATTGGTAGACTTCACATACCTTTGATAATTTTTTAAAGATCTCCCAGGTATGTAGGTTTCCTCACCATGTTTTCAGTCACCGTTAAAGTAAGTGATAATCCTTACTTTAATATTATAAATCCGAAAGTAACTCTGTCTGTCTGTCTGTCTGTCTGGTTGTCTCTTCTTCACGTCTAAACCACTGAACCGATTTTAATGAAATTTTGTACAAAGATAGTCTGAGACCCGAGAAAGGACATAGGATAGTTTTTATCCCGGAAATCCCACGGGAACTAGAGATGGCGATCTGAGATCGATTAATCGGAGAATCGATCTTTTGGACCAAATAAATCGATTATTTTAATCGATATTAGTAAGGATTGAATCGTAAACTATGCATTTGATCAAGTGATGATCATTAGCAAAGTTAAAGTTACGAATTTTCAGTTTTATGTATGTTAGTATGTTATATTATTTTCTTTTAAACGCGGGCGAAGCCGCGGGCAAAAACTAGTTTATAATAATACGCACATAAATTTAATGGATTAACAATATATTTATAATCCGTACCTTGACTTAATATTTAGTCATTATTTCATTCAAATAGATCCATACTTTGGCAAAGGTGATCTCCCAGTGGGCTAGGTGAGGCGGCCAAAAGTCTCAGTTCGGAGCTTATATATATATGCAAGATGTTGGGAAAACTTTAATAGCGCGATTCAGAATACTCGTGGCGCCATCTCTTGACGAGTCGCCAGAACTTTATCAAAAACTAGCTGACCCGGAAAACTTTGTATCGCCTCAAAATCTACTTATCAAATATATTTCATATTAAATATAGCCTATGTTACTCGTGGATAATGTAGCTTTCGAATGGTGAAAGAATTTTTAAAATCGTTCCAGTAGTTTTTGAGTCTATTCATTACAACCAAACAAACAAACAAAGTTTTCCTCTTTATAATATTAGTGTAGATTATTATCATTTTTCTAATATTCTAATTTATCTAATTCTAATTTTATTATAATAATTTCTAAAATTTAATTATTTGTTATTGCAGTTCGTAATTTGACAATTATTGCCTAAAAACTTTATCAAAAATTATTATAATTTTTATAATTATCATTTTTCTAATACTGCATGACGTAGGGGGAGCGGGGAATTTAGATTACCGGTGTGTTCCATGAGCTTGATAGATGGCGTGGTATTAGTTTAAAATTGGCGTCACATTATAAATCCACACGAACCATATTGTAAACTAGTTTTTGCCCGCGGCTGCGCCCGCGTTTTTAAGAAAATAATATAACATACTAACATACATAAAACTGCAAATTCGTACCTTCAAGTTTGCTATAGATCATCACTTGATCAAATGCATAGTTTACGATTCAATTCTTACTAATATCGATTAAAATAATCGATGTTTTGGATCCAAAAGATCGATTCTCCGATTAATCGATCTTAGATCGCCAACTCTAGTTCCCGTGGGATTTCCGGGATAAAAACTATCCTATGTCCTTTCTCGGGTCTCAGACTATCTATGTACAAAATTTCATTAAAATCGATTCAGTGGTTTGGGCGTGAAGAAGAGACAACCAGACAGACAGACAGACATAGTTACTTTCGGATTTATAATAGTAGTAAGGATAATAATTCCACAAATTTACTTACCAGTTCTCACTTGTCCCATATGTAAGCAATTCTCCAAGCCGATAACTTCTATTAACTTGTCGCCAATATCTGTAACAAAAATAATAAAATAGCGACATCTAGTGTCTTCTCATAATATTAAACTTAAAGGTGGTAGAGCCCTTTGTGGTTCGACTCCGGCGGCACCACCGCCACACTTATTTCTGTTATAACAGCAGTGTTAGGCGCTGCTGTGTTCCGGTTTGAAGGGTGTGGTAAGGGAGCCGACCTGAAGTAGGAATATCTAATCTTATTTGGGGTTGATTACAGATGTCCATGGGTGGCAGTAGCTTACCATCAGATGGACTGCATGCTCTTCTGCTACTCCTATATTATATACTAGCTGACCCGGCAAACTTTGTACCGCCTCAAAATCTATTTATCAAATATATTTCATATAAAATATAGCCTATGTTAAGAATTTTTAAAATCGGTCCAGTAGTTTTTGAGCCTATTCATTACAAACAAACAAACAAACAAAGTTTTCCTCTTTATAATATTAGTATAGATTATAGTATAGACATACATATTTTACTTCATACCTTGTTGTGCATTAGGAAACCTTCCTCGCCTGTGAGCCCCGCTGGCCCCCCAAAGGTTGGACCCCCCGTGAGCATAGGGGATGTTTAACAATGCTACCCCCTGAAGGGCCGGTCCCTTATTTAGTTCTAGGGATGAGCCGTCACACTGAAAATTAAAAAAAAATCGAATGTCAAAATGTTTATAAAGATATCAAAATAAAATTGTTTAAAAGATAAAATTCTTAGTGGTCCTACTCCAAGGGCACCACTGTCACATTAATTTATATTATAACACCAGTTTAGCCCTGTTGTGATCTGTTTTGAAATGTGTGGTAACGGTAACATACTTAGTGCTCAGAGGTTTTTTTACAATTAAATATTTTTTTTTTTGTTTTTCATACAATTTTTCATTTTTTTTATAAGTTTATTTACACTTATAAGTTTATATACTTTAGTTTTTTATAAGTTTATATACTTTAGTTTTTTTTTTAACTATATTTATTTGTAAGAAATCCTTCCGATCATTTTTACAAACCGCCTAAAAAAGTAAAACTGCAAAAACTCACAACTAAATCGATGTTTTCGTGTAGATTCTTGCAACTAGCAGCGAACTGCTCGGACGTCGCGAACTCGAAGTACCAGAGCTTGTTCTTCATTCTGGAACTAAACTTGTCCGGGTTACGTTCCCGTTCTGTGTGGAACTTCACGCATATGGCTGCGTCCTGGAAGTAAAACAATAAGATTTAAAGATTTGATTACGGTCTTACTTTTTAGTACGTTTTATAAAATACAAACAGTATATACAGGGCCGGTTTTAAGGGAAGGCAACCGGGGCGGCACTCCGGGGCCTAAACAAAAGAGACGACAGATTTTTTTTTATTCCGACTAGTAAACACTAGTAAAAATATATTTTCCTTTGATATTTTTTTCGCTGTTTTACCTTTATTTACAGTACTTTGTACAAACATGAATACTACAAGAATCTACCTGCGCTTCACTATAAAATATTTATTGAAAAACTCAACTGAAAAAATTGTTCATTTTATTCGGAAAATAATTTGGGGCCAGGGGGCCTCCACTCCTTTGTTGCCCCAAGGCCTCTAGACCTCTAAATCCGGCCCTGAGTATATAGTAATTATGATAAATGACATAATATTAAATATCATTAACAATATTTTTAAATGTTATTTAATAGGGGTTGATTATACAAAATTATATTGATAATTATTTTATATAAACAAAAATAAAGAAAAGGCGTAAAATATACTTACAACGCCTATAGAAAAGTAGTTGTTGATAATATTATACGGAACACAAGTCGGATGGGGCGCAGAATCCGGCATCTGGACCTGTTCACACTGAAACAAAAGTTTTTAAAAAAAAACCTTTAATAAGATTTTTGTAAAAGGAAAAGCTGACAAAAAATCAAAGGAAAAAAGATATAGGCGACATTTACCTCCCAATATAAAAAGGTTTAATAGCCAGATCTAGATCTAGCACATAATATAGTGCTTAATATACGCGAATATATTTTTAATTTTTTCGTGCTTTCATATATTTTTTATAATATTTTTAAATTTATCACTATATTTTTTTTTGTTTTTTAGAGTTTATTTATATATTTTCATGATATTTCAAATCAAACTTGCCTTTCTTTTAATTTGTATAAAAATACTATCATGAATTACACTATTATTAGTAATTATACTAATTTTTTCATCGTTTTAATATTTTTAATAAGGCGTCTCTCTAACATAACATATCCCAAATTATAAATAATCCAATTGTAAATAATAGAACATATCCCAAAACTAATTAATTGTTAATTATTATACACTCTTAGGCCAGTTATTAATAGATAATCTATCCTATTTTTACCGAAATAATATTTCTAGTAGACACATATTATCAACATTTTTAGTACACAAAACACTGGATCATCTGAGTAATTAGAAACTTTTTTAAAATGCTTACCACTTCAGAACTGTTTTCCACGTGTATCTGCCAGCGGTCCATCATTACAGTGCTAGCCTTCGCTATCTTGTCCAAGATCTTATGGATTGACTCCCCTTCATACCTGTAACACAAAACATAAGTTAGAACCAGTATAACTTGACCCGGTAGGTACCATTGCCTCTATAGACTTAGAATTTTTTCGATACGCTAAAGACTAAAAAAGCATGAGAAAGAGTATTTTTTTGTAATATAGGAGTAGCACACGAGCATGCAGTCCACGTGATGGTAAACTACTGCTGCCCATGGACATGTGTATCAAACCCGAATAAGACTAATCCTATCTACATATGCCCACCTGAGGTCGGCCACAGATGCACCGCTACCCCTGAGAACTAAGCTGTTCCAGCTTCGGAAAAGTCCGTCTGCCTTATCACACCCTTCAAACCGGAACACAACAATGCTTAATACTGCTGTTATAACAGAAATAGGTGTGGTGGTGGTACCGCTGAAGTCGAACCACAAATAGTTCTAAACTCTTTCTCTCTTTTCTTTCATTGTTTATCTATTTCCGTCTCTTTCTCTCTCATTCTTTCTTTATCTCCTTATAATAATAACTCACCCGCCTCCCCACCGCAGACATCTCGCCAAGTCATTCCCAGTTCCCAGGGGAATCACTCCCACCGCTGGCTGAGTCTCCATTTGAACTTTATCTATGAAACACAAATATAAAAATCATTTATAGAAAAACTCTTTTCTTAAACTTACCAACTATACCAGTATCTCTCATGCATATCAAATATTCCCTTAAATAGATATGCGACTTCCCGCCACTCGTCAAGAGAAGGCGCTACACGTATTCTGAATCACACTATCGAAGTTTTCTCAACATCTTGTACATATACAAACTCGGAAATGAGACTGTCCGAGCACGGCCGCTGTCAGGACATGATCACTCAGCCCACAGGGAGATCTCCCTTTGCCAAAGATATAAAAAAATAAGTAATTATAGTTTAAAAACTAAAAACCACGCTAAAATTGCACAAGGAAAATCGTTAATTCCTGATTCCTAACGATTCTCATGAGGAGAATGGGATAAAATTATTAAAATCGTGTATTGTCATCGGTTCTTGATAATTGTTAAAAAATTTAAATTAATCAGACCGTTCAAAGTGGGTAAATATTGAGTTCAAAGGTTCCGTTATATACATACATAGATACAACCCAAGCTAATTAAAGCGTAATAAAAATGGGGGCATTTTACCAATCCGCATTAAGTCAGATGTTGCCTATAGTTTAACACTTGAATTGTTTTGAGAGGAGACCTGCGCCCAGCAGTGGGACAGTAAGGAGAGTAAGGTACATACCCATAGTCTCCAGCACCCAGCCAACAGTACCGTCACCTCCACAGCATATCACTCTGTAGTTCTTCACGTCTTTGAACATCTGTAGACCTGAAAACCACAATATGAATTAAAAATAACATTGTGACTGTAAAATAAATACTTTTTTATCTTGGTATGTGCTGTATTGACTTTCGACCCCAATGCTTGGAATTAAAGGAAACAGTTAATAATTCGTGCGCTTGCGACATGTCTGTCTCTCGCCCCTACTGAAGTTCTTCAGGCCGTTCTTGCCGCGAACGTGTAAGATGTGGAATGAGCTTCCTCCTGAGGTATTCCCGGAGCGCTATGACATGGGGCTCTTCAATAAAGGTGCAAGAAGGGCTCTCATACAAAGCCGGCGATGCATTGGCGACTCCTCTGGTGTTGCAAATGTCCATAGGCGACGTTGACTTCTTTCCATCAGGTAGCTGGTCTGCCTTATCGTTAGGTTAAACAATAAAGATTTATCTATATTGTAAATATTTATCTGTATTTATAACCTTAGTAGATTATTATTATTTTGTTTTTGCGCGCTGAATTTGTTTTCGTGTGAGATTTCCAATCCCAGGGCTGCTGGAAGAAATTTCATTGTGAAATAAGTAGTCCTTTGTACTGTGTTTCTATTATGTTATTTATTTATTACTTTCTCTGTGTACAAAAACTTATAAAAATAAAAAAAAAATTAACAAAAAAATAAAACCGACTCTATGTCACTACAAAGTAAAAAATAATTGAAATAAATGTTGGTTTAGTACATATTTCTGAAGTCGGCGCTCAATATATTTCGTTTGATAACAGCGTAAACAGCGTGTCCAATATGAGCGCCGACTTCAGAAATATGTACTAAACCAACATTTATTTCAATTATTTTTTACTTTGTAGTGACATAGAAGTCGGTTTTATTTTTTTGTTAAAATTTTTTTTTTTCACCCTTTTTAGTGATGATATGCTAACGTTTGTATTAATATTATGTAAAATTGTATAAAGGTGATCATGAATAAAGGTAAGGCCTGAATTCATACGGATTGGACCCACCCGCTCGCAGGGCGCTGCCGCGCCTATCTCGCTTAGTTTTATATTGTCTTATATGTTCCAACCTAACCTAATCAATTCAATACGAAACACTATAGGCGAGGCTTTATGAGATACTAATTATTGGCTAGGTTAGGTAGGAACAGATAAGTAAATAAATCAAACTAGGTGGTAAAACTCTGCGAGTGAACCGGTCCAATTTACCTTAATTCAATAGTTAAGAAAAGAAATAGGAGTTGAAGGTCAAATTTTTCATCATATGTCTCTGTCTAGCAACTTCATTACAACAAATGTATATTCTATATACTTTACATGGGAGGCACATCTGCATTATCAGGATTGAAGAATTGAAGGTCATATCTTCCATCATATGTCTCTACTCAAAGACCTCATCATATATTCGTAAGCTCCAAATGCCTAACTTGTATGATTGAGGCAGGAGGCACTTCTGCATTATCAGAGTTGAAGAGTAGAAGGTCAAATTTTCCATCATATATCTCTACCTATCAACCTTATTGAATATTCATAAGCATCAAATGGCTAACTTGTATGGTTGAGGCAGGAGGCACCTCTGCATTATCAGAGTTGAAGAGTAGAAGGTCAAATTTTCCATCATATATCTCAACTTATCGATTTTATTAAATATCCATAAGTTCCAAATGCCTAACTTGTATGGTTGAGGCAGGAGGCACTTCTGCATTACCAGGGTTGAAGAGTTGAAGGTCAAATTTTCCATCATATCAAGTTATCCCAGATACTCAATGTTCATTTTAAGTTTCATGAGAATTGAGTGGGCAGAAGGTAAGTTGTCATAAAATATGTAAAAAGCAGGGGTAGTGATGATGAGTTCCACCCCATAACCTAAATTATAATCATCACAGCATACTAATGTTGAGGTAGGAATGTACCGCAATGAAACACCCTTTCATATGAAAAAAAGAAAATTAAAATTGGTTAAGAAATACTCGACTTATACAAGTTTATATGAAATCGGGTTTTTCCAATTTTCCGGGAAAACTGGCGGAAATTTTCAAATTTCCTCGAAATGGGACCCCCTGTGAAACTAGCCGCATACAATGGTGTATGAATCATGTCGATCGGTCGCGGCATCGCGAAAAAATCGCCGAACAAACATAAAAAAAAAAAAAAAAATATATATATATACGGTCGAATTGAGTAACCTCCTCCTTTTTCGAAGTCGGTTAAAAAATAAAATAAAGATTAAAAAAAAAGTAAGACTGACTCCAGTCAACCGGCGGGTTGCAATATCACATTTATTATAGAACGGGGGTAGAATACGACAGTATGATAGATGACTGTCTACTTGTGTATTATGGACATTTAACCGCAAGCGCTTTGTGACAAATAAGTAGCTTTGTTACTACTTTCCGAAATTTGTTAAAAGATGGCGCTACTGGTATTCTAAATCACGCTATCGAGATAGTCTCTATGTCCTAAACATTTTATCAAAGTTCCCAACTGAGACTGTTGGGGCAAAGCACCTTGTTAGAGCTGGCAGAGCTCTCCATAGCTTAAATATATGGTACAATCGTTATATTTCGATATAAAGAGCTTTTAAAAGTTTTTAGCAACGTTATCTTGTTTTTCAAAGTCGTTGTCTTTCTTATTATTTGACTTTTCATTTTATTTGATACCTATATCCTATACTCCCAATCCCCATAGCTTGAGAGTGCGTAAATAACAATTATTCCCCAATGTTGGGGCGTCCGCCATATTGGATTATAGATGTCGTCACTAAACTTATTTTGCCAACGTCACTAATCTTATTTTCAAACCAAACGTGTATGCAAAATTGCTCAAATGTTTCTTAACTAACTTAACTTTGTTAACTTAACTTTACTTTGTCAGTTAACTGCAAGATTGCAAGATTTGACATCTTACACACATACGAATTAACAAGACATTAAATTAAAACCTAGTATAGTACGCGCCAAACTGCTAGTCCGCTCTGAAGTTGTTGCGCGCAGTTTTAGTTAGTATATACACGTAACATAAGGGCAAACTAACACAGCTATGTACCCGCGGGCAAGAGCGGGCAGCGGAGGGTACCGAGGGGTCCCGCGCTGTCTTCATCCCGCTAATATATGCAGTTTGCTGTTACGACGCGACTCGTTTCTATATTCGGAGCGGACTAGCAGTTTGGCGCGGACTATACCAAACCAAAATAACCACACATACGCAAGAACTAAGAAAGTTAAAGATTAATTAATAGAGACCCACCTTGCATAGGCCCGCCCTTCGCAATATCATGCACTTGTCGAGGGTTCAAGATATACTGGAGCTTCCTCAACACCCTGGACCCTTGTCTACCCCCAGACTTAGGGTTGATGAACACCAGCAACGGACAACTGTCCTCTGGGGGCGTGATTTGGAAGGAGATGGGTGGAGCGCGAGGTTCTCTTCTCTCTCGTTCTTCTTTCTTCTGTTCTGTGCTGGACGCTATTGATGATGGCAGCGATATTGAGATTGGGAGGGATTGCTGCGAAGAAGTGCAAAGAAGTAGTAAGATATTTTTTCAAAGAAACAGATTATGATGACTTCTAGCAACTCCTTAAAAGATGGTGCCACAGAAAATTGTATCACGCTGTTCAATTTTTTTATTATTTTTTAAATCAATGCACAGCTTGAACGACACTACTTAAGGTTTCAATTTTACGTTTATTATATTGCATATAACAACAAGCATATAGATTTAATGTTGTGACGATAACTTCCGCATCACCTCATCCTACGCGCGTCACCAACAGATGGCGTTGTACCGAATACTCTTAATGATCCTCGTAATTAATGGTTGGTCGTGCAGTCAGCGTGCGCCTCCAATAGATCGCTATACACAATACTCCCATTAATATCCTACCGTTCGTGCGTCTTGCGGCGGCGAAGTTTAATCAAGGGCCGTATCGGAGTGTACAATCCCGATAGATGGCGCTGATCCACTATTCCCGCTAACTACCTGTTCGTGCGTGGCGCGGTGTGACAGCGAGCGATGACGATATGTACACTCTCGACAGATGGCGCTATAACCGGTGAGTGTAGCAGCAGCGCGTGCATCTTGATCCCCTACCTGTTAGTGTAACGCGGTGTCGTTACGAAAACTACCGACAGATGGCGCTGTACCCACTGTGCCCACTACCTGTTCGTGCGTGGCGCGGTGCGGCAGCGAGCGCTGGCGGTCGAGCACGAGCGGGCGGATGGCGGTGGGCGGCACGATGTGGCGCGCGTGGCGGCCCAGCGCGCACGCGCCGCCCGCGCTGCCCACGCAACGGTTGTGCAGCTGGGGAGAAGGAGATTCTAGTTAAAAAGATATATTATGGTAGTGTGCCTATGGCAGAGAGGATGGTTGACCCACAAGCGGTACAACGCAGTGTGTCTGGGCACAGGGGATGGTCGGCCCACACGCGACACAACGTATTAGAGCACAGGGGATGGTAGGGCCCACAAGCAACACAACGTGTTGGGGCACAGGGGATGGTCGGCCCGAAAGCGACGCAGCGTGTCTGGGGCACAGGGGATGGTCGGCCCACACGCGGCACAACGTGTTGGGGCACAGGGGATGGTCGGCCCGAAAGCGACGCAGCGTGTCTGGGGCACAGGGGATGGTCGGCCCACAAGCGACGCAGCGTGTCTGGGGCACAGGGGATGGTCGGCCCACAAGCGACACAGTGTATCTGGGGCACAGGGGATGGTCGGCCCACAAGCGACACAGTGTATCTGGGGCACAGGGGATGGTCGGCCCACACGCGGCACAACGTGTTGGGGCACAGGGGATGGTCGGCCCGAAAGCGACGCAGCGTGTCTGGGGCACAGGGGATGGTCGGCCCACAAGCGACGCAGCGTGTCTGGGGCACAGGGGATGGTCGGCCCACAAGCGACGCAGCGTGTCTGGGGCACAGGGGATGGTCGGCCCACAAGCGGACGCAGCGTGTCTGGGGCACAGGGGATGGTCGGCCCACAAGCGACGCAGCGTGTCTGGGGCACAGGGGACGGTCGGCCCACAAGCGACGCAGCGTGTCTGGGGCACAGGGGATGGTCGGCCCACAAGCGACGCAGCGTGTCTGGGGCACAGGGGATGGTCGGCCCACAAGCAACGCAGCGTGTCTGGGGCACAGGGGATGGTCGGCCCACAAGCAACACAACGTGTCTGGGGCAAAGGGGATGGTAGGCCCACAAGCGACACAACGTGTGGGGGTACAGGGGGTGGTCGGGCCACAAGCGATACAACGTGTTGGGGCACAGGGGATGGTCGGCCCACAAGGGACACAACGTTTCTGGGGAACAGGGGATGGTCGGCCCACAAGCAACACGTGTCTGGGGCACAGGAGATGGTCGGCCCACAAGGGACACAACGTTTCTGGGGCACAGGGGATGGTCGGCCCACAAGCGACGCAGCGTGTCTGGGGCACAGGGGATGGTCGGCCCACAAGCGACGCAGCTTGTCTGGGGCACAGGGGATGGTCGGCCCACAAGCGACGCAGCGTGTCTGGGGCACAGGGGATGGTCGGCCCACAAGCGACGCAGCGTGTCTGGGGCACAGGGGATGGTCGGCCACAAGCGACGCAGCGTGTCTGGGGCACAGGGGATGGTCGGCCCACAAGCGACGCAGCGTGTCTGGGGCACAGGGGATGGTCGGCCCACAAGCAACACAACGTGTCTGGGGCAAAGGGGATGGTAGGCCCACAAGCGACACAACGTGTGGGGGTACAGGGGGTGGTCGGGCCACAAGCGATACAACGTGTTGGGGCACAGGGGATGGTCGGCCCACAAGGGACACAACGTTTCTGGGGAACAGGGGATGGTCGGCCCACAAGCAACACGTGTCTGGGGCACAGGAGATGGTCGGCCCCCAAGGGACACAACGTTTCTGGGGCACAGGGGATGGTCGGCCCACAAGCAACACGTGTCTGGGGCACAGGAGATGGTCGGCCCACAAGGGACACAACGTTTCTGGGGCACAGGGGATGGTCGGCCCACAAGCAACACGTGTCTGGGGCACAGGAGATGGTCGGCCCACAAGGGACACAACGTTTCTGGGGCAAAAGGGATGGTCGGCCCACAAGCGACACAACGTGGCATGTCTGAGGTAGATAGTGTGGTCGGCCCCAGATTGGAAGGGGGCGGCAAAATCAGTTGTGCGCGTAATATAATATGTAAAATTATTAGGAAAAGGAAGTATTATGAAATTATTTAAGAAAAGATTTAAAACTTAACTATGCCCTCCGGGAAGCACGTTTAGGGACGGCAAAATTTTAAATTAGAGGTGAATTATAACTTTATTTCGCAGATTACTCTGATGATATTTTGTGACACAGAAGTTCGGAAGGACTTAACAAGTGATTAGACGTCATACAAAGTTGCGTTTATTAATTCTTCCAGTTGTTTGTCAGTCACCATCATCATCATCAACCCGTTACTGTCCCACTGCTGGTCACGGGTCTCCTCTCTGAATGAGAAGTATTGGGCCATAGTCCACCGCGCTGGCCATGTGCGTTAGTATATTGTTGGTAATTTGTTGTTGGTAATTGTTTGTAAATTGGTAGACTTCACAAACCTTTTGAAACTGTGTTTGTCAATATAAGTGCCTATTTCGAAAAAGGTCTACTTTGAAAATTATACAATTTTGGATATCTAACTAATTACCGATGTTTTCTATAGTCCGATTCAGAATTAGGTGTCCAAAATGTAAACAAAGAAATGTCATTGTCAAAATAGGATTACATAGATATTAATAAGAAACTAAAACTTTAAGAAACTCAAGAAATAAACAAAAATTTAATAACTATACACAATTTAACAAATGCGCTATGAAAAGGAGAAAACATTAGAGTTCTACCACGATCACGAAAGTGAATAATATCAACTACGAAACTTAAAAATGGCGGCACAAAAAATGTTTTGGATCCCGATTGTGTTACTATTATCACGTTTTAATTTTCTACCACAAACCTTGTATTTTATTATTATTACTGTATGGAACGAAATTCAGTTAATATAAAAATTGGAAAATATTAATTGATATTAATTTATTTAGATTGTAATTTTATTATCGTTGTACTACTTTAATATCGTCAAAAATAAGAAACTACCATTTCTAACTAATTTTCTTGATAGGTCAACACCTTTGTTTACATTTTGGACACCTAATTATGAATCGGACTATAGACAAAATGTATACTTACAGTAATATGACACCATCGACAGTGGAGCCCCGTGATCCCATTGTATCCTTTGATCTTTTTCCGACACCTTGCACATTTTCCATGGCAGTTACCTATGGGAAAAAATAGTGGCACTTTTACACACGAGTTGAATTACAATACTTATTTCCACTATTAAATGTGCTGTAATATCTTATATGGGACAATTGATTCTTGTTCTACAAAAACTGTAATTTTGTTTGCCTTAATAAATTAGATAAGCGCTCTATATATAATAATATGTCACTTTCCACAACTCATCAAGAGATGGCGCCACAATCCTGAATCTCGCTATCGAAGTTTTCTCAACATCATATACCAAAATACCATGTATAATAAATTTGCCACTTTCTTTTAATGCTTTAAAATATTATGATACTTTAATTTATTATTAAATATAACTTATTTGTAAAAATGGCAATAATAGTTAAGTATTAAGTAAATTACCATTATGCGATTATTATGTTGAATTTAACTGAATTCAAAATTCCCTAGTGTTTTATGTTATACCAATAACAAATATGGAACATAAGAAGAGTCTTTAGACTTAATGCTAATTTAAACATATTTTTTTTTGTAATTTTTGTTAAAAAAAAATTTCGCCCTTTTTAGTGATGACATACTAACATTTATATTAATACAATATAAAATTGTATAAACGTGATCATGAATGAAAGTAAGATCTGAATTTAAAATTTTTTAGTACATATTTCTGAAGTCGGCGCTCATATTGGACACGTTGTTTACGCCGTTATCAAACGACACATATTGAGCGCCGACTTCAGAAATATGTACTAAACCAACATTTATTTCAATTATTTTTTACTTTGTAGTGACATAGAAGTCGGTTTTATTTTTTGTTAAAAATTTTTATTTTTTTATTTTTTTCTCTTTTGTTTTATGTTATTGTTTTTGTATTTCCGTTATATTTATTTTGTGTTGCAATTTATCCGAATAAAAATGTTTCTTTCTTTCTTTCTTTCTTTCAAAAAAAAGATTCCGGCCAAATTGATAACCACCTCCTTTTTGAAGTCGGTTAAATAAGGAAGTTACCTTCAACCCAGTGATGGGCCAGCGTGGCGGAGGCCCGCCTGGTCTTGGAGTATGTCGCGATGCACGACGCTGGAGCACGCTGCACACAGCGCTCGTGCACAGTGAACTTGCAAACTTGAAACAAATACAAAAATATGTTAAAACGAGCTTTTGCCCGCGGCTTCGCTCGCATTACGAAGTAATATTATTAACTATGAAGATTTATACAAACTTTCATCCTCTATTTTATCCCCTTGGGGGTAGAATTGATCAAAATCCTTTCTTAGCGGATGCCTACGTCATAACATCTACTTGCATGACAAATTTCAGCCCGATCCGTCCAGTGTGTTGATAGATCACTATGTCAGTCAGTCACCTTTGAGTTATATATATTTAGATTGTCATTCGACTAAAGGCCAAGCAACACTTTCTTTACCAATGTCATAAAGTATTAATAATTATTGATGACTACCCGAGCTAGTCTAAAACAAACCCGAGTGCGTCATAATACATTATACTTACATATGCAATACAGCCCTTTCTTCCCAAGACCGACCAGCATGTTTAAGCAGAGGTTACAAAACACCTGGCTTAAACTAAAACACACCCGCTTTGAACTAAAACGCGCCCGAGCGTAGTATAAATACTCACATATACAACACAGGCCTTTCTTCCCAAGCCCGACCAGCACGTTCAAGCCGATTCAAAATACACAAGTTTGTCTAAACACAGCCGAGCGCGTCATAATACATTATAAATACTCACATATACAACACAGGCCTTTCTGCCCAAGCCCGACCAGCACGTTCAAGCCGATTCAAAATACACAAGTTTGTCTAAACACAGCCGAGCGCGTCATAATACATTATAAATACTCACATATACAACACAGGCCTTTCTGCCCAAGCCCGACCAGCACGTTCAAGCCGATTCAAAATACACAAGTTTGTCTAAACACACCCGAGCGCGTCATAATACGTTAAAAATACTCACATATACAACACAGGCCTTTCTTCCCGAGCCCGACCAGCATGTTCAAGCAGAGGTTGCAGTACGCGGGCCGGTTGAAGTGCTTCAGCCGCCACGCGTGCTCGCCGTCCTCCTTCACGTTCGTGTCTAGACCGAGAAGGACTAGCAGTGGGATTGTTGTCATTCTGGAAGAAAATAGTGACTTTTATGTGAGAGAAGTAATTGAACTAAAATGAAAATAGTTATATTCTGTGATAATCTACACCAATATTATAAAGAGGAAATCTTTGTTTGTTTGTTTGGTTGTAATGAATAGGCTCAAAAACTACTGGACCGATTTTAAAAATTCGTGAACCATTCGTTCACCATTATCCACGAGTAAAATAGGCTATATTTTATATGAAATTTATTTGATAAATAGATTTTAAGGCGGTACAAAGTTTGTCGGGTCAGCTAGTAAAATATTAAAAGGATTTTTTGGTATATTCTGCAGAACATGTTGTGATATTGAAAATAATGGCACTCTGTTGTCATATTACAAAAAAATTTTAACAAAAAATACAACCGACTTCTATGTCACTACAAAGTAAAAAAAAATTGAAATAAATGTTGGTTTAGTACATATTTCTGAAGTCGGCGCTCATACGATCACGCTGTTTACATCGTTATCCAACTAAATATATTGAGCGCCGACTTCAGAAATAGTTGTTAAATTCGACTAAAAATTTGCAAAATTTCGATCCAGGAAAAGGACCCAAAATATATGTGAATACCTAGCAGGCACTTCTGAAGAAACCTACGTTCTATAAAAAACAATGTCCTCAAAGGTGTGTGAAGTCTATCAAAGTCATACTGTGATAAATATTAATAGCTAAATAAAGTATTTTCACCTACCCTCCTCTTTTCCATTCGTCGAGAGACACGGTACCGTCAGCATCGTAATCTATTTCCACCATCATGTCTTGTAAAATCTAAAAAATATAAGATTATTAGAAAAATAATTATAACAAAATACTATGGTACAAAATACTTACTTAAAAAAAGTTTAAAGTGTAATACACATTATTTCAGTTAGCCATGACGTTACGAACTTTATGATCCTCCCCTTGTTGCAAAAGTGTTGCAGGGTAGAAGTAATTATTATAAAACTGACTAGGATCAGTCCTTCGTTACAATTACTCTATTACAAATTACATGGGTTAGTCGTAATTGTTATAATTAGAAATTCTCAAAAAAAATCTTAGGAAAGATAAATAATCAATTTTATGAGAGCGGTCTTCATCGTACTCTCCAAAATTTCTGAAACAAACCCAACTTCCAACCTCTCCCCACCTATCGTTACAAAATCCTAGTAACATCAATCAATATCCCTCTAATGTTTAGTATCGCCAGTACAAGAAGTATCTTAATATTTAAGTCATTATTTAGTAACCTCAATACATAGAATCTCAAATATGAAATCTTACAGGCCGTAACTCCGAAGTCTCCCATCCCAAGTACTCAGCAACAGTCATCATTTGGTTAACGATGCAGTCCATCTCATTTGTGTCCAGCACTCCATTCCCATCGGTATCGTAAAGCCGAAACATAACTGAAATCAAATAAATTATTTAAGCTTTGCCCCTCGAAGTGTAGGTTAAATTTTCCGGTTGTAACGCAGGATGATTTTGCCGCCCTAAATGCATTCTGAATTTGCCGCCCGAAGCACATATTGAAATTGTCGTTCAAATAGCAGGACGAATTTATAACCCGGGGCGCAATTTGATTTGCTGCCCGGAGCGCAGGTTGATTTGCCTCCCTATACACAGGCAGAATTTCCCATTCAGATCGAAGGCCGGGGATGCAGTTTGAATTTGCAAACCTGGATTGAAGATGGTTTTCCCACCCATATTTAATATGTCGTCCTAAATTAAGGCCAGAAAACGCGACAGAAATCATAAATCTATGTTGTGTGGAGCAATTTTATACAAAACCACTACTTATCTGTATAATTATTACATGTAATATTACTTCCTATTTTGTAGAACAAGTAATTCTACACAAGAGACATAGGTACACTATATTTTTTACTATTTACAAACTACTACAAATGATTACCTTGATACTAACGCCATCTCTTATCAAATACCGAAAGCAATAGTACTTACACTCCAGCTTATCCTCAGGTCTTCCAGCTTCAAGAAGGGACAGGTAGCATACTATGTCTTTCAGCGATACCCTTGCTGTGTGCACTTCCAGGGTTGATGGTCTTCGCATCAGGTGTTTGAAGTCTGTAATCATAATTAATACAAAATCTGTATTGGGTTTTAAAAACGCTTTATAGTCTGGGAGTTCGCGTTTAAAATTCCTAGTCACGCATGGTTTATTTTTCAGAACTTGCGTTTTAGAACTTCATTGTCCTTGTTTTAATGTTGATAAGAACAAAGGAACCAATCTTGGCACTTGATCGGATGGGGACGCAATGATACGATAAATTGAATGTAAGATAAATGAACAAATCTGGTGTTCGATTCCGATGGTATCACCACCACAAATATATCTGCCTAGTAACAGTTGCTGCTGTGTTCTGGTTTGAAGAGTGTGGTAAGGGAGATATGCTTCCGAGGCGTTTAGGCAACTAAGTCCTCAAGGGTAGTACCGCATCTGTGGCCGACCAAAAGTAGGACTCTAATATTATCTGGGCATGTACACAAATGTCCATCGTCGGCAGTAGTCACTTACCATCATGTGAACTGTATGCTCGTCTGCTACTCCCATATTATAAAAAAAGCTTAAACAAGTAGGTGAAATATACGTAAAAGCCCTCTCACCCTGAGCTCGTGCCTAGCAATGGAACAATAAAGAGTTCATGATGATGATGATGAATGGTAAGTGACGATGAAGGATAAATGATAATGATATGATGATGATAAATAATAAATGATGATGAAGGGAGAGAAGACCCGTGCCCAACAGTAGACCATCAAAGAATGACAGAAGGATCAAGTATGGAAACTTCTCCCACCTTCAATCTTAGTAGACTGGTTCACCCTGAGTGAGTTGCTGCTCTTCCTGCTGGAGTTCCTGGACATCTGGCTGTGGCTGGGGCTCGTCTCGTTCCTGCCGAGACACAGCTCGTGCGACGAATACGACGGATTCGTCGTCACCGTGAACATTGGGTGGACGCTGCCTGGAAGACAGAATGTTGTGTTAGAACCTTGGAAGAACTCTAAAAGAATATTATAAGAATACAAGAAGAATTATAGAAGAATATTAGGAGAATACTTGATGGACATAAAAAACAAGAAAAGAATATCGATAAATAGAAAACTTAAGTAGAAATGTGGAAGAAACTTATGAACTGTGGATAACCGTGACGAGAGCACGAGATGAACATTAGAATAACATTAGAAAAGAAAAATAAAGTAGAAAAGTAAAGAAAATATCTTCAAAAAGGGTAAGAAAGAAGACCAGAAAAGAATCCTTAGAAGTGAGAAGTGATTTTACGGTGAAGGCACTTTGTGACTAGACATTAGTCATCACATGACTGTTGCGCAGCTGTGTTCTGATTTGAAGGGTGTGATAAGATCTCTGCCTTATGTCTAGACGAGGTATTTTAAGTACATGTGGCGTTATAACTGAATCCTCTCAAGTAGAATCTATAGCCAACCTCAGGAGGGCCTTCAATTTACCCGTTTCTCATCAGATCAGCGACTTATACAAACTTAATGTTCTTACCAGTTCTGCTTCTTGATCCCTTATCGCTGCCATCCACGGAGTCTCCAGAACTCTTCCCCAGCTGTTGTATTCGTTCTGCCAACCCATGGATTTTGGATGCTAAGCTCAGTTTACCCTGGGAATTAAGAGGGTTTAGTTAACAGATGATCGATAGTGAATAGTGTCACATTCATATCTACAGGCTTATAACGTGTCAGACACGGGCCGCCTCACATGATATAATAACGTTGTCTTCAATGTGCAGAATTCACCCGGTATTATGTATGTATATGTTCTAGACGTACCATAATTGTGGGGAAATTGCAGAAGTCCATGAATAACATTTACCGTTAGGTAAACTGCAAAATCGTTTGCAACTTGAAGGTGGTAGAACCCTTTGTGGTTCAACTCCGGCGGCACCACCGCCACACCTATTTCTACCTAATAACAGCAGTGTTAGGCGCTGCTGTGTTCCGGTTTGAAGGGTGTGGTAAGGGAGACATACTTTTCTGAGGCATTCCAGCTTAGTCCTCAGGGGTAGCGGCGCATCTGTGGCCGACCTCAGGTAGGAATATCTAATCTTATCTGGGGTTGATTACAGATGTCCATAGGCGGCAGTAACCACTTACAATCAGGTGGACTGCATGCTCGTCTGCTACTCCTATATTATAAAAAAAAAACTTCATTCCTATAAGATTACAAAAAAAAATATCTTAGTTTTACGAAGTCCATTTTAATATTTTGGAAAGGTACCTGATGTTCTCCATGAGCTGTGACAGCAGCGAAGGCGGCTGCGGAGCTGGCGGCCGCCATCTCCCGAAGAGCTGGTCTTTTGTCCCTCCGGACGAAGGACAGGAACAGATGCCTGGAATTGAGAATTTTGTGTTACTGAATATAAGATACCGTTGGTTCCACTTGTTATAGTATAGGATGGCTCTCTGGCTCTTAGCTAGCTAGCTACTTGAGGTACCCAGTACTCTTTACTCAAAAAAATTACCAAGGGTTCTACTGTTGATGTATTCTAGTTGGATGGGAGGGTAGGGCGGTATTCTCTATCTTTGCATTACAGCAAGGATTTTCGGTTTTGATTTCATCTAGTCTAAACAAAATAAAGCAGTTTTGTGGGACGGCATTGAATACCAAAAATCTCAGGTCGGTCTTTTGCTCAAAATTTGGTAGGGAGGAGATTGAGCTCACCTCCTCTTTTGGCTATGACTACGCTCCTCTATTTATACTATGTTCTGTCGTTATCACTTAGCCATGCTTTGGAGCTAGCTTTAGATTTTGAATATAGAATGTTTACCTGGACAGCTCATCGGGCGTTGACACCTCCAGAAAAGTATCAAGGAACCACCGAAAACCCTCATAGTCAATGTCCTGGAACAATAATTATCAATAATTAATTAAAGGTTATTAATTATCATTAATTAATTTAATATGTTTTGAATAAATGTTTAACATAAATTTATTTATTTATTATTATCCAAAGACATAACCGTTACCTTTAAATAAATTAATTAATGAAAATTAATTAATTATTTATTAAAATTAATTAATTAATTAAAGTTAAAATTAATTAATTATTTTATTTATTTATTTAAAGGTAACGGTTATGTCTTGGGATTGTAATTAATTTAAATTAAAATAAATAAATTATTTTATTTATTTATTTAAAGGTAATGGTTATGTCTTGGGATTCTACTACAGGAATTGGAACTAAAAGGAACAACTTAATTTAATTCTTGCGTTTGCGACACGTCGCCTCTCGCCGTTACCGGAGTAGGACTAACTGGATCGGCGGGTTGCAATCTTACATTTATTTTACAAACTGCGGGTAGTACAAAACATCTTATTATACAAACGATGGGTAGTATAGTCACATAATGAGAACTGTAACAGATAATATGATATATATACAGTCCAATGTACTTAGGTTTT
This sequence comes from Epargyreus clarus clarus, assembly GCA_014595695.2. NCBI lineage: Eukaryota > Metazoa > Arthropoda > Insecta > Lepidoptera > Hesperiidae > Epargyreus > Epargyreus clarus. The sequence continues at coordinate 789,630 of JACTTY020000124.1, forward strand.
TTTTTCTAACACTGAAGTAGCAAACGAGCAGGCAGTCCACCTGATGGTAAGTTGTATAAAGGTACTAGAACCCTTTATGGTTCGACGCCGGCAGTACCACTGCTACACCACTGCCTAATAACAGCAGTGTAAAGCGTTGCTAAGTTGTCGTTTAAAGGGTGTGGTAAGGGAGTGATACTCTTCCGAGGCGTTCCAGCTTAGTGTTCAGGGGTAGCGGCGCATCTGTGGCCAACCTCAGGTAAGATTTTAATCACTGTTGTATGGACATCTGTAACAACTCCATATAGAACGGGTTCTACCTGAAGCCGATCACAGCGTTGCGACTCTTAAAGGCCTGTGGTCGCCTCATATGTAAATCAGTCATCTACACTTTTCCACCGAAACGCATGCAGTCCACCTGATGGTAAGTGGCTACTGCCGCCCATGGACATCTGTAATCAACCCCAGATAAGATTAGATATTCCTACCTGAGGTCGGCCACAGATGCGCCGCTACCCCTGAGGACTAAGCTGGAACGCCTCGGAAGTCTGTCTCCCTTACCACACCCTTCAAACCGGAACACAGCAGCGCCTAACACTGCTGTTATTAGGTAGAAACAGGTGTGGTGGTGGTACCGCCGGAGTCTAACCACAAAGAGTTCTACCACCTTCTAACACCTTTGTATGTGATAACCGCATAACGCAATAAAGATATAAAGATATGATTATGATAACACTCCATCGCGCTGGCCAAGTGCGAATTGGTAGACTTCACATACCTTTGAAAAGTTTTTGCTAAAGATTTCTCTGGTATGCAGGTTTCGTCACGATGTTTTCTGTCACCGTTTAAACAAGAGATCATTAACTTCTAATACGTACATAACTCTGAAAAATCTTGGATTTGAACCTACGACCCCTCGATCAAGAGGCCGAGTTTCTTAACCACTACGCCATCACTGCATTTATGGACAATGCTTCAATATTCTGTTTGAGAGGTTAAGTATATTTGGCCCAAATAATAATACAATTTACGCTTTAGGGGTTGAAATATCTACGGGCCGACCCTTCAATAATTTATACCTTTGAAGGAATATTTCAACTCAAATTCTTTTGTAGGGCCACAACGAGGCCCATAAATAACTGAATATCACTTACAACCCTTATTTCAGCCCTTTGTAAAGGATTCACAATTGAAATTGCTACAATCTATCTCAGATAAAGTCGAAATAGATTTTCTTTGCGCTTTTAGGGTTCTGTAGTCGAAAGGTAAAATAGTATCCTATTAGTAAGCTTTCGCTATCTATCCGTCTTTCGCAGGGCCCTATCTTTTGAACTGTAATAGATAGACTTAAATTTAACAGAGCATGTTACTGTGGCGACTGTAACAAAAAATACAAAAAATAAAAATGTTGAATTTTTTTTAACAAATCATACAACCGACTTCTATGTCACTACAAAGTAAAAAATAATTGAAATAAATGTTGGTTTAGTACATATTTCTGAAGTCCGCGCTCAATATATTTCGTTGGATAACGATGTAAACAGCGTGTCTAATATGAGCGCCGACTTCAGAAATATGTTTTCTTATAGAAAAAATGTTAAAATCCGAGAAGCCGTTTAAGCGTGCCAAAGAATGAAACATACATACAAAACATTACCCTCTGCAGTAAAAACAAGAAGCGCCACAATGTTCAAACAGTGTACTAAACTAAAGTTGTCTCGCTGAGAACATTTCTCCTCATTACTGAACAAAAAGCTCTCCTCTAACAGAAACGTATGTTTTAACATATTAAAAAACATTACCCTCTGCAGTTACTAAAAAAACATACATAGGCAGGTATTGTCCGCACCAAACTGCTAGTCCGCTCTGAAGTTGTTGCGAGCAGGTGTAGTCATACAATTTGCTATGGTGACGCTATTCACTTCTATATTCAGTGTCGGAAGTGATAGCCTAGTGGTTAAGAAACTCGGCCTCTCGATCGAGGGGTCCGAGGTTCAAATCCCAGGTACGCACTCCTGATTTTTCAAAGTTATGTGCGTATTAGAAATTAATAATCACTTGTTAAACGGTGAAGGAAAACATCGTGAGGAAACCTGCATACCTGAGAGATTTAAAAAAAAAGTCTCGAAGGCATGTGAAGTCTACCAATACACACTTGGCCAATGCGGTGGACTATGGCCTAATCCTTCTCAGTATGAGAGGAGACCCGTGCCCAGCAGTGGGACAGTAATGGCTGTTGATGTTTTTTTTTTATAATATAGAAGTAGCAGACGAGCATGCAGTCCACCTGGTGGTAAGTGGCTACTGCCGCCCATGGACATCTGTAATCAATCCCAGATAGGAGTAGACATTCCTACCTGAGGTCGGCCACAGATGCGCCGCCACCCCTGAGGACTAAGCTGGAACGCCTCGGAAAAGTCTGACTCCCTTACCTCACCCTTCAAACCGGAACACAGCAGCTCCTATCACTGCTGTTATAAGGCAGAAATAGGTGTGTTGATGATACATACTCAAAAAAAAAAATACAATGTGAGCCGTCACGGGACGCCTGGCAGATGTGAAACATCGACATTATTTTGTAAAAGTAATATGCAGAAAATAACATATTGTGATAGGAACTAAATATGTCATAATGATAAAATAAAATATTACGATTTTTGCGCATGGCGACGCGTCGCCACACCGTACACACTACTGCATATAGACTGTATATATATACCATCGTATAGCGTGGCGACGTAAGGTCGCCACGGCATGCGTCGCCACGCCAGAAATCGGTTTTACGTGCGGCTATAGATGTTTCACATCAAAAACTTTCCGCAAAACATGTTCAAACAGTGTACTAAACTAAAGTTGTCTCGCTCGGCACATTTCTCCTCATTACTGAACAAAAAGCTCTCTAATAGAAACGTATGTTTTGAGTAAGGGTACATATATACTCTCGTCGAAAGTTTAAAAGTTAACAATACATATAAATAAAAGAGAAACTTGTTAACATTTTTAATGTTGTAGTTGGAAAGCGTGCGGTATATGAACTAAGTTGGAATACAAGGTGAAGGTGGTAGAACCCTTTGTGGTTCGACTCCGGCGGCACCACCGCCACACCTATTTCTGCCTAATAACAGCAGTGTTAAGCGCTGCTGTGTTCCGTTTTGAAGGGTGTGGTAAGGGAGACATACTTTTCTGAGGCGTTCATCCGAGCTTAGTCCTCAGGGACTTCAAGAACGAATATCTCTATCTGGGGTTGATTGATGACCATGGGCGGCAGTAGCTTACCATCAAGTGGACTGCATGCTCGTCTGCTACTCCGATATTATCAAAAAAAAAAAATTAACAAAAAAATAAAACCGACTTCTATGTCACTACAAAGTAAAAAATTATTGAAATAAGTGTTGGTTTAATACATATTTCTGAAGTCGGCGCTCAATATATTTCGTTTGATAATGGCGTAAACAGCGTGTCTAATATGAGCGCCGACTTCAGAAATATGTATTAAACCAACACTTATTTCAATTATTTTTTACTTTGTAGTGACATAGAAGTCGGTTTTATTTTTTTGTTAAAATTTTTTTTTTCACCCTTTTTAGTGATGATATGTTAATGTTTGTATTAATATTATGTAAAATTGTATAAAGGTGATCATGACTAAAGCTTAGGTCTGAATTCATACGAATTGGACCCACCCGCTCTAAGGGCGCTTTCGCGCTCTGCTCGCTTAGTTTTATATTGCCTTATATGTTTCAACCTAACCTAACCAATTCAATACGAAACACTATAGGCGAGGCTACATGCAATTCTATATTGTTTGCTAGGTTAGGTTGGAACAGAAAAGTAAATAAATCAAACTAGGTGGTAAAACTCTGCGAGTGAGTCGGTCCAATTTACTTTAATTCAATAGTTAAGGAAAACTACAGCGTATTCATTAATCATATTTTATATTTGTAAGAAGTGATTGTCAAGTTACTGTTGTTTAGGCCAGCAGTGTCCCTGCGTCACTAGGATTGAAGACTTTACGGTCAAAGTTATCAGGGTTAAGACCTTGAATTTTCATCATATGTGTCTGCTTAGTGACGTTAATACATATATGAAAGCACAAAATGGCTAACTCGTGTGGTTTAACTTGGAAGCACACCAGCATTATCAGAGTGAAAGAGTTGAGGGTCATGTTTTTCATTACATGTACCTGCTTAGGACCTGTAAAATATGTGTGAAAGCACTAAATGGCTTATTCATGTGGTTTAGGCTGGAGGTACCTCTGCATCATCAGATCTAAGGAGTTGAAGGTCAAAATTTTCATCATATATCTCTGTCTACCAACTTCATTACAACAAATGTCTAATCTATATACTTTACATTGGAGGCACCTCTGCATCATAAGGATTGAAGAATTGAAGTTCAATTCTTCCATCATATGTCTCTACTCAAAGACCTTATCATATATTCGTAAGCTCCAAATGCCTAACTTGTATGGTTTAGGCAGGAGGCACCTCCGCATTATCAGAGTTGAAGAGTTGAAGGCCAAATTTTCCATCATATATCTCTACCTATCAACCTTGTTAAATATCCATAAGTTCCAAATGCCTTACTTGTATGGTTGAGGCAGGAGGCACTTCTGCATTACCAGGGTTGAAGAGTTGAAGGTCGAATTTTCCATCATATCATGTTAATCTAGATACTCAATGTTCATTTAAAGTTTCATGAGAATTGAGTGGGCAGAAGGAAAGTTGTCATAAAATATGTAAAAAGCAGGGGTAGTGATGATGAATTCCACCCCATTACTTAAATTCTAATCATCAGAGCATACTTATGTTATAGTAGGAAAGTACCGCAACAAAACACCCTTTCATATGAAAAAAAGAAAATTGAAATTGGTTAAGAAATATTCGAGTTATTGAAGTTTATATCGGGAAAGAAAAGAAAGAAATCGGGTTTTTCCAATTTCCCGGGAAAACTGGCGAAAATTTTCAAATTTCCTCGAAATGGGACCCCCTGTGAAACTAGCCGCATACAATGGTGTATGAATCATGTCGATCGGTCGCGGCATCGTGAAAAAATCGCCGAACAAACATAAAAAAAAATATATATATATACGGTCGAATTGAGTAACCTCCTCCTTTTTGGAAGTCGGTTAAAAAGTACAGCGGCTAATTTAATTTCAATATGTGCTTTTGAAAGGACAAGCTACCTTTAAGCTTATTCAAAGTACTGACGTCACTCATTAGGACCTGCATTGCAGCTACTATAATATTATTGGGTCAGCTTAATACCACTGGGTCAGTTAATGTCAGATCTGAATGTGAGCGGTAATAGAATTTAATTCACGTTGAAATAAATCTCGAATGAAAACGTGCCTTTAAAAGGACTTTAAATAGGAAATGAGGGAGACTTCGTAATTCTCTTAATTCTAATCCTCATAGGTACTCGTAGCAATCTGTGGTCGAACTCAGGTAGGATTCAAATCCTATCTGAGTTTTTTTTTTATAATATAGGAGTAGCAGACGAATATGCTGTCCACCTGATGGTAAGCTACTGCCGCCCATGTACATTAGTAATCAACCCCAGATAGGATTAGACATTCCTACCTGAGGTCGACCACAGATGCGCCGCTACCCCTGAGGAGTAAGCTGGAACGCCTCGGAAAAAGTTATTAGCAAGCTAAATTTCAAAAAATAATTCTGCAAAGAATCTTTTTAATTAGAGAGTGATAGTTTTCTAAAATTTTCAAATATCCAATTAAATTGTCAAATTTACAATTATATTAAGCTTTTATAGATAGACTAGTGGTACCCGCGGCTTCGCCCGCATTTTAAAGAAATAATATGATATACATAAAACGGAAAATTTGTACCTGCGTTGGAATGACAGTGATGCCATCTGTCGAAAATTGGTCTTATCAACTCCCAAACCCTCGTGGGCTCTTGAACAACAAATTTGCTAAAGATCATCACTTGATCAAATGCATAGTTTTTGATTCTGTAACTACTTACGAATTAAAAATTAAGTAAAAAACCTTTTCCCACGGACTAAATTGTGAATCGAAACCATTCTCAAGTTCTCTTAAACACACACAATAAATTTCATCAAAATCAGTTCAGTCGTTTAGGAGGAGTTCAGTGACATACACACGCACATAAGAAATATATATATATAAAGATAGATAGATAATAAATGTTTATTAATTATAATTTAAAATTTGCTACAATTCTGCTATATATCTTGTTCAAGACAACACTTTGAAAGGAGGCTTATGCCCTTAAGGGCTAGTAAAAAAGATACTAATAATACGTAAAACAGCGCCTCACTACTGATTATTTTATAAAGCACCTTGCATCAAATCGAAGGACAGAAGCCCTTATGAATATTTAATTAGAGGCGCCGCTGTACACGTGTTTCTGTGAATACAAAATCAATGCTGCTTATGTAAAATTCATACGTGTACATAAATTTATGGATTTTCGTACGAAATGAACGAATTTTTATTCATAGTTTTTGTTCTTTAAAAAGGACAGCTCTGGAATATGTTCTTTTTAAAGTTATATTTGGAGAGGGAAGTTGGTGAAACGATTTTTGTTACGCTGTGTGTTAAGCTGGAACGCCTCGGAAATATGTCTCCCTTACCACACCCTGCAAACCAGATCACAGCAGCGCTTAACACTGTTATTAGGCAGAAATAGGTGTGACAGTGGTGCTGCCGAACCACAGAGTGTTCTACCAAGAGTGTTGTATCTATGTATGTGTGAGTGATACTTCAAAGAAACAATCAATAAATTCATTTCAGTAATGGTGTCGTAACGTGCATATAAATAGGACATGAATATTGATTAGTTGGTTTCTTCTTGATTGACTTTGGTCTAATGAGAGTGGTTAACTACCTTAGTCCACAGGAGCATATATTTTTTTATATAATTCTGGCAGACCCGGCAATATCGTACCGCCCACTAAGCACCCGCCCCGTAAAGCACTATTTATATAAGGATCGATTACAGTCTATAGGCGGTAGTAGCCACTTACCATCAGGTGGACTGGCTTGGTTTCTACTTATATATTATAAAAATAGAAGTCTACAGTCTTTCAACATCCAGTATGGTGAAGGTGGTAGAACCCTTTTGCGGTTTGACTCCGGCGGCACCACCGCCACACCTATTTCTACCTAATAACAGCAGTGTTAGGCGCTGCTGTGTTCCGGTTTGAAGGGTGTGGTAAGGGAGACAGACTTCTCCGAGGCGTTCCAGCTTAGTCCTCAGGGGTAGCGACGCATCTATGGCCGACCTCAGGTAGGAATATCTAATCCTATCGGGGATTGATTACAGATGTCCATGGGCGGCAGTAGCCACTTACCATCAGGTGGACTGCATGCTCGTTTACTACTCTTATATTATAAAAAAATATATATACCAGAAATAAGATCATCAACACAATAATAAAGATAAATCGCTCCACAAACACAAAGCGCAATTCTCAAGCCCTGTCATAGTGAACAGGGTAATGACCCTCAATCCCCTGGCATAGTAACGTGATAGCAGATAAGGAAGTGCATTAATAGTGACACAGGGGATATAATGGAAGACGTTAGCACGATATATGTGACAAATATGTCTTTAATATGGTGCTAAATTTACGGAATAATCCACCCAGTGCAAGTCGGATTAGCAAACCGATTCCGTACCACCAAATTTTTGGTTATTTTTTTTTAGTGTCAGTCTGTAAATGACTGATAGATAAAGAAACTATATTTTTGTAAATTTGTAAAACTGGTTTATTGGTCATATTGTAACAAAGTAAGCCAATGATAGATCAACAGAAGCAGATTAATAGTCAGTCCCTTGTCACTTAATCAAATTCAGCAATTCAGCATGTAAATTTTGAAAGTCTGTGAGATTTGAAACCTCGACTACCAATTTAGGAACCAAAATTCATACATGGTTCACATTGATACAGCAACGATGACGACGTCACATAAAAAGGTGGTTGAAATCATCCATTAACGTATGACTAGCGGAAATATTATGAATGAAACAGGATTTGTGGTGTTGAAAGGACACTTTGTGAATGTTAACGGTGTATAGAAAAGCGACCGTCAGATAATAATTTACTGTCGTTAGCATTGATAACGTAGCTTAATATAAGTCCTTTTAAACTGGCGGTCCAGGGTTCAAACCCCAATTAATATAAATTAATAGAAAATAGAAATTAACTAGCTGACCCGGCATGATGATGCCATATAAATAAAAAAAATGTGAGCCGTCACGGGACGCCTGGCAGATGTGAAACATCGACATTATTTTGTAAAAGTAATATGCAGAAAAGAACATATTGTGATAGGAACTAAATATGTCATAATGATAAAATAAAATATTACGATTTTTTTCCAGATAACGATGACTATTTATTGAATAAACATTTATTTTCTTTAAATACAAAAATTTACGAATTTATTTCAAGTCGATTGCGCATGGCGACGCGTCGCCACACCGTACACACTACTGCATATAGACTGTATATATATACCATCGTATAGCGTGGCGACGTCGCCACGGCATGCGTCGCCACGGCAGAAATCGGTTTTACGTGCGGCTATAGTTGTTTCACATCAAAAATGTTAAGGGTGAACAACCCTTATCACTTAGGGGTATGAAAAATAAATAGTAGCTGATACTCTGACCTACTGAATATGCATATAAAATTTGGTGAAAATCGGCAAAGCCGTTTCGGAGGAGTACGGTAACTAACATTGTGACACGAGTATTTTATATAAAAGATTATCAATTGCTTTAACGACGAAGAAAAATATCATGAGGAAACATCAATGAGAGTTCTTCAAAAAAGTTCTGTGAAGTCTAGCAATTCGAACTTGGCCAGCGCGGTGAACTATGGCCTAACCCCCTCTCAATCTGAAAGGAGACCCGTGCCCAGTAGTGGAAGAATAATAGATTGACGACATCTAGTATATTTTTATAAAGCCCAAAGAATACTTGTCACACTAAATTGAGTTACTTTAGTTTGGGAAATGCCCTATGCCTTTTATATTACATAATCAACAGACGAGCATGCAATCCATCTGATAATAAGTGGCCACTGCTGCACATGGACATCAATAATCAACCCTAGATAGCATGTTACCTCCCCTAATGTTATCTGGGGGTCTAGGGACTCCTATCTGTAGTCGGCCACAGATGAGTTCCATTTCCATGTTTTTTTTTCATTTCATTAGAAAAATATATACAACAAATTAATTCTACAAGACAAATTTGAACAAATACCCCCAGAAGAAGCCTTAGCAAGGCAAGCAATAATTTCGCATGAATATTCAGTGGCGACCCCATCAACATTCTAACGTTGTCTTCGTCAGGCCCCTGCCGTCAGTTCCCTGTCAGTACTATGCGTTTACTTCGAGTTGGCGTCGTTACAAAATGACGTCACGAGCGCAACTTATACTTTTGCCAAAAAAACTTATTGTATTTTCAATTCTAACGTTGTCTTTGTCAGGCCCTGCCATCAGTTCTCTGTCAGTACCCGTTTACTTCGAGTTGGCCGTTCTACCTGAAGTCGTCCACAGATGCGCCGCTACCTCTGAGGACTAAGCTGGGACACCTCGGAAAGGTACGTCTCCCTTACCAAACCAAAACACATCGCTTAACACTGCTGTTATAACAGAAATAGGTGTGACAGTGGTGCCGAGTCAAAGCACAGAGGGTTCCTTCAAAATGCGTGGAGAGACGACTCAAAGTGAACGCCTAGTGTGTAATAACGCAATTCAACGCAACCGGCTGACGTCATGGCGTCAAATTGGAGGCGGTATTTCATCTTGATTACAACTTGATCTTTATAAAGGTTTAGTTTATGCTAATATTATTGTTTTGTGGTATCATTACTAGGAATTGGGAAGACGAGTAATGATTGGTGGGTTTTATATTAGAAGTAGGAAATTATGTTATAAGTAGAAATGATGCAGTTCATGTGATGGTAATGACTGACGTAATGACATATTGGTAGAACCCTTTGTGGTTCGACTCCGGCGGCACCACCGCCACACCTATTTCTACCTAATAACAGCAGTGTTACGCGCTGCTGTGTTCCGTTTTGAAGGTTGTGGTAAGGGAGACATACTTTTCCGAGGCGTTTCAGCTTAGTCCTCAGGGGTAGCGGCGCATCTGTGACCTATAATAGCGGCCGACCTATCTGGGGTTGATTATAGATGTACATGGGCGGCAGGAACCACTTACCATCATGTAGACTGCATGCTCTTCTGCTACAATACTCCTATATTATAAAAAAAATGTAATCAACTCCAGATAGTCCTGGGGTGATGATGAATGATACGTCAACAATACTTAGTTATATAACAATAGATGGCGTTGGGGTGATAATGAATTATAGGTAAACAACGTAGGTATATTAAAAATTAAAATAACTATATTAAAATATGTTTTATGGTTCTTATGTGTATTTAACCGCTATAAAGCACAATTTTTTTTTTAATTTTTTTACGACAAATTCCCTTTGACATGCTAAACTACCGACAGTCCATTATATCGTCTAAAAGCGCTTGCTACACAAACCAAGACAAACACTCTATCCACATGTTTGAATTTGTAACGGTTTGTAGACATTTGGCATGTTCGGAGAGCTTGCCAAATGTCAACAAACAATATTTGCAACTTCGTTTTGTTATCACACGCTAGATGGCGTTGAAAATATTCCTGAATCACGCTAACGACTGTTCGTTGTAGGTCCTATAAGAGCTCGACTGTCAGTGAGCTTCGGTGCTACCGCAGCAACTCATATAAGTATTTCTGTCTATTTTTGTCAAGGATCGATTTCGTAATTGAATGTTACGATCCTGCTAGACATGGGGAACACAAACAGATCTGCTACCTGCAGATCAGATCGCCATTCATAAGGTTGAACCGGAGTTATGAACCGGATCACAGATCAGGTCAAATTAGCTCAATGGATCTGTTTGATCTGAACGAGCTGCATGACTCGTGACCCGCGTTGCGAACTGTGTGAGTCGTTAGATCTGGTAGAATTTTGTTAATAAGTTCTATTTTTCGATAGTTCAATTTATTATTTATTATATATATTTTTTTTTATGTAATTAGTAATTGTAAATATACAGAGTGAATTTTTCAAATGGGCTTTCAGGGCCAAATTCGAATCCATAAGGTTTATCGAAAAACGCTGAAAGGAATCACGAGGCCGATTTTGATAAAAACATTCGATTTTTAAAATATCTTTTGCCCTAGCCGGGAATCGAACGAGTTCACTTTGAAAAAAAGAACACATATTATTCCATTATCGGACAGTGTCGCTTATAAGGATCAAATTCTGGAAAGTAATGATAAATGAAAAACTACAGGAAAAGCCATTTTTTTAAGAAAATACTTTTTTATATTAAATTCACCCTGTAAGTCTGAATAAATAAATAAATGTATGTAGAATGTTATCTAAAAGGATATTCTTGTCGTCGCTTCGGCGGGAAGATCTCATGTTATCCCTTCGTTACATTTTACGATGTTATTTACCATACGAACGAAGTAAATAGACTCCTCATATTCTTCATATTCACTTATTTTCAGAATAAGAACTCACGGAGCGCATTGCTTACATATTCGCGCGAGATAAATAAAAATAAAATAGATAAATAGATAAGCAAACAAACAAACGCTTTCTACACTCACAGACCCACACTAGGATTCCCTGTATCCTGGGTGCCATGGACACACACATAGACAAATATACAAACACCCAGACCCAGATACAGAAATTTAAATTCATCATTTAGATATATGTCTGGCCTGGGATCGAACCCGGGACTCTTTGCGCGTCAGACCGGGATGGTGACCGCTCCGCCACGCGGGTTGATAAAAGTCTTTAAAGATACTCTCTGTGGTTCGACTCTGGCGGTACCACCGCCACACCTATTTCTGCCTAATAACAGCAGTGTTAAGCGCTACTGTTTTTTGGTTTGAAGGGTGTGGTAAAGGAGACATATTTTTTCGGGATATTCCAGCTTAGTCCGGTACCGGCGCAGCTATGGTCGTCCTTAAATAGGTCTCTTTTCTTATCTACAGTTGATTACAGATGTTTTTAGACGGCAGTAGTCACTTGTCATCAGGTGGACGGCATGCTCGTTTGCTATTCCTATATACAGGGTGTCGTTCATCATTACTTCCGAGGATTTGATCCTTAGAACACTATGTATAGAATAATACAGGGTGTGTTTTTTTTTCAATGTGAACCCATTCGATTCCCGGCTACGGAAAAATATTTAAAAAATTATGCAGCTTTATTTTTTATTAAAATCGATCTCGAAACTTCTTTAGCATTTTTTACAATTTTTTTTAGATAGTTTTAAACTCAGTGGGTTTGTCTTTTTTTAATAATTATTATTACTCTTTTTCTCTTTTTTGTGAAGTGAGAGTATCAATCACTATACTCCATTACTAAAGTATATAAAATCGCGAAACCAAAAATAGAACTTATCTAGAGCAGGTTACTATAAAAATAGTTATCTGAAATCACTCACGAGTTACGTCACGAAACGTCACACACCACCCTCCACCCTCAAAGCCACCCTATCACGACCCCATAAAACCGATTTTCCATAAACACTCCATACATTGATTGTCCATTTACAATGACGTCATGGGGGAGCGAGAGGCTATGACGTCATATTCGCTATCTCTTTCGAGTTGGAGCAAATATTTATGAGGAATTAAGGGATTTTAGGAATTTTGTTTTTAGCGCTCATTAATGGGACGTCATGTTTTGGATTTATTTTAAATGAGCTTTTGCCCGCGGCTTCGCTCGCGTTACGTAGTAATGCTATTAACTAAGATGATGTATACAAACTTTTATCCCCTATTTTATCCTCTTGGGGGTAGAATTGATCAAAATCCTTTCTTAGCGGATGCCTACGTCATAACATCTACCTGCATGCCAAATTTCAGCCCGATCCGTCCAGTGGCTTGGGCTGTGCGTTGATATCACTATGTCAGTCAGTCACCTTTGAGTTATATATATTTAGATAGAAAATTAATAGAATTTTAAAAGGTAGAATCCGTGATTCGTCTCCGTCGGCACCACCGCCACACCTATTTCTAATAACAGCAGTGTTAAAAGCGCTGCTGTTTTCTGTACCCTTAATATGAAGACTGTTTTTGTATTTGTTTACTTATTTGCCCATACATTTCCAATCAGCGCCCCTAGCGGGCTGTATCAGAACTGATAGGAAATGTAGGGGAAATACGCAAATACAAAACAACATTTACAAAAACAGTCATTTTTGTAAAAACATAAAACTCATACTAAGGGAACTGGTTTGAAGGGTGTGGTAAGGGAGAGATACTTTTCCGAGTCATTCTGACTTAGTCCTCAAGGGCAGCGGCGTGATGGCGGCTGACCTTATGTAGGAAAAGAATGTTATCTGGGGTTGATTACAGATATCCAAGGGCGGCAGTAGCCACTTACCATCAGGTGGACTACATGCTCGTCTGCTTCTACACTTACATACCTATACTGAGATTCCCCATGTCGGTGGTGCCATGGACACACACATAGACAAACACAACAACCAAACCCAAAAACTTATCTAAATTCATTACTTAGATTTGTCTGGCCGGGGATCGAACCCGGGACCCTCTGGGCGACACTGCATGACCACGTTACCTCCGTGTCGCTCATCTTGTATTTCTAACAATGTTGATCAAATTTCAAATTCCATTGAACAAAGCTCACCTCATAAATATTGGAATGAGAAAAGTTATAAACTAAAACAAACAAATGATATGTTTGCATGCATACTTTGCATGGAATTGCATGCATGCAGTCTCAGTAATGTCACGGCCTCTCAATCGGGAAGTCTAAGGTACGATATCCAGGCTCTCTGGTTTTTAAAAATTATGTCGCCGTCGACGTCATTGTCAAACCATTATACCCATTTTTTTATAACTAGCTGACCCGGCACACCTTGTACCGCCTCAAAACCTATTTATCAAATATATTTCATATAAAATATAGCCTATGTTACTCGTGGATAATGTAGCTTTCGAATGGTGAGAGAATTTTTAAAATCGGTCCAGTAGTTTTTGAGTCTATTCATTACAACCAAACAAAGTTTACCTCTTTATAATATTAGTGTAGATATAGGAGTAGCAGACGAGCATGCAGTCTGCCGAGACTGCCGCCCATGGACATCTGTAATCAACCCCAAATAGGATTAGATATTCCTACCTGAGGTCGGCCACAGATGCGCCGCTACCCCTGGAGACTAAGCTGGAATGCCTCGGAAAAGTATGTCTTCCGTACCACACCCTTCAAACCGGAACACAGCAGCGCCTAACACTGCTGTTATTAGGCAGAAATAGGTGTGGCGGTGGTGCCGCCAGAGTCGAATCGCAAAGGGTTCTACCGCTTTCAAAGCCGTTACTTACTGCTGGGCAACGGTCTCCTCTCAGAATGAGAAGGATTGGGCCATAGTCCAGCGCGCTGGCCAAGTGCGTATTGGTAGACTTCAACTACCTTTGAGATTTTTCTTTATAAATCTCTTAGGTATGCAGGTTTCCTCACGATGTTTACCTTCGCCGTTCAAACAAGTGATAATTAATCTCTAATAGACAAATAACTTTGATAAATTAAAGGACTGGGATTTGAACCTCGAACGAGGCCGATTTAACTAGGCTATCACTGCACATACCTTTCAAAGTAGTTGATTAATCTATTCACCCCAGGTGTTATATAACAAAGTTTTGTGACTAAACTAGAACGCAAACTTTAATGCAATGAGCGTATGTGGCGGGGTTGAATTTCAAAATTAAATTCCGGCAGCCATTTGTAAATTAGGTTGGATTCAGCGCTAGTTATTTTCACTCTGTTCGTATTTATGTCTCACTGCTGGGCATGGGTTACTTTCTAGAGTGTTTTTCTATAATATTGAAGTAACGGATGACTCATGGACATCTGTAATCAACCCCAGATAGGATTAGTTATTCCTACCTGAGGTCGGCTACAGATGCACCGCTACCCCTGAGGACTAAGCTGGAACGCAGCGGAAAAAGTATGTCTCTTACCACACTTCAAACCAGAACAGCAGCGCTTAACGCTGCTGTTATTGCAGAACGAGGTGTGGCGGTGCTGCCGCCGGAGTCGAACCATTGTGGGTTCTATTACCATCAGTGACCAAAAAGGCTACTTACCCCATCAGGACTCTGTTTCTTGGTCTCGCAAAACTCATTGAGAACTTCTTGAAGCTTCTTCGTGGAATCTGAAAACACATTAATCTTTTACTGCAAACATATTTTAGGAGCTTAAACTGTAAAATATTGAAGAAGCTAACGAGCATGCAAACTACCTTTTTTATATATATGTAACCTAACCATAAGGCAGACGGGCTACCTGATGGAAAGCAGTCACCGTCGCCTATGGACATTTGCAACACCAGAGGAGTCGCCAATGCATCGCCGGCTTTGAAGGAGAGCTCTTTTTACAATCCTCTTGAAGAGCCACATGTCATAGTCCTGAGCGAATACCTCAGGAGGAAGTTCATTCCACATTTTGCAAGTACGCGGCAAAAATGTACGTTCAAACCGAACCGTGGAGGACCGCCACGGGTCCAGTTGATGTGGATGGAACTTCATCCTTCGGCGAGTGGTACGATGAAGGAAAGGTGACGTAGGCACCAGATCAAACAGTTCCTCAGAACACTCACCATTGCACTTGATGGTAAGTGACCACTGCCCATGAATTGTAATCAACCCCCGATAAGAATAAATAAATAAACGCTTTCTACACTCACAGCCCCACACTAGGATTCCCTGTGTCGTGGGTGACATGGACACACACATAGACAAATACACAGACTCCCAGACCCATAAACAGAAATCTAAATTCATCATTTAGATATCTGTCTGGCCGGGGATCGAACCCGGGACCCTCTGCGCGTCAGCGCGTGGCGGAGCGGTCACCGAATACGAACGAATACAGTCGAATAGTTTCCAATTAGGAAAAAAACTTGATTTAATATTGGAACACGGCCAAAATCTTCGAGCATTGCCTTATTCTACTGAGTTCACGAAAATATGTCCGAAATACTTCGTAGACAAGTAGTGACAGTTTAGTGGTTGAAACTCTGACTATCAATCCAAGGTTTGAATCCCAGGCCACATTTTTAGGGTTCCGTACCCAAAGGGTAAAAACGGAACCCTATTACTAAGATTCGCTGTCTATCCGTCTGTCACAGGGCTATATCTCCGGAACCGTAATAGATAGACACATGAAATTTCTATTACTACAGTTATAGTTTAGTATAGTAGTATTATAATAAATACAAATAAGAACCATAAAACATATTTTAATATAATTATTTTAATTTTATACGTTGTTTAAGTATCATTCATCATCACCCCAACGCCATCTATTGTTGTGTCTTATAATTAATTATTGTTGAAAATAATAAAATTAAAAAAAATAATGAACATAAGTGGTACGGAATCCTCCATGTGCGAGTTCGACTCGTACTTGGCGAATTATTGTAATAGTAAAGAAGCACGCAGTCCACCTGATAGTAAGTGGCTACTGTCGCACATGGACATCTCTTATCAACCCCAGATAAGATAAGATTACTACCCGAGGTCGGCCAAAGTCGCTTTGCTACCCCTGTGGGTTAAGTTGGAACGCCTCAGATCTTTAAATCTTTAAGTATGTCTTCCTTACTCCCTTCAAACTAAACACAGTAGTGTTTGACACTGCTGTTGTTAGGCAGAAATAAGTGTGGCGGTGGTGCCGTCAGTCGAACCACAAAGGGTTCTTCCACCTTGTAGAGATCCCGGGTAACCCCGCCCTTCCTCAATTCTGGCCCTACTGTAGTAGATCGGATGATTACAAGGACGTCGCCTTTCAAGGGTCCAGAAATATGTTCAAGGATTTATAAGGGCTAATATATGAATCCATTAAATATCTTGTACGTCACCGCTATATTTAGCTGATCGTGGGCGGAAACTGCCCTAAGAATCGAACTTTAGCATTATCTGCTTCAAATAAGGGCGTCTCCTATAACAGTGGATTTATCTATACTAATATTATAAAGAGGAAAACTTTGTTTGTTTGATTGTAATGAATAGGCTCAAAAACTACTGGGCCGATTTTAAAAATTCTTTGACCATTCGAAAGCTACATTATCCACGAGTAACATAGGCTATATTTTATATGAAATATATTTGATAAATAGATTTTGAGGCGGTACAAAGTTTGCCGGGTCAGCTAGTGCAAAATAATATTGAAGTGTAATTTAACTGCTATGTTATTTTTAATTGCTATTTTGTAAAGTAATATGCTATTTTCGCGATTTATATATCTGCTATTTTCTATATATCTATTGAAGGTGGTAGAACCCTTTATAGTTTGACTCCGGCGGCACCCCCACCACACCTATTTCTGCCTTATAACAGCAGTGTTCAGCCCTGTGTTCCGGTTTGAAGGATGTGGTAAGGGAGACATACATTTCCGTGTTCCAGCTTAGTCCTCAGGGGTAGCGGCGCATCTGTGGCCGACTTCAGGTAGGAATATCTAATCCTATCTAGGGTTGATTACAGATGTCCATGGGTAACAGTAGCCACTTACCATCAGGTGGACTACATGCTCGTCTGCTACTCCTATATTACCTATATTATAAAAAAGATAACATGGAAATCGCAGACGCACAATTATTTTATATACCTACTTATAAAGATCAATAGTTTCGAAAACAAATTGTTGTCTTAACAAACTTTATCCATTACGGATTATTTGGATCACGTCATAGCTATATTTAGGTGGTAGTGGGAGGGTTTCCTTAAAGGAACTTTCTTACTTAAGATTTCCTAAGATTTTCCTCAGATTTTCTGGTTTTAAGAAAGGTGTTGTCTACACACTTGCTTAGGATATAGAGCCCTGTGACAGACGGACAGACGGACTGACGGGCAGACAGACTGACGGACAGACAGAGGAGTCTTAGTAATAGGGTTCCGTTTTCACCCTTTGAGTACGGAACCCCGAAAAATACAAAAAATAAAAAAGGTTGAAAATAAATGGGGATCGAAGACAAGATACCGCTATTGTTTGGCGCTATCGGTAGCGAATTTGCCCGTTGAGTACAGAACCCTAAAGGCTATCCCTACCTACCCACGTTTTCAATGTAATAAAGCTAAGTAATTAACCAAATATTGGTCAACGTTACATAGCTTTATATTGGCGCAAATATTTGCGAACCAATCGAGTCCTGAAATGGATACTTGTGGAAACATTGGGTCATTTGTGACCACTTATTTATCGGGGATGTCGATTTGTCAAAAATAAAATACTAAATGAATCAGTGTAATGCACGATTTTTTATAATATAGGATTAGCAGTTGAGCGAATCAACCTTTTTTATAAAATAGGAGACGAGCATGCAGTCCACCTGATGGTAATGACTAGCGTATGGACATATGTAATTAATCCCAGGTAAGGTCAGATTCTTACCTGAGAAATGACAGTTTTTTTTATAATAATATGAGAGTAGCAGACGAGCATGCAGTCTACCTGATGGTAGTCGCTAGTGTCGCCCATGGACATATGCCATCAACCCCAGATAAGATTAGAGACCTAAGGTCGGTCGGATAGATGCGCCGCTACCCCTCAGGACTAAGCTCGAACGCCTCGTAAATTATGTCTCCCTTGCCACACCCTTCAACCATAACACAACGCTTAACACTGCTGTTATTAGGCAGAAATAGGTGTGCCGGTGGCGCCGGAGTCGAACTACAAAATTTACCACCTTTTTTTTTATTAATATAGGAGTAGCAGACGAGCTTGCAGTCCACCTGATGGTAAGTGGCTACTGCTGCCCAACAATCTATGAAATGTGCACTAAGCGAAAAAAAAGGTCACACTTTTGGGGGTCTCCATTCAACTTTCCGCCACGGGTCTCCGACGATATTAGTCCACCACTGGATAACACTCTAAACCTATCTGGAGTTGACAACAGATGTCCATAAAACTCCTTTACCATCAGGTGGAGCATTTTCTACGTCTGAATTATTAAACCTAGTTAGTAGGTCAATAGAAGGGTCTGGACCGTCGTCCCAAAATAAAACGGCTTTAAGCCATAGTCAACGCTGGCCAATGATTGGTAGAAGGTACTTACACGAGGCCAACTCCTGCAACTGCTGAAATTCTGCCGGCGACAGCTTGTCCCATTGGAACCCGCTGCCCGCCGTGTTGGGCATGACCTCCTGCAACAAGATATAGTATTAAAATCTTAAAATAAACCAGAAATAACCAATCTCTATCTTTCAAAGTTGTCCTTTATGGAACTACGAAGACACCACCAAAATAAACGATCTTAATACTCCCTTAAAGTTCCTCTTTGTAGAATTCTGGAGGCACCACCTTCCTCATAGTAGCAGTGTTGTGTTACTGTGTACCAGTTTGAAGGGAGATAAGAGAGACACGAGGCGTTCCAACTAGACCTCAGGGGTTACGACGCCTTGGCCAATCTCAGGTAGATCTATAATTGTTTCATAATATATTGGCAGATGATCATGCAGTCCACCTGATGGTAAATGGCTAATGGATATCTGTAATCAACCCCAGATAAGATTACATTCCTACCAGAGGCAGGGTACAGATGAGCCCCTACCCCTGAGGAGCTAAGCTGGACTAAGCTGGAATGCCTAGTAAAGTACGTCTCCCTTGCCAGACCCTTGAACCATAACACAACAACGCTTAACACTGCTGTCATTATATAGAAATAGGTGTGCCGGTGGCGCCGGAGTCGAACTACGAAATTTACCACCTTTTTTTAATTAATATAGGAGTAGCAGACGAGCATGCAGTCCACCTGATGGTAAGTGGCTACTGCCGCCCATGGACATCTGTAATCAACCCCAGATAGAGATATTCCTACCTTAGGTCGGCCACAGATGCGCCACTACCCCTGAGGAGCAAGCTGGAACGCCTCGGATAAGTATGTCTCCCTTACAAACGGAACACAGCAGCGCTGCTGTTATTAGGCAGATATAGATGTGGCGGTGGTGCCGCCGGAGTCGTAAATGGTACATTTATTTTCACGATTCATTATTTATTAGATTTAGTGGTTAGATTAGCAAAATGCAAACTGTATGTCTGTAGTACATAAATTATTAAAGATCAAAGCGATCCGTTGATCCCCGAATGAGTTACGAATGTTAATAAATCGATAGAAATGATCGATTGGTATTACATTCATGTACGATTTGATTAAGCAAATAAATAGATTCCCAATTCTGTATATACATTAATCTATACTATAATATAATATTATAAAGAGGAAAACTTTGTTTGTTTGTTTGTAATGAATAGGCGCAAAAACTATTGGACCGATTTTAAAAATTCTTTCACCATTCGAAAGCTACATTATCTACGAGTAACATAGGCTATATTTTATATGAAATATATTTGATAAATAGATTTGAGGCGGTACAAAGTTTGCCGGGTCAGCTAGTGTGATATAAAGTTGGATGACGAATGGACGGACAGACTGACGGACAGACTGACGGATGAATGGCTGAATTATAGGATGGATAGATGGACAATCAAATAGTTTGACGGATGTAGGAACAGATGCAGGGATATAGGAGGGAGGGACAGAGTACCTATGTGTTTTCTTCAAAATTTGGCTTTTCCTTTAGTTTGTCATATAACATTGCTTCCCAGAATTTGATTCACACTATCCGATGACGGAATAATACAGGTTGTGTTTTTTTAACACGCTTTTATTAGCTTGGGTTGTATGTATGTATATATGTACGTAACAGAGTAACGGAATCTTTGAACCCGATTTCTATCCGCTTTGAACATTCAGTTTAATTCAAAATTTTGAAAAATTATCATAAACCGATGACAATACACGATTTTAATAATTTTGTGCCATTGTCCTTATCAACATCCTCAGGATTAACGATTTTCGATGCGAGATTGTTCGAGCGCCTTAGAGAAAGTTCACGCAAAGTTACTAGATTGATTTTTAGTTTTGAAAAATAATAATGTTATTTCCCTATAACTCAAATGTACTGAAACATATCTATAATGCCATCTTGGAGAATGATTTTTACGATTTCGTACTCAAAGGGTAAAACGAAACCCTCCGCTGTCTGTTCGTGAGTCACAGGGCTTTATCTCTAAACCGTAATAGATAACCACTTGATTTTTTACAGACGATGCATAATGGTGGTCGCTATAACAACAAATACTAAAAATTAATAAAATAAATATTTTTAGTTTTTTGAACTATATTTTAAACTAGTTTTTGCCCGCGGCTTCGCCCGCGTTTAAAAGTAAATAATATGACATATAATCCATTATGATATGAAAATAATCGATTTTTTAGGTCCAAAAGATCGATTCCTCGATTAATCGATCTTAGATCGCCACCCCCAGTTCCCGTGGGATTTCCGGGATAAAAACTATCCTATGTCCTTTCTCGGATCTCAGACTATCTTTGTACAAAATTTTACTAAAATCGGTTCAGTGGTTTAGGCGTGAAGAAGAGACAACCAGACAGACAGACAGACAGACAGACAGACAGAGTTACTTTCGGATTTATAATATTAGTAAGGATGAACTCGTTCGATTCCAGGCTTGGTAAAAAGATATTTTGAAAAACCGAATGATGCAGTTTTAGTTTTTATCAAAATCGGCCTCGTGACTCCCTTCAGCATTTTTTGTTAATCCTTATAGATTTGGATTTAGTAGTAAAATAGTCAGCCTGTATAGAGACGGGTAGACGAACAGCCTACCTTCCATTATAAACATTATTCACTAGTTACCTCATTTCTTTAACACATAGAGCGTATATGCAGTGTATAAATTAACATTTACTTCTCCAAAATTTAATTTATAGCATTTAAATTACTAAACATCAAAGCGCTGATCCGTTGATCCTCGAGTGATATCGATAGAAATGATCGATTCATCATAACATTCATGTGAGCTTTGATTAAACAAATAAATAAACTCCTAATCTTGTATAGACATTGGCACAGATATAAAATTGGATGACAGACGGACGGACTGACAGATTAATGGATTAATGGGCAGATAGACAGACGTTTGGATGTATCGAAGAATGGATAGATGGACGATTAGATAGTTGGACGGATGTATGAATAGACGCAGGGATAAGAGAGACGGACAGAGTGACTGACATACAGAAACGAATTAACGGACAGATGGAGGGACGTATGGACAGAGGCACGGACAGACAGAAACTAATTTACTTACAGAAGGATGGTCTAACGGACGGTCGTGCAAACAGATGGCCCGACGAACAGACAGTCAACAAGTAATTAATTTAAAAAATCAAAAACCCGACTGCACCAGAAAGGCTGAAGTAGAATTTCCAAAAGCAGTGAAATAGGCATTTCATTATTTTTATCCAGAAAGCCAAATATAAAGTTTCATAGTAGGTGTCTGCTTCAAAAACAAAACATGTTCAAACAATATTATCCTATTTTATCCTCGTAGTGTTCATTTACGCTATATAAAGAACCTATGTGTAAAATTCCAGCACGCTTAAGTTCAGCGGTTTCCCTTTGCGTTGATCTCTGGCACAGCAATTCACTCATTTAGTCAGACAGTCATCTCGATGTGTATATACGAGTATATATGTACTAGCTGACCCGGCAAACGTTGTGTTGCCATATAAATAAAAAAATGTTGAGGATGAAAAACCCTTATCACTTAGGTGTAAAAAAAATAGATAGTGGCCGATTCTCAGACCTACTGAATATGTATATAAAATTGGGTGAAAATCGGTGAAGCCGTTTCGGAGGAATACGGTAACTAACACGAGAATTTTATATATAAGATATATTATATAATGTATGTGTAATCTCCTCTTAATTTCCTTTATTTTGACACCCTACTCGATAGATTAACTTTTTTTTAAAACGTGTTACTATTTCGCGAAAAAATTCACCATTTACGGTCTATAAAATATATAACTTCAGTAAATCAAAGTTTCGGTCATTATTTCACCTCGTTAGAGGTAGCATTTCATTATTTTTATCCAACAAGCCTGATAAAAAATGACATAGTGTTTGCTTCAAAATTGACGATTGTTCAAATGAACTTTTAACCCATTATTTTACCCTCTACGGGGTTGATTTTTCGGAGGGGGATATATAAGAGCGTCCTTGTTCCTATCCAGAAAGCCAAATACAAAATTTTATAGTAGTTGCTTCAAAATTAAAGGATTTCAAAAAAACTGTTTTCCCCTATTTTACCCTCTTAAGGGTAGAATTTCCAAAAGGCCTTTCTTAGTACTTATTCAAGCTATATAGAGAACCTGTGTGCAAAATTTCAGAACTGTAAGGTCCTTGGTTTAGGCTGTACGTTGATTTCTGAAAAATGAAAAAGTCATTTAGTTAGTCTGTCAGTCAGTCACCTTACTGTTTTATATATATACAAATATGTTTTTATAATCTCCGTTTAATTTCCTTCCATTTGATACCCTACTCGATAGGTTCGGTTAACTTTTTTTTTTAAATGTGTTACTATTTCGCGCCAAAAATCCGCCATTTTGATTTTTTTTTACTAACACCTATCTAAGGACACTCGGGTCATTGAGACAAATATAATGACACTTTAATTGTTGAAATTCATCCAGCCGTTTGTTAGATCGGATCAAATAAAGAAAGACAAACATACAAGATACGCGCGAAAAACATAACCCTTCCTTGGCAGTCGGGTAAAAAGAAAGGCCAACGAATGGTTGGACGAAAGCCAGATGAAGGTGTGGAAGACAAACGATTAAACAGAGATAAAAGAACAAACGGACTGAAGAATGGACAAACAAATAGACGGGTGGACGAAAAGAGGGACAAACTAACGGGTGACGAATTACAGAATGACGACGAATAATGAGACGCAGGGATAAAACGACGGATGGACAGACAGACTGACGGACGGACAGACAGACTGACGGACAAAAGGACGAACAAGCGAATAGACAGAAAGACTAGGCCATAGTCCACCGCGCTGGCCAAGTGCGAATTGGCAGACTTCACATACCTTTGAAAACGTTCTTTTAAGATTTCTCAAGTATAGGTTTCCTAAAGATGTTTTCCTTCATCGTTTAAGCAAGTGATAATTAATTTCTAATTTTGAAAAGTCAGGGACGCCTGCCTGGGATTTGAACCTCGGACCCCTCGATCAAAAGGCCGAGTTTCCTAACTAGGTTATCACTAATTTTATCATGGACTAGCTGACCCGGCAAACTTTGTACCGCCTTAAAATCTATTTATGAAATATATTTCATATAAAATATAGCCTATGTTACTCGTGGATAATGTAGCTTTCGAATGGGGAAAGATTTTTTAAAATCGATCCAGTAGTTTTTGCGCCTATTCATTACATCCAAACAAACAAACAAAGTTTTCCTCTTTATAATATTAGTGTAGATATTCATACGGAACTCTTTATCCATCTCCCAACTCCATGTAATGGGATCCAAACGGAATCTCTCACTACTCAATCACAAACTTCAATGTTTGTTAAGATATAACATTACACAATCGTCAATATTTCAGGCAGAATAAATACGTTTAACACTGAACTATCACTCAATTCTATTTCTGCGTAGGGATGGCGATTGTTTTCAAAAAATGATCGATTCGAATTCGAATAGAAGTGCAATGAATCGATTCCCAAAAAAATCCAGGCACAAAGAATCGATTCTCCGAAAATCCATTTTCGATCTTTTCAGCTAAAAAGGTCGAAGATATCGAAAAAAGTAAACAGAACCAAACAAGCACTGAAATACGTATCCGTCAGCAAAAACATCTATAAAAAAAATGTGAGCCGTCACGGGACGCCTGGCAGATGTGAAACATCGACATTATTTTGTAAAAATAATATGCAGAAAAGAACATATTGTGATAGGAACTAAATATGTCATAGTGATAAAATAAAATATTACGATTTTTTTCCAGATAACGATGACTATTTATTGAATTCGATTGTGCATGGCGACGCGTCGCCACACCGTACACACTACTGCATATAGCATTATAGACTGTATATATATACCATCGTATAGCGTCGCCACGCCAGAAATCGGTTTTACGTGCGGCTATAGATGTTTCACATCAATAAATTCCACAAACTTCGAAAGATCGATTTTCTATAGAACTCATGATGCTAAATGTGTAGAAACTCGAGCGTCATTGGGACCTATACGATTGTGTAGATTAGACGTTTGAATGAAGAATAGTTTATATGATATTTTTCGATTTAGCTGGGTGTTTTCTTATTCTGACGATTTGAAAAACAAATAGTATGAGAATGTATGAAGAATGTATTTTTCCTAAAAAAATGCCTTTTTGCTTTAGTTTATGATACATCATTATTTTCCAGGGATTCATGCTAATAAGTAACACTGTGAGATAGCATAATAATACAGGGTGTGTTTTTTTTTTTTAAATGACTATTTTTTTCACTGCTTCGACGTGTGGTAATCGGCAGATTATGATGTTTCCCGTTTTCTAGCATTATTTCCTTTATATTAAAAAGAAAATTGACCGCGCCCGAGCATGATCGATTTTTTTTGACTGTGCAAACCCCCGACATAGAAAGTTCATTTATGGCTTAGGATACTCTACAGGGTGTAAGGTAGCTCCCATATCTTAGTCTGACGCGCTCGAGATACTCCCGAAATCCCCTTTTGACCTCCCCAACTACTAAGATGAAAGATCGATTCACTAAATCCATTACTGGATTTTGGCCTAAAAAATCGATTCTTCGATTAATCGATCTCAGATCGCCATTCCTATTTCTGCCTATAATCCTAACTTATAAATAAACAATAGATAAATAATAAAAGCTTTCTACACTCACAGCCCCACACTAGGATTCCCTGTGTCGTGGGTGCCATGAACACACATATAGACAAATACACAAACACCCAGACCCAGAAACAGAAATCTAACTTCATCATTTAGGTATCTGTCTGGCCGGGGATCGAACCCGGGACCCTTCGCGCGTCAGATCGGCATGGTGACCGCTCCGCCACGCGGGTCGTCAAAAGCGAATGTAACTTTGTTTCAATTCACACCTAGCTTATGTAGCTAGGTGAGAATTGAAACAAAGTTGTCATGAAATTTTGTACACGCGTTGTCAGGGGTTCAGAAAAGGACATAGAGTATTTTTTATCCCAATAAGAAACCGTTCCCGAGAGATAAATAAAACCCTTTTGAACGCGAGTAAAGCGGAAAAAAGGTAGCATAGTTTTTTGTACTGTCAGAGTAGCAGACGAGCATGCAGTCCACCTGATGGTAAGTAGCTACTGCTCATGGGCATCTGTTGCCAATTCTTAACAAATTAAGAGTCTTAACTGA
This sequence comes from Epargyreus clarus clarus, assembly GCA_014595695.2. NCBI lineage: Eukaryota > Metazoa > Arthropoda > Insecta > Lepidoptera > Hesperiidae > Epargyreus > Epargyreus clarus. The sequence goes on from JACTTY020000124.1 coordinate 816,002, forward strand.
GATTAACCACAGATGCGCTGTTATTCATGAGGATTAAGTTGGAACGCCTCGAAAAGTATGTCTCCTTTACCACAAACCAGAACACAGCAGCGCTTAACACTGTTATTTGACAGAAATAGGTGCCGCGGTGGTAGGTATCTCCAAAGTCGAACCTAATATTCTTATATACTAAAACTAGTGGTGCCCGCGGCTTCGCCCGCATTTTAAAGAAATAATATGACATACATAAAACGGAAAATTTGTACCTGCATTGGAATGACAGTGGTGCCATCTGTCGAAAATTGGTCTTACCAACTCCCAAACACTCGTGGGCTCTTGGACAACAACTTTGCTAAAGATCATCACTTGATAAAATGCATAGTTTCGGATTCTATAACTACTTACTTAAAAATTAATTAAAAATACCTTTTCCCACGGACTAAATTGTGAATCTAAACCATTCTCAAGTCCCTTTGAACACATACAACAAATTTCATCAAAATCAGTCCAGTCGTTTAGGAGGAGTTCAGTGACATACACACGCACATAAGAAATATATATATAAAGATACTCGTAACAACGATCTAAAGAAAATCTTCAAACATATCGCATTTCAAATTCCCACTATAGTCTTAATTACAAAGCAAATTCCCAGTCCGGAATTCTTTTCAATATTTTCCAATCGGCCCCATTGCCTTATTTCTTGGGCCACGCACGAGGAATTTCATATTCCCAGCGCTATAAAAGGAGATTGCTTGGATAAATTCCTCCAAATTCCTGCTCCTATTCTACGGGCTTTATCTAAGGGTGGGAACAGATTAACGGTTTCCTCGTAAGGGTGAAGATAGATTAACTACTACTTTGTTTATGGACTGTTACGAGGGTATTTTCTTTGAGAGGGGTTTTGCAAATCTTTTCATGTGATAGAAATAATTGGGTGGATGTAATAAACAAGCAAACTACCATATATTTTTGTATCATATAGGAGTAGCAGACAAGCATGCAGTTCACCTGATGTTAAGAGGTTACTGCCGCCCATGAATTGTAATGAACCACAGATAGGATTAGAGGTCGGCCACAGATGTACCGCTACCCCCAAGGACTAGGCTAGAACGCCCCGGAAAAGTATGTCTCTCTTTCTTCAAACCAGAACAAAGCAGCACTTAACAATGCTGTTATTAGACAGAAATAGGAGTATCGGTGGTACCGCCGGAGTCGAACCACAAAGGGTTCTATCTCCTATAATATATATAAAATTCTCGTGTCACAATGTTAGTTACCGTACTCCTCCGAAACGGCTTTACCGATTTTCACCAAATTTTATATGCATATTCAGTAGGTCTGAGAATCGGCTACTATCTATTTTTCATATCCCTAAGTGATAAGGGTTGTTCACATTTTTTTTATTTACGAGTATATGGTATCCCTTAACATTTTTTTTATTTATATGGTAACACAACGTTTGCTGAGTTAGCTAGTCCTAGCTCCTATTATATACGATGCTACTCCTATATTAAAAAGGTTTAGCATTTGAACCACAGATCTCCAAACAGAGAAGAATTCCATACATAGTCTAACTTACGAGTATCTTTATGTAAGTAAAATGCAATTTCCCGAGATTATCTTTAAAAGCATCAGTGGCGCTGGAGATAATCTTGATTTTGAAGGTGGTAGAACCCTTTGTAGTTCGACCACCTTCAAAATCCAGCAGTGTTCGGCGCTGCTGTGTTCCGTTTTGAAGGGTGTGGTAAGGGAGACAGACTTTTCCGAGGCGTTCCAGCTTAGTCCTCAGGGGTAGCGGCGCATCTGTGGCCGACCTCAGGTAGGAATATCTAATCCTATCTGGGGTTGATTACAGATGTCCATGGGCGGCAGTAGCCACTTACCATTAGGTGGACTGCATGCTCGTCTGCTACTTCTATATTATGATAAAAAAACAGAGGCTTTAGCATATGAACCACGGATCTCCAAAAGCAGAATTCCATACATATCTTTATGTAATAAAATGCAATTTCCTCGGATTTTCTTTAAAAGCATCAGTAGCGCTGGAGATAATCTATAGAATTTACGGTTATTTTAGCATTAAATCTAGTTAGAAGGGAATTTAATAAATGTTATGAGATAACTGATACCTTTAAAGGCAAAACCCTTTATGGTTCGACTCCGGCGGCACCACCGCCACACCTATTTCTACCTAATAACAGCAGTGTAGCGCTGCTGTGTTCTTGTTTAAAAGGAGACAAATTTTACGAGGTATTACAGCTTAGTCCTCAGAAGGAGTAAGCTGTAGGAGTAGGTATCTAATCTTATTGGGGTTTGATTGCAGTTTTATATGAGCGGCAGTCATCCATCCATACGCCTTTTGAGGTCCACTGCTGGACATAGGCCTCCCCTAATTGGCGCCACTCCAACCGGTCCTGTGCCCTTCAATCCAACGGTTTCCCAGTTAGCGGCATTATTATCATCATCATCATCAACCCATTACTGTCCCACTGCTGGCACGGGTCTCCTCTCAGAATGAGAAGGATTAGGCCATAGTCCACCGCGCTGGCCAAGTGCTAAACTTCAAATACCTTTATAAAGTTTTTGATGTGAAACATCTATAGCCGTTTGTTTAAAGATATCTCAGGTATGCAGGTTTCCTCACGATGTTTTCCTTCACCGTTTAAGCAAGTGAAGTCCTCAGGGGTACCGGCGCATCTGTGGCCGACCTCAGGTAGGAATATGTAATCCTATCTGGGGATGATTACAGATGTCCGTGGGCGGCAGTAGCCACTTACCATCAGGTGGACTGTAAGCAAGTCTGCTACTCCTAAAATATATTAAAAAAAAAAACTAAGCAATCACTGCTGTTGGCAAGAAATACTTAAAATTTAATATCAAGACATAAAGAAATTAAATATCACTAGCTCTAAGAAAAGGAGACTGTTCTTACATTTGTCTGTATATCAGTGAATAAGTAAACAATATTAGGTTCACTGAAGCAAGTAAGGAATTCAGGTCAAAACAACAGAATTGAACGACGGTTGGGGGTGGAATCTTTTATTGCTAAAGATTGGTTTAACGAAGATAGTATTGACGGCTGTAGCAAATATTTGTTTCCTTGATTCACTTTAAAGAAATTTAATATTAATTATTTTTATAAAAATCTGTGTTTTAAACCTAACATGAAGGCCTACTTTATACCTTCAGGCACTTAATCAATAGGCCAGTTGAAGGTACTATTTGAACCCTTTATGGTTCAACTTAACAGTTAACAGCAGAGTTAAGCGTTGCTGTGTTCTGGTTTGAAGGGTGTTGTAAGAGAGACATACTGTTTCCAGACGTTCCAGCTTAGTTCTCGGCGGCACTACTGTGGCCCTCCTCAGGCCGATATCTAATCTTATCTGGGTTTGATTACAAGTGTCCATGGACGGCAGTAGCCACTTACCAGCAGATGGAATGCATGCTTGTCTGGTACTCCTATACTTTTCTGAGGCGTTCCACCTTAGTCCTTAGGGTGCGGTTCATCTGTGGCCGACCACAGGTAGGAAAATCTAATCCTATCTTGGTTTGATTACAGACGTACACGGGCGGCAGTAGCCACTTACCATCAGGTTGACTGCATGCTCGTCTGCCACTCTTATATTATAAAAAAAACACTCTCATGACGCGTTTTACCGGAAAGTCTAAGTATCTTGAGTAATCAAAGTATCTTATAACATTTATGAAACTCCGTAATAATACAATGTGAAGCTCAAACAACCGTAAACTCAATAGATTATAGCCGCTTCAACGATACTGGTATTCACGGTGAAGGAAAACATCGTGAGGAACTCTGCATATCTGAGAGATTTATAAAAAACTAGCTGACCCGGCAAATGTTGTGTTGCCACATACGAGTAAATAAAAAAATGTTAAGGATGAACAACCCTTATCACTTACGGGTTTGAAAAATAGATAGAATATTTGAAACTGCGATGGTAGCGAAGTCTGTCAAATCCAATGTGAAACATTCCAAAATCAACAACTACTCACGAATTATAAATTAATTAAAACACCTTTTCCCACGGACTAAATTGTGAATTTAAACCATTCTCAAGTCCCCTTGAACACACACAACAAATTTCATCAAAATCAGTCCAGTCGTTTAGGAGTCGTTCAGTGACATACACACACAGAAGAAATATATATATATAAAGATAAGTTCTCAAAGGTACGTAAAGTCTACCAATATGAATTCGCCAGCGCGATGGACTATGATTTTTTTTGTTCACGAGGGGAAACCTTCAAAAGGTACCCGGTGCTGTGGGATTCTTACCGCTCTAAAACCCCCCCGGTGGCCGTGCGTTAAGGACTCCGGGATCTCCGACGAAACGCAACCGAAGTCCTCTACACGCGATGTTCTAATTGGGCTCTGTCCTGGGAGAAGCTTACGCTCCTTCTGCACATCTGGTATTTACGACGGTATGCGGCCACACATACCGCCGTCCTTCCCTGGGTTGATCCTCGGCTGGACGGTTTAAGCTCCCACTCTCGCCGCCCGCAACCCAGAAGCCCTTTTTAGTCGCTTCTTACGACAGGCAGGGGATACCGTAGCCCTATTATGGTCCAGGTACTACAGGGGCAATCGTGAGGAACCACATACCTGAGAGATCTTTAAAAAATAAGTTATGAAAGGTATGTAACCTACCAATTCAAATTGGCCAACATAGTCGACTAACCTAATCTAACCTAAACCTTCTCATTCAGAGAGGAGACACGTGCCCAGCAGTGGGACAATAAAAGGTTGATGAAAAGGTATAGCGGTGTTGTTTTCGCAATTGAATAACAAAGGGTTCTGCCTAAAAATGTATGATAATACGAAGATATCGCTAAATTATTCCGTTCAGAACCCAAAACTGGAATAAGGTCACCAATTATACACAATTGGCCTCGAATTGGGTCATATTCAGGGTAGAGCTATATATAGAGAACCTATGACCTTTAGCGTACACGAGATAGCTGAGAGTGGTTGAAACTCGGGTTCGATTGATTGGTCCGAGGTTCGAATCCCAGCAAACGGAATCTTGCTCGGCCAGCGACCCCGGAAAAGACGGTGGTATGTGTGGTCGCATACCGTCATGTACACGAGACGGTGTGGCAAGCGTCATGTCCTGGGCGGAGCCCGATGGGGCAACATGCTTAAAGGAAGGTTGCGTTCCCTTGGAGATCCCGGAGTCCTACGCAGCGCCGAGGACGGCCACTGGGGAGGTTTTAGTGCGGTAAAAGTCGCACATACCCTGTGTCACTCCTACGGCACCGATAATTTGAAAGTTACCTCCTCGTTAACAACAAAAGAGAGTTCCGTTTTTACCCATTAGGTACGGAACTCTAAAAACGTGCGAGGGAGACAGCACGAGCACGACCGCCACCTTGTTTTCCAATCTTTAGTGATTCGAGTAACAACTATTTTTATTTATACCCACAGATGTCTTAAGTCCATTTTATTTATTGCAACATCAAAGGAATAGTTCTGAAAGAATGTGATCATGAATTTAAATTCGTTTACGCACACTAACCTTTAGTCAAAACATTTCAATTTACCACAAATTATATAAATAATGAGTAGCGTTGCGTTGTTTCTTTTTTATAATATAGTAGACGAGCATGAGTCTACCTGATGGTAAAGCTACTGCCGTCCAAGGACATCTATAATCAACCCCAGATAGGATTAGATATTACGCTACACTGCTGTTATTAGGCAGAATCAAGTGTGGCGGTGCCCCAGATTCTAACCACAAAGGGTTCTACCACCATCAAATATTCACTTTTTTAAAAGCGTGCAGCGTGGTGAAGGTTCAGGCTTCTCCAAGCTGTGGGGAGAGAACTGTGGATAAAGAGAGAGAATAGAAGACGGAACAGTGGGATATAAAACGCAACCAGGGTTTTTTGTTTAATATAATCTGAAACAGCAATCCGAAGGCTACGCTACATCCAGTTGTGTCTAATAACAGCAGTGTTAAGCGCTGTGTTCTGGTTTGAAGAGTGTGGTAAAAGACATACTTATCCGAGGCGTTCCAGCTTAGTCCTGGTAGTAACGCATCTATGGCCGATTTCTCTTATCTGGGGTCGATTATAGATGTCTATGACTTTATTATAAAAAGGCTTAACTGATAGACAAAATATGGGTTTAAAGTTTGTTATTATCTAATGATTTACGCGTAAGAAGTCGCAGGCACAGCTATTATAGTATAACTAACTGATGATAAGGAACACATAATAACTTATAACTTCTGTATTGGACAGCGGCCAAAATAATTATCTTCGAGAAAGCAGTTATTACCAAAAGAAAGTTACTTAATCGTACTTAGAACAAAAATTTTTATACAGAAAATATTTTTGATCAGTTTTTGAAATAGAAACAAACGAGGAGGCCACCGCATTTTTTTGTTTTCGAGGGGGAAACCTTCTAAACCGGTGCCGTGGGAGCGACGTAGGGCTATGTGGGATTCTGACCGCACTAAAACCCCCCGGTGGCCGTCCTCGGCGATGCGTTGAGGGCTCCGGGATTTCTAAAGGAACGCAACCAGAGCCCTCTTAGCGCGTTGCCCCGTCGGGCTCCGCCCAGGTAGGTGAGCTTGGCGCTCGCCACACCGTCTGGTGCGTACGACGGTATGCGACCACACATACCGCCGTCCTTCCCGAGGCCACTGGCTGGGCGGTTCGAGCTCCCACTCTTGCCACCCGCAACCCCGGAAGCCCCCTTTTAGTCGCCTCTTACGACAGGCAGGGGATACCGTAGCCCTATTCTGGTCCCGGAACTACAGGGACAAACGAGGAGGCCACCTAATGGTAAGACATTTTTTTTTTTTTTTTTTTTTATTTGGTTCACAAATTGAATGTAACACTTATTTACATAAAACAAATCTTACAAAAACAAAACAATGCAGTGTTCATTCTAGAATAGTGAACACAGCTTACATAAGAACACAGATTACATCAGCTTACAAAATTAAAATAAAAAATAAAAAGAAAAATATATAATAATAATCTAACCAGTTACTTTAGAATAACATCTTTAATTGATAATTTAATTTTAATTAAGACATCTGGACATCTATAACCAACTACATATAGAACAGGTTCTACCTGAATCCCATGACAGCGTTGCCACTGAGGACTAAGATAATCGTGTTATATGTGCCGTACATAAATAAGTATAGATATATCACCGCCTTGTAATTGAAGGAAGCCACTAAATGGCAGTTTGAGTCAGCCATTTAATGTAAAATGGCGGACTGTTTTCCCATTACGTCTCCGACTGTCATGGTGTGGTTTACGCGGAACAATGCCGACATGTGCAGTTAAGTGGTGCAAAAACACGAAATCGAAGAAAAAGTGCGGAGAAATATCGTTTCATCCGTATATGCTCTAAAAACTATATTTTTTAAATATTTTTCCAACACGAAAATAGATGGCAGTGACAATTTCAATTGTCAAAACTGGTTACATTTTCTTGCTAGGAGTGAGTAATCTTTACTAATCTATGGTGCCGAAACCGTATTTAGTTTTAAATATAGGAGTAGATGAGCATGCAGTCCACCTGATGGTAAGTAGTTACTGCTGCCCATGGACATCTGCAATCAATCTTAGATAAGATTAGATATTTACCTGAGGTCAGCCACAGCTGCGCCGCTACACCTGAGAACTAAGCCGGAACGCCTCAGAAAAGTATTTCCCTTACCACACCCTTCAAATCAGAACATAACAGGGTTTAACACTGCTGTTACGAGGCAGAAATAGGTGTGGCGGTAGTGCCGCCGGAGTCAAACCACAAAGGTTCTACCACCTTATTTATATACCACCAATATAGGAGTAGAGGAGCATGTGGTTCACCTGATGGTAAGTGGCTACTGCCGCCTACACACATCTGTCATCAAACTCAGATAAGATTAGATTCTTACCTCAGAACCCTTAGTATGAGTTTTTACGTTTTGACAAAAATGACTGTTTTTGTTTTTGTTTACGTATTTCCCGTATATTTCCAATCGGTTCTGATACAATCCGATAGGGGCGCTGATTGGAAATATATGGCCAAATACGTAAAGAAATGCCAAAACAGTCATTTTTGTAAAAACGTAAAAACTCATACTAAGAGTACAGGTCGGCTACAAATGCACCTCTACACCTGAGAACTAAGCAGGAATGCTCGGAAAAGCATAATACAGAGTTTATTTATTTATCATCCGTACAATCAGGTCGCATTATGTATGCAGAGGGTAATGTACTATATTCCGCTCCGGTAATGTTATTTGCGGACGCCGGGCAATGATCTTACACCACATGCAAAACAATGTCTCGAATTGAAGACTTAAATATATTATGGTTCACAATTGAAGCTGCTAAAAATAGTGCAGTATTCCATAAATTTGAACTGTCTACCTAATACAGTTCAATAGATATAACTTTTTTTTATAATATAGGAGTAGCAAACGAGCACACAGTCCACCTGATGGTTAGTGGCTACTGCCGCCCATGGACATCTGAAATCTACCCCAGATAGGATTACATATTCCTACCTGAGGTCGGCCACAGATGCGCCGCTACCCCTGATGACTAAGCTGGAACGCCTCGGAAATGTCTGTCTCCCTTACCACACCCTTCAAACCGGAACACAGCAGCCACTATAGCAACGAAAACAAAAAATCTGGAAAATAAGTGGAGGTAGCCAAAAAAAATCGCTTTTCTCGACGTTTTCGATTTATTTCTTTTGTAATTTAATTTTCACAAAACATTTGCGTCTATGGCCGCTATAATAAGAAATACTAAAAATATAAAAATATTGAAACTTTTGATGGTACGGAATCCTCCGCGACCCGTGTGCAAGTTCGACTTGTACTTGGCCAATATTGTTCAGTTAATTAACATTTTCCTATCGTTAAATACGACAGACAGACAAATACTTTGTGTTTAAAACTCCAGCCAAATAAAAGTAGGATAGCGTCGTCATCAACCCATTACTGTCCCACTGCTGGGCACGGGTCTCCTCTCAGAATGAGAAGGATTCGGCCATAGTCCACCGCGCTGGCCAAGTGCCTATTGGTAGACTTCACATACCTTTAAGATTTTTTTCTCTCTGATATGCAGGTTTCCTCTTGACGTTTTCCTTCACCGTTTGAACAAGTGGTCGTTAATTTGTAATACGTACATAACTTTGAAAATTCAGATATGCGTGTCTGAAATTTCTTTTAAGAATAAAAATGTCTTTAATCAGAATTGAACCTCGGACCTCTTTATCTAAAAACCGAGTTTTACTAGGCTATCACTGCTATAAAGAATAACATTAGAGCCCAATTTGAGCTTACGGAACCCTAAAATATCTACGAGTCTATTTCCTTACTTCGTCCATGACATCTGTTTTGAATTTAAGATTAGATCTATCAACAAACAGTCGCTCAAACCTTTGAAGTTAGCGATTAATCTCTCGAGTCTAAACTGTTGTCTTTGTAGAGACAGAACAACAGTTAAATAACAGTTGTAACAACAATAACAGTTAACTGTTGTAAACTGACTTATATTGTTGTAAATATTATAACAATGTTATATACTTATTTTGTGATATTGAAGCAAATGGGCATGCAGTGATTGTGAACGGCTACCACATGGTCATCTATAATCAACCTCAGATAAGATTAGATTACTTACCGAGATCGGTCACAGGCTTTTTTAAAATATAGAAGTAGCAGACGAGCATGCAGTCCACCAGATGGTAAGTGGCTGCCGCATAAACATCTATAATTAACCCGAGATAGAATAAGATTGCAACCTGAGTCCGGCCACAGATGCGCCGCTACCCTTGAGGACTAAGCTGGAACGCCTCGGAAAAGTATGTCTCCCTTACCACACCCTTCAAAACGGAACACAGCAGCGCCTTACACTGCTGTTATTAGGCAGAAATAGGTGTGGCAGTGGTGCCGCCGGAGTCGAACCACAAAGGGTTCTACCACCTTCAAACCAACTGATTATAAGACACTGCCGTATCTGTAACCAACTCCATATAGAACAGGTTCTACCTGAAGCCGATGACAGCGTTGCCACTGAAGACTAAGATGTCCCCCTCATATTTAAGTCAGACATCTTCACCCTTATCATTAACAAAAAAAAAATAATGACAAAGAGTTTAAGAGTCAAGTTTAAACTCTTTACCATAGATTAGTAAAGATTACTCACTCCTAACAAAGAAATATATCCAGTTTTGAGAATTGAAATAGTTGCGTAAAAAAGTTTTTCCACGTCTCCGTGCTAAAATGTCCCTAAAATATTTCAAAATAATTATTTATTTATTATGTAAATTACGCAGTTTTAGTTATTTATTCGTAAATTTTCTCTAAAAATGTTTTTATTTGTCAAGAATTCAAAAAAAGAACTTACTAATAAGCCGTTTGTGGCTTCATTTAATTTCAAGGCGGCGAAGTATCTTTACTAATCTATGCTCTTTACTCTTAAACTCTTTGTCATTAAAAAAATATTTTCTAGTTTTTAGTTCGATTAGCAATAAAAGAGTGTTTTTATTTTAGTTTTCTTAAACTATATTTATTTTTCACTTTTTAGTCTGTGACATACTAAATAATTGGGGAATTAATCTAATAAGGATAATGGTAAACTGTTATCAAATTATGGCATTGTCATCGGTCCTTGATACGAGTGCAAAGTTTCAAATTAATCAAAGTTGTGGAAATTGGTGAAAATTGAGCTCAAAGATTCCGTTACATACATACATACATGCAACCCAAGATAATAAAAGCGTATTAAATAACAATTATAGTTTAAAAACTAAAAACCACACTAAAAACGCACAAGGAAAATCGTTAATCCTGATTTCTGACGATCCTGATGAGGAAAATGAGATAAAATTAATAAAACCGTGTATTGTCATCGGTTCTTGATAATTGTTCAAAATTTGAAATTAATCGGACCGTTTAAAGTGGGTAAAAATCGAGTTTAAAGATTCCGTTACATAGTTACATACATACATACATACAGCCCAAGCTAATAAAAGCGTGGTAAAAAGACTGCCACACCCTTCCACCGATTTGCAGAACAGATTCAGACTAGAAATAGACAGATAATGAAATTGAGGCGTTATGAAAATACTCAGTATGTTTAAAAATATCGCGGTCATGTTTATAAACACGTAATGTTCAACATTTGTGTTTAATATTCGTAATTATATCGGTGTGCGAAACAACTTCGTCTCATAAAGCTCTATCCGTCCATCTATTTTAAGGTAGAATCCTGTGTGGTTCGACTCCGACACCACCGTCACACCTATTTCTACCTAATAACAGCAGTATTAAGCGCTGTTGTGTTCTGCTTTGAAGGGTATGGTAAGGGAGACAGACTTTTCCGAGACTTTGTAAGGGATCCTTTTCTGAGGTATTTCAGCTTAGGCCTCAGGGGTAGGGTAGCGGTACATTCATGGCCGACTTCAGATAGGTGTTTAACCTTTGTCCCTGTGGTTCCAGGACTAGAATAGGGCTACGGTATCCCCTGCCTGTCGTAAGAGGCGACTAAAAGGGGGCTTCCGGGGTTGCTGGCAGCAAGAGTGGGAGCTCGAACCGTCCGGCAAGCAACTAAATAATACAAGCAAACATATGGGATTTTTACCACACTAAAACCCTCCCCGGTGGCCGTCCTTGGCGCTGCATAGAGGACTCCGGGATCTCAAAAGACAAAACCAGACTCCTCTCACCGTGTTGGCGCATCCAGATTAGCCTTGACAAGCATAATGCTCGCCACTGTCTGGTGCGTACGACGGTATACGACCACACATACCGCCGTCCTTCCCGGGGTCGCTTGCTGGACGGTTCGAGCTCCTACTCTCGCCGCCCACAACCCCGGAAGCCTCCTATTAGTCGCCTCTTACGACAAGCAGGGGATACCGTAGCCCTATTCTAGTCCCGGAATCACAGGGACAAATCAAAAATGTTAGATACCTATGTGAAGTCGGCCATGAATGTACCGCTTCCCTACCCCTGAGGACTAAGCTGAAACACCTTAGAAAAGTATATATCCCTTACAACACCCTATACCGGGATACTATAGCTCTCTACTGCCCACTAAACTAAAGATAAAATCTAAGCCACGACCTACAAGCCACGAAGCGTCCAGCATCTCAATCGAAATACATTAAATCTAGACTTAATAGCCCTCGTTAATTTTTATACGTTTTTAATAACACACAAGTTGTTAAATCAACGAATTTATGTAGCTACAAACTCTGCCTGCGATTTCGCGTAGATTCAGTTATTTTTATAATATAACAGTAGCAGATGAGCATGCAGTCCACCTGATGGTAAGCTACTGCCGCCCATGGTCATCTGTAATCAATCCCAGATAGTAGATATTCCTGCCTGAGGTCGGCAACAGCTGCACCGTTACCCCTGAGGACACGCTGGAACGCCTCAGAAAAATATCTCCCTTACGCATCACGCATTATGGCTGACCTCAGATAGGAATATCTAAGCCTATCTACGGTCGATTACAGATTTCCAAACGGCAGCTTACCATCATGTTGCATGCTCTGCTACTCCTATATTATAAAAAATCTATAATATAAAACAGTAGCCGACAGGTGGCCCGCAATCGCACTTGTTAGCGTTTAAAACAAAAATAGTAACAGCTGATACCAACTACATAAACATGGTTATTTTTATCGCTCGAAATAAACGCCACGGAACCCACGTAAGTCTTTATTTTCAAGGGATATATTTCTATTGAAACAGAATGTTGAAAAGTGGTAGAGAGATTTAAAGGTAGTATATATATCAGTGGTTCGACTCCGGCACCACCGCCACACCTATTTCTACCTAATAACAGCAGTGTTAAGCGCTGTGTTCTGGTTTGAAGGGTGTCGTAAGGGAGACTTTTTCGAGGTGTTCCAGCTTGTTCCTCAAGGGTAGCGGCGCAGCTGTGGCTGACTCCAGGAAGCAATATTTAATCCTATCTGGGGTGGTTTACAGATGTCCATGGGCGGCAGTAGCCATTTACCATCAGGTGAACTGCATGCTCATCCCATATTTTAAAAAACACCTTTTTAATACGCTTTTATTAGCTTCAGACGTATGTATGTTAGTATGTAACGGAATCTTTGAACATGATTTTAACCCCCTTCAAAACGTCGGATTAACTCGAAATTTGGCATACTTATTAAGGACCGATGACAATTCAATATTTTAAACATTCTGACCCGTTATCCTTACTAGGATAATCAGGATCAGCGATTTTTGTTTTCCTGAGACCCGGAAGGTCTGCGTTAAGACCAATAAAGGAATCTACCAGGCGCGCCGATCACCTAACCTAACCTAACCTGACCTGACCTGACCTGACCTGACCTGACCTGACCTGACCTGACCGGACCGGACCGGACCGGACCGGACCGGACCGGACCGGACCGGACCTGACCTGACCTGACCTGACCTGACCTCAACTTCGACGCGTCTGTTGTTAATAGCATCATGAAGCGGTGTCTCATCATCCTTATTCATTCAGCACTTCAACATCTGCACCTTCCTTTAACAAGATTTCCACTATTTCATTGTTCCCATTTCTTGCTGCCAAATGTAAAGGCATATATGATTTCAGCTCATCGTCATAGTCACAACTTATATTATTAACTCGAGCTGTAAAATTAATTAAACTACTAACAGTTTTAAAATCTCTGCAGGCAGCAGCAACACAAAGAGAAGAAATTCTAGAATTATTTTTGATATTAACATCATCATGCTGTAATATTAAATCGATGATTGGACGACGTCCTTTTGAAATGGCTAGATGTAAAGCAGTTGACCGTTTTTCTCTTGAGTATTGCCATCAGCGCCTGTTTTTAAAAGATGCTCTATCATCCTTTTTCCGTGATTACTTTTATCCAAGATAGAGGACCTGGGATATGGTATAAATTATGAAAGAAAGCAGTTAGCATTGGCAATTCGGATGTCATTCAACAACTCCTCAGGGATTTTCACGTTCACAATAAAAATAAACACCAATGTAAAACACCACTTCATACAGCTGTGTTAAACAATGACCCAATATTCATTTTTGCACTGCTAAGCAAAGGTGCTGATGCTGATTCGAAAGATAAACTTGATAATACGCTACGTAATAATCGTTAAAATAATCGCTAAAATAATCACTAAAAAATGAAAAATAAATAATAGTTAAAAAAAACTAAAAAATACGCTTTTATAAAAAATTCGACCAAAAATGAAAAATAAATAATAGTTTGAAAAAACCAAAAAATACACTTTTTATAGAAAATCCAACTAAAAAATAGAAAATAAATTTGTTAAAATTTGAATTAAGAATAGTGTAAATAATATAAAAATATTTTTTATTGTAAAAAAAGCGTGGGGTGCTTTTTAAGATATTATCAAAATGATAATCCTTCTACTCAATATCTATCAATAAAATATTTATAACTATTGACACCATGCACCCCACGCTTTTTTTACAATAGTTACGTGTAAGCGACAGCCCTACACGTTAAGGCTGCATCGCGCCAGCCCTACACCGTTCTCACGCTGCATCGTGCTTGCGCTGCATCGGGCCTTCGCGGAACGGCCAACGCTGACGAGGCGCGCAGGTGGCCGTCCCACGCGCGGGTGGCCGTCCCACGTACAGGTGGCCGTCCACCATGGAATCAGTTCACCTCCATCGCGGAAAGTGACTCGACCTATCCCATCAATTTATTTTTTTAATTTCATTTTTGTTAAAACTTGTGTAAAATTTGTGTTAAATTTAAATAAAAATTTAATTTGTTCGCGAAATAGACTGCAATTATTTCCTCGACGCCCAGCTCCCATAACTGGCGCAGTCGAAAGTTCCCGGTTTGTGCGTGTTTCGGACTATCGCAATTAAACGAGGAACCCATAAGTGGCGCAGCTCCCATAACTGGCGCAGTCGAAAGTTCCCGGTTTGTGCGTGTTTCGGACTATCGCAATTAAACGAGGAACCCATAAGTGGCGCAGAACCCATAACTGGCGCAATCGAAAGTTACCGGTTTGTGCGTGTTTCGGACTATCGCTATTAAACGGGAAACCGAACCATTGAACGAGATCCGGACGTCGGGGAACCCTGCTCAGCTCGCTACATCCAAAAATCGATGTGCAAATACGAGATGAAGCTACTTCTGTGAGTAATAAGTAGATATTAAGTATGTACCTATTGGTTGCAGCTCCTATACAATATATGTCCTTCCTATCCCTATAAATATAATTTTATTGAAAATTTGAGTGAACAGTGACATAAAATCTTTCAAGATTTTTTTATTACGAGCAAATAAGGGTAGTTCACCCAGTTCTCGTCAGGAAATTCGTAGATCTATACGAGACCGTAATCGTAATTTAGATTTATTTGTCATAGAAGAATCATTAAATATGACAGAAAATTCAATGCCAAGTGTAAGTGGAACGGCAATTTCTGCTTCTTTGTCAGACAAAACCGATAAAATTTTTAATGCTTTAAGATTAGTCCCTGAGTTTGATGGAAATTCAAATGTTTTAATTAGATTTTTAAACATATGTGATCAAATTGTATTAGCATATGTCGATCCGGCATCTGGAAATGAGTTAAATAATTATGCAGTGATAAATGGAATTTTAAATAAAATTAAGGGACCCGCGGCTAGAACCTTAGCTACGAATGGCATCCCATCGGATTGGAATGGAATCCGCGCAGCTCTTATTAATACCTTTTCAGATCATCGTGATGAATCTTCATTGTATAGCGATTTATCTATGTTATCTCAAGGTAATGACACACCCCACATTTTTTATGAACGAATTCAGAATTTACTCGGTACAATAATGACATATGTTGAGTTACATGATGATATTTCCACTACCGTTGAAGCTAAACGGACCTTATATAAAAAATTAGCTTTACAGACTTTCCTTAAAGGCTTACGTGAACCATTAGGCTCACGCATACGTTGTATGAGGCCTCCAACGCTTGAAAAGGCCTTGGAGTTTGCTCAGGAGGAATTAAATATTATTTACATGCAAAATAGAAATTCTTATTCACGAAAACTTACACAACAGACACCATCATTCAGAACTAACAATTTTAATCCTTTCTTTAATAAGCAAATTAGCCAGCAGTCACGCATGAATAATTCTCAGATGTTGCCACACTTAAATAAGCCTTATCAAGGTCCATCAAAAACCCAGCAAATGTTTAGGGCTCTACCACGATCGAATATGAGCACTGGTTTTAGGATACCACTTAGGGAAACTCACCCCACACAGCACCAACGCCAGGTCAGTAATCAAATGCACGGACAGCCTATGAGTGGCATTAGCCACCCCAAAGCCCGTACATTGCCACCGACTTCAATGAAACCTGACTGGAGCCGACAAGGTCAGTACCGTTCTCCAAATTATTACCAAGAAATTAATACTAATGAGTATGATAACTGTGATGACATTGACCATAACTTCGTCGATAACTATGACATGAGCTATGACACCCCATCTAACGTAGTTGAACACTTAGTGGGAAACGGTTACATAAATGACCAACAATTTATTGAACAGACTGACGAACAAACGGACGAAAATTTTTTGTCAGCTCAAATTTCAAGTGTCCCAAGATAGAATTAAATTTACAAAATAAAAGACAGCTTCCATACATTCAAATTCATAACCCACCTCTGAAATTATTAATAGATACAGGAGCAAATCAATCCTTTATCAATCCAGAAGCTATAGAAAGATACTATTCGGATTTACCATTATATTACGACCCTTTTATTGTGACAAATATTCATGCTTCTACTAGAAATGACTATTCCATAGAAATACCATGTTTTTCTGAAATTAATGACAATAACCCCGTAAAGCTTTACATTTATAGGTTTCACAATTATTTCGACGGTTTAATAGGTTGTGATTTATTAGAGCAGTGGCAAGCAAAAATTGATTTAGGCTCTCGCATACTTAACACACAGTTTGCAAAAAATAAAATCCATATGTTTGAATCTGGCAGTGTAAATTTAATAGAGGTGATAATACCAGCACAATCTAGCAAAATTATTAAAGTGCCAACTACTATAGCTAACGGTGAAATTATTATAGATAGACAAACCATTTGTGAATGTAGTATTGGTGATTGTTTGACTATTTCTGAAAATAGCCAAGCCTATGTAGAAGTTTCTAACCCTTCTAAAAATGATGTGATTTTCACATTGATCCAACCAATTTCTGCAAGTTTATTCAGTGAACAATCAGTTTCGGCCTATGATTTTTGTAATAAAAATAAAAATTTAGATCGCACTCAAAAAATTTTATCCAGATTACGAACTGATCATTTAAATAAGGAAGAAAGTGCAAATTTATTTGCCTTATGCAAAAAATATGCCGATGTTTTTTATGTAGAAAACGAGCCACTTACATTCACCAATAATATCAAACATCGTATAAAAACTACCGATGAATTTCCTGTTCATTGTAAGACATATAAATACCCTCATGTGCATAGAAATGAAGTACGGGCTCAAATAAAAAGTATGATTGATCAGGGAATTATCAGACCATCTAGTTCTGCGTGGAGTGCACCCATCTGGATTGTACCCAAAAAGGCAGATGCTTCGGGTAAGACTAAGTGGAGACTTGTGGTTGATTTTAGACGACTGAATGAAAAGACTATTGATGACAAATACCCCATCCCTAATATTAACGACATACTTGACAAATTAGGTAAATGCCAATACTTTTCGACTTTGGACCTAGCTAGTGGTTTTTATCAAGTGGAGACTCACCCTGATGACATACATAAAACTGCATTTAGTGTTGACTTTGCTCCCGGACACTTTGAATTTTTAAGAATGCCCATGGGTCTTAAAAATGCCCCATCAACCTTTCAGAGAGTCATAGACAACGTTTTACAAGGCTTACAGAATGAAATTTGCGTAGTTTACTTAGACGATATACTTGTATTTTCCACCTCACTACAAGAACATATAGTTAATTTACGTAAAGTTTTTGACCGACTTCGTCAATCCAATTTTAAGATTCAAATGGACAAATCCGAGTTTCTGAAACATGAAACACCATATTTGGGACATATTATAACATCTGACGGAGTAAAGCCAAACACTGACAAAATTAGTGCTATTTCAAAGTATCCAATTCCCAAAACTACAAAACAAATTAAAGGATTTTTAGGCTTGCTAGGTTATTACAGACGTTTCATACCTAACTTTGCAAGACTGACCAAACCACTAACTAGCTGTTTAAAAAAAGGTGCAAAAATAACCTTGTCTGAAGAATACATTGAATGTTTTAATCACTGTAAAACACTACTGACAAACGATCCGATATTACAATACCCTGATTTCACTAAGGAGTTTAATTTGACCACAGACGCATCAAACTTTGCACTTGGAGCTATTTTATCACAAGGACCTATAGGTAGTGACCGACCAGTAGCGTACGCATCCAGGACTCTTAATGACAGTGAATTAAATTATTCTACAATTGAAAAAGAATTGCTAGCAATTGTGTGGGCGACTAAATATTTTAGAGCATATCTGTTTGGCCGAAAGTTTAAAATCTTTACAGACCATAAGCCCTTGCAATGGCTCATGAACTTAAAAGAATCGAATTGTAGGTTGACAAGATGGAAATTAAAATTAGCCGAATATGACTTTACAGTAATTTACAAAAAAGGGAGACTTAATATTAATGCAGACGCTCTTTCTAGAGTTGAAATTCATAATGAAGATTTAAACTCAATAGCTGTTAATATCTCAACTTGTTCATCATCAACTGTTACCGCTCCAGATGATAGACCCTTTATAAGCCAATCGTCGACTGACACAGCACCAAACATAGAACCCTTAAGTAGTCCATGTTCCACAGTAACAGCAAACTCTCGTTTTTCTATTACTGACGAATTAATACCTGCGAATGACGTTGAAACTGTCAGATCACGTAGTGAAACCATGCATACCAGTAATGAAGATCCTGTACTTGAAATACCTATTGTCAATGACCCTTTGAATAAATATCATAAACAGTTAATTCTTAATATTTGTGAGCATCCATCTAACCGTAAACCAAAAGTCACAACACCTTTCAACACGTATGAAAAAGTAGTTACAGATATTTCAGCTAATAATTTTCAACAAGATTTAATAAATACAGTAAAAAATTTCATCGACCCAAAAATTCTAACTGCTCTTCTTGTAAATCCGCCTGAAAAAATGCTTACAGTTGTACCAATTTTGCAAGAATTCTTTAAAAATTCATCAATAAGATTAGTCCTAGTTAAGCATGAATTAGAAAATGTCAGCAGCTATTTTGAGCAACAAGATATTATACGCAAGTATCACGAAGGTAAAACGAACCATCGTGGTATCACAGAAACCTGTTTATCCCTTTATCATAGATACTTTTGGCCTAAGTTAAAAGAATCTATAAGTAAATTTATAAATTCATGTACTACATGTAGTAGAGCTAAATACGACCGTCATCCAATTCGTCCAGAATTTAAAATTGTGCCACCTCCTAGTAAACCTTTTGAAATGGTACATGCAGATGTATTAACAATTAATCAAGAAAAGTACTTAACTGTAATAGACGCATTTTCTAAATACGCTCAAATATACAAAATATCTGATTGTACAGCCCCAAATATAGTAAAAGCTTTTCTTACCTTGTGCACTCATCATGGATTTCCAATTAATTTAACTACTGACCAAGGAACAGAATTTACTAATCAGGTATTTAGAGAATTTCTTCTGTTACATAATGTACACCATCACACTACTGCACCTTATTCTCCTAATGAAAACGGAATGATTGAACGTCTTCATAGCACCATACTCGAACACTTAAGGTTATTAAAACTACAGTATAAAAATGAATCCACTTCTACTTTAATGAATTATGCTATAATTGCCTACAATAGTTCCGTACATAGTTTAACAAAATGCAGACCCTTTGACTTAATATCTGGACATTTCGATCCGCGTGACCCTACTGACTTAAACTTAAATGAACGACTAATGCAACAATACATTCAAGACCATCGTCATAAAATGGATTTAGTATATAAAATTATTCACGACATTTCACAGACTGAACGTAACACACTTATGTCTCAACAGAATGCACGTAGAGAACCACAGATAGATTATGAAGAAGGACAAGAAGTTTACATTAGGAACCCGGTAGCTACAAGACAAAAAATTGCACCGCGTTACATACATGATAGAGTTATTTCAAACTTACCTGTACATATATACACTTCAAAGAAGCGCACACCCGTAGCTAAAAATAGACTGAAACGTAAACGCAAAACGTCTGGATTGCTACAGATGTCTGGTGATCCTGATACACCTGGCCCAAGCACAAGACATTCGACTTGACAGTTTAAATGATGGTCCTGGCATTCTTCCTTTCAAACTCGGACCTGCAAAAATAACCTCACATTATCACACCTTTTTACATGATATTAATTTTGATGAAATTCAGAAGCAATTAGATTTGACTAAAACTCAGTTAACTGATGTCACAAATAACTTAACTACTAGAGGCTTCGCTCTTTTTAAATATCAAATCATACACTTGTCTGACAAAATTAAGGAAATAAATTCTCAATTAGATACTTTTCTGCCAACAAAAAGAACCAAGCGTGGTTTAATCAATCCATTGGGATCCATAATTAAAAGTATTACGGGAAACCTCGATTATAATGATGCTTTACAGTATGAGCAAATGTTTCATATCTTACAGAAGAATGATGTAGATTTAGCTAATAGTTTAAATATTCACATAAGTTTATATAAGCAGATGTCTTTCCATCAAACAGAAATATTAAGTAATTTAAGTAGCAATCAAGTTAAGTTAGAAAAAGCTTTGACACGCTATATTAATACTACAAGTAATAATACTATACAGCTTACCCGTT
Source organism: Epargyreus clarus clarus (assembly GCA_014595695.2). NCBI lineage: Eukaryota > Metazoa > Arthropoda > Insecta > Lepidoptera > Hesperiidae > Epargyreus > Epargyreus clarus. Next base: position 836,915 of record JACTTY020000124.1, read on the forward strand.
ATGTCCAATTGTCGCAAATATTAACACTTATAGCTGAAAATATTCAAGATTTGCGATTAGAGATAGATAGAATAGAAAATATTTTAGCGTTTAGCCGTACAAGTACCGTACATCATTCTGTTTTAAGTACTAGTAATGTAATTGATATGTTAAGCAGATTGAAAGATATATATAACCAAGATCAGATTATTAATTTAGTTGATGCTCGACTCTACTATGATTTAATTAGGTTAGGATGTTATTTCGTAGACAATAAACTCATTATTGTTCTTAAATTTCCCATTGTATCTCCATCAACTTATGACCTTTACCGTTTGTGTCCAGTTCCTAATAAGCACCATGAAGTTATAATTCCCCCATCTCCTTTTGTTGCAACCAACTCCAAGGAATATGCATACATGGAGGCAGAATGCCCGAAGGTCGACACCATATTCATATGCAAGCAACAAATGAGCTATCAAACCAGAACATCTCAGGACTGCATCAGCACACTAATTCATTTACAGAAAATAGATGAAACGTGTCACCCCACGCCTATTTTTCTGTCTCAGGAGGCTCTACTGGAGCTTGACGATCAACACTATATACTATCTTTTCAAACCCCCACGAAAGTACAAACGCTATGTGGACAGGAACGCCATCAAATCATCGAGGGTAGTTTCCTTGCTACTATACCGAGAACCTGCAGCATCAGAACAACAGAATTCACTATCACCAACGTCAACGATAAACTCCGTCGACAGCTACACGAGAGGACAAGAAGGCCGCAATATTTGCACTAAACGTAGGCAAATAGTTGCTCAGCTGGGGCGGGAGAAGTTACGTGTAAGCGACAGCCCTACACGTTAAGGCTGCATCGCGCCAGCCCTACACCGTTCTCACGCTGCATCGTGCTTGCGCTGCATCGGGCCTTCGCGGAACGGCCAACGCTGACGAGGCGCGCAGGTGGCCGTCCCACGCGCGGGTGGCCGTCCCACGTACAGGTGGCCGTCCACCATGGAATCAGTTCACCTCCATCGCGGAAAGTGACTCGACCTATCCCATCAATTTATTTTTTTAATTTCATTTTTGTTAAAACTTGTGTAAAATTTGTGTTAAATTTAAATAAAAATTTAATTTGTTCGCGAAATAGACTGCAATTATTTCCTCGACGCCCAGCTCCCATAACTCAATAAAAAATATTTTTATATTATTTACACTATTCTTAATTCAAATTTTAACAAATTTATTTTCTATTTTTTAGTTGGATTTTCTATAAAAAGTGTATTTTTTAGTTTTTTTAAACTATTATTTATTTTTCATTTTTTGGTCGAATTTTTTATAAAAGCGTATTTTTTAGTTTTTTTTTAACTATTATTTATTTTACATATGAGGTGATCATCTTAGTCCTTACGTGGCAACACTGTGATCAGCTTCAGGTAGAACCTGTTCTATATGGAGTTGAACAGATGTCCATACCGCAGTAACTTACCATCAGGTGGTCTGATTTTCGCTTGCCACTTCAATAATAAAAACAAAACTTATAGACAGTCCTTGTAACATTTTAATATATTAGGTACAAATACAATGTAATATATAAACTACGTTCACACAGAAATAGTTCAATAGCAGATTGCTACAGTTTTATTGTACCTACATCTATACTAATATTATAAAGAGGAAAACTTTGTATGATTGTAACGAATAGGCTCAAAAACTACTGGACCGATTTTAAAAATTCTTTCACCATTCGAAAGCTACATTATCTACGAGTAACATAGGCTATATTTTATATGAAATATATTTGATAAATAGGTTTTGAGGCGTTACAAAGTTTGCTGGGTCAGCTAGTTTTAAATATAGACGAATAGATAAGCTCTCTTCCTTTGGGAAGTCTGTTAAAAATAGCATTTGAACCTCGGACTCCTAAAACCATAATTTATACAAGACCATCATTATTTATGGCGGAAAACAAGAGCCCTTAAAAACAGAAAATTAAAACAAAGGGCTTTACATCCGCCCTTCATTCTAATATTATGCTACAATTGAGTTATAACTCGATTATTGCGAAGTAATCCGCGCCTTCAAGGGATTTTCAACCCTATGTGAAAAACATCGGTTTTCTAAGGGCCCATTGTAAGGGTATTAGACCTTTGTTCGAAAATATAAAGGCTATTATTGCGTAACAAAGGAATTAGGGCTAAAAATATGAAGGGAATACAGATGTTTTCTAAATGCCTTAGATATATGAAAATAGGATAAGTATAAAAATAGTTTTGTAACACGTAAATATACGTTAATAGAAATTACTTTATTTTTAGTTATTTTTTACGCAAATGAGTTTTTTAATTTCAATTTTAGGGTTCAACAGTGTCAGTGGGAAGTGTCATTTTTGAACTTATGTTTGTTTTCTAGAACATCAATACGGTTTTTTAGGGTTCCATTCCCAAAGGTTAATAAATATAGTGCAAAAAACTAAAAAACGCGCTTTTATGGTAAAATCAACTAAAAAGTAGAAAATAATTTTCAATCTAGGAATCAATTAAGGAACAGTAAATTGTATAATTGTGAAAAACTTATCCTCCACTTATCAATTTTCGAAAAGCACCCTGTTACGTACACACATACATACAACCTAAGCTAATAGAAATAATTGGCCAAAGGCGAGTCGAACTTGCATACAGAGGGTTTCGTATCACCAAATTTTGACTTTTTAGTAAGTATTTGTTAAAAAGAAAATGCATTTTGAAAATTTGAACTGTCTACTTATTATGGTTCAATAGATAAAGATCGATAAAGATCGCTATAAAAAAAACAATTTCTTGTATAGAGAACTCCATTTATTTTGTATTTTATTTAATTTTAGTATTTGTTTGTGTGTGCCAACGTTATACATACTCTGTAAGATTCAAGTTTATCTATTACGGTTCTGAATACAGAGCCCCATGACAGACAGACAGCGTAGGCTTAGTAATAGAGTTCCGTTTGTACCCTTTGGGTACGGAACCCTAAAAACAGACTGTCTGACTTTCAATATTTGTATATAACGCAACACCTATATGAGTAATGTAATCAACCGAGAAACGTAAGCACAGACAAACAATAAACTTTATTTACACATAAATCTTCCCCAGTCGATACGTGTGACTCAAAGCTATAGTAAATCAAACGTTGATTTGCAGTTGTTTATCGTTAGTTATTATTAATTTTAATGGTGGTAGCCACGCATTAGAAATGAATTATCACTTGCTAAACGGTGAAGGAAAACATCGTGAGGAAACCTGCATACCTGAGAGATTTATAAAAAAAGAAAAAAATCTCAAAGGTATGTGAAGTCTACCAATACGCACTTGGCCAGCGCGGTGGACTATGACCTAATCCTTCTCATTATGAGAAGAGACCCGTGCCCAGCAGTGGGAGAGTAATGGGTTGATGATGAGCCACACCGATTTCCATAGATACTGGTTAGTATAATCTATGACTATTTCTGTTATAACAGCAGTGTTAAGCGCTGCTGTGTTCTGGTTTGAAGCGTGTGGTAAGAGACATACTTTTGTGCTGCGCATCTGTGGCTGACCTCAGGTAGGAATATGTAATCCTATCTGGTGTTGATTACAGATGTCCATGGGCCGCAGTAGCCACTTATCATCAAGTGGACTGCTTGTTTTTTACTTCAATTTTATATATAAAATTTTCGTGTCCCAATGTTAGTTACCGTTCTCCTCCGAAACGGCTTTTGCAAATTGCTAGTCCGCTCTGGGGGCCTACCACCATCGTTTAAAAACCATCATAGTTCAAGAAAGTTTTATTTCCTCCTTAAAACAGTAAAACTTCCGTCATTCACAGTTGAACAAACTTAAACCCTTACTAATTTTTCGCTTATCCATTGTATAAAACTAACTGAAATTGTCATATTTTGCTTAAAAAGTTAAATTTCCTGCAAAAAAAGTAAAAATATGATTAAAATAATATTGTTTTAAGAGATGGTAGTAACCCCCTGAAGTTGTTGCGAACAGGTGTAGTCATCCAATTTGCTATGGCGATTCATTTCTATATTCAGAGCGGACTAGTAGTTTTACGCGGACTATACGTAATACGAGAATTACTCATACGAAGCTATAGGTCACATTAGATAAGACATATTATTGTGACTTATGACGTCATAAGGTACTATGTTGTAATTATTAGTATTCCGTACACGTATTTATGCGCGCTGCAGCTATTAACCTACTAACTAGGTTTAATAATATGAAGTAACAACCGGCATGCCCCACCTGTTTTTTTCTATACTAATATTATAAAGAGGAAAACTTTGTTTGTTTGTTTGAATGTTTCATAGGCTAAAAAACTACTGGACCGATTTTAAAAATTCTTTCACCATTAGAAAGCTACATTATCCACGAGTAACATAGGCTATATTTGATATTAAATATATTTGATAAATAGATTTTGAGGGTGTACAAAGTTTGCCGGGTCAGCTAGTTCTATAATATAGCAGACGAGCATGCAATCCACCTGTAGATAAGTGGTTACTGTCGGCCATGGACATCTGTCATCAACCTCAAGTACGATTAGATATTCCTACCTGAGGATGGATAAATGTTTGTTACTCTTTCACTCACAAACCATTGATCGGATTTGGATGAAATTTCGCACACAGGAGGCTTATAACCTGATTTGAAACTGAGTATATTATGGTAAACTTGTACGCGGACGGACCCACAGGCAAAATCTAGTTAGATATAATCCGCACCAAACTTCTAGTCCGCTCTGAAGTTGTTGCGCGCAGGCTTAGTTAGCATATACTCCGTAACGTAAGGGCAAACTAACGCTATATACCCGTGGACGAGAGCTGACAGGGGATGGGTGCCGGGAGGGTCCCGCGCTGTCTTCGTCCCGCTAATATCTACAATTTGCTATTGCGACGCGACGTTTCTACAATATTCGAAGCGGACTAGCAGTTTGGCGCGGAATTTTTTTTATTATATAGGAGTAGCAGACGAGCATAAAGTCCACCTGATGGTAAGTGGCTACTGCCGCCCATGGACATCTATAATCAACCCCACATAGGATTAGATATTCCCACCTGAGGTTGGCCACAGACGCGCCGCTACCCCTGAGGACTAAGCTGGAACGCCTCGAAAAAGTCTGTTTCCCTTACCACACCCTTCAAACCGGAACACAGCAGCGCCTAACACTACTGTTATTAGGTAGAAATAGGTGTGGCGGTGGTGCCGCCGGAGTCGAACCACAAAGGGTTCTACCACCTTCAAGTCCTTCACTATATGTTACTAAGTAAATTTATTAGTTACAATATTTGTCCGCTATATTTTCGTAAACAAACATCGCGTTTGTTTTCGTTACAGTTTCCTTAACAAAAAGTTAAGTGCCGTCTATAAATGCTTATTACATCCTTAAGGAAAACCAGGAATACAATAACGAGGGGAATTTACGTAGATATTTTCTTGTAGACATAATACATATATTGCGAGAAATTTTCAAGCGTGGTTGAAAATCCGAATAATAGGAAAATGCTGAAGTTATGAGGTAAAAATATAATGGAGAAAAATTCTCCAACTAATAAACCAAATTTTGACAATAATGAAAACTGCATAAATTAAAAAAAATGTGTTTATAGTCGGGAATTTTGAAAAGAAATCTATATATAAAAGAAATTCGTGTTAGTTACACAAGCACGGCTGAACCGATTTGGCTGAAAATTGGTGGAGAGGTAACTTAGAACCAGGAATCGGACATAGGATACTTTTTATCCCGTTCGACCGCGTTTCCGTGAAGTCATAAAACGTGGTACAACAAAAACGCATCTGATATGGAATAACAAAACATTTAAGGGGAAAAAATAGCGTTTATGTTTTATTTTACGTGTAAATCCTAAAGGAAGACCTTGAAGTTAAATTTGGGCCCGGGAGGCAAATTTCAAAGACCATTTAGTCTTGACGATTTTTTTTGTTTACGATATTGTTAGATTTCTTTTAAACGCGGGTGAAACCGCGGGGCACAGTTTGTAAAAATATATAATTACATACGATATTATTATTCTATTTTCGCCACCGGAACGAAAAGTCTATGGATTAAATTCTTGAAAGTTAGAAAAGTTATTATTAGTTCGTTAGGAGTAGCAGATGAGCATGCAGTCCACCTGATGGTAAGTGGCTACTGCCGTATGGACATCTGTAATCAACCGCAGAACGGATTAGATATTCCTACTTGAGGTCAACCACAGAGGTGCCGCTACCCATGAGGACTAAACTGGAACGCCTCGGAAAAGTATGTCTCCCTTACCACACTTCAAACGAGAACAGCAGGGCTTAACACTGCTGTTATTGCAGAAATAGCTGTGGCGGTGGTGCCGCCGGAGTCAAACCACAAAGTGTTCTACCACCATCAGAAATCACTTAGATTTGTAACTTGCGAGGGGGTGATATAATATTCAATAGATTAGTAAAGATTACTCACTCCTAACAAGAAAGAAAAAAGTTTTGCCACGTCGTCGTGCTACAATGTCCCTAAAATATTTGAAATAATTATTTATTTATTATGAATTATTAGTATTAGTATTAGTATTAGTTATTGATTCGTAAAATTTCTCTAAAAATGTTTTTATTTGTCAAAAAAAGAAATTAATAATAAGCCGTTTGTGGCTTCATTCAATTTCAAGGCGGCGAAGTATCTTTACTAATCTATGATATAACCCAAAAATAAGTTCTTTGAAATTCAAAAGCCTAAATGCGTCTAAAATATCCATTCACTCCAGTTGTTCTAGATCATCTTTTTTAAGAACTTATCAAGATTTAACAAGAAGAACACTTATCCCTCTTAAGCACGAGGCGACAGATATCGTTATATCGGCACATTTCGCGCCATTTACAATCTTTTTTCTTGGACGTGGCGTCGCACATTTTGCGCATGGCTTGAGGCAAAATTATCAATATTGAGCCTTTTACGTTTGGGTATAGTGTGACAAAAAACTAAAATGAATATATACGTTTTTTTTATAATATAGGAGTAGCAGACGAGTATGCAGTCCACCTGATGGTAAGTGGCTATTGCCGCCCATGGATATTTTACAGACCCCAGATAGGATTAGATATTCCTACCTGAGGTCGGTCACAGATGCGCCGCTACCCTTGAGGACTAAGGTGGGACGTCTCGGAAATAGTATGTCTCCCATACCATATATGCTGCTGTTACGAGCCAGAAATTGGTGTGGCGGTGGTACCGTCGGAGTTGATTAGATATTCCTACCTGGCCGACCTTAGGTAGGAATATCTAATCGTATCTGGGGTTGCTTACGGATGTTCATGGGCGACAGTATCCACTTACCATCTGCATGCTCGTCTGCTACTCCTATATTACACAAAAAAAATTATCTATGAACAGGCCAAGTTCTCTTTAGTCTTAAAACCTTTTGAGAAACAGCAAAACCATTACTCCTGGCTCACTCATTAACTTCTGGAAGCTACTGTTATATTATTCACTCAAGGAATTCAATTAGGAAAACGTCTCTCATTTAGGTTTTTGAACGAAATGAGACCACAGACCGCTGCCGAAAATTAAAAAAGTTTAAGCACAGATAATCAAGGAGTGCCTGTTAATAATGGACGTTTGGCGGGAAATGAATTGACATAACTGTTTCACAGATAAAAAATCTTTTAGTTAGAATTGAATATAAATTCCTTAGATACTAATATTATAAATTCGAAAGGATTGAATTGTAAACTATGCATTTGATCAATTATGACCAATTTTTGCCAGATGGTGCCAATGTCGTTCCAATGAAGGTACGACTTTTCAGTGTTATGTGTGTTAGTATGTCATATTATTTTCTTTTAAACGCGGGCGAAGCCGCGGGCAAAAACTAGTTATTTTATATTTTGGTTCCCATATAAAATTAGTAAATTTAATTTTATAACGATTAATCTACCTATTACGGTTAAATAGATAAAAGAAAAACGTCGAAAAACAGCGGATTAATGTAGCCACCCCCATTTATTTTCAAGATTTTTTAATATTTCGTTTTGGCGGCCACAAGTAAAGATACTTCGCCGCCTTGAAATTGAATGAAGCCACAAACGGCTTATTAGTAAGTTCTTTTTTGAATTCTTGACAAATAAAAACATTTTAAGAGAAACATTTCGAATAAATAACTAATACTGCGTAATTTACATAATAAATAAATAATTGTTTCAAATATTTTAGGGACATTTTAGCACGGAGACGTGGCAAAACTTTTTTACGCAACTATTTCAAATCTCAAAAGTGGTTACATTTTCTTGTTAGGAGTGAGTAATCTCTACTAATGTATGGGCCGCCGTTATACACACATACCTACTATATAAAAAAATCAAGTGTCTATTTATTATAGTACAAGAGAGAGCCCTGTGTCAGACGGACAGACAGACAGACAACGGAGGCTTAGAAATAGGGTTCCGTTCTTAACGTTTAGGTTTAGGTTTAGGCAGGACCCTAAAAATAAAATCATTTAATAATAGTATTTTCTGTAGATATCTATAGCAGTGTTTTTCAACCTGTGGGTCGCGACCACCAGGGGGGTCGCGATGCCTTACTCAGGTGATCGACGGCAGGAAAAATGTCAAGGTTCTACACTACAATAAAAATACAATATCAGTAAGAAGGATGTGCTTGTTTATTTTTCAAAAAAATGTGAAAGCGTGGCTCTACATTAGAAACATTAATTAATTATTATTGATTAAATCATTTTCTAGTAGTTGTCTGTTTATCTTTTTATTTTAGTTGTTATGTACATCACTGAGGAGAACCATATGTATCATACGCATAAATATAGAGAGTCTACTTCTTTCCATTTGTAAATAGGTAAACATACACATTTAAATTAAACAATTTCTGTGTACTTATGTTTTAAGGGGGGTCGTGAAAATTTTTCATCCTGTAAAGGGGTCGCGTAGATAAAATGATTGAAAAACACCGATCTATAGTATCTCTTACTATTGAAATGAATGCAAGCCTCAAATTAATTTATGTACGAACTAACCATTACAAAGCCGCCGTTGTTCAGGATTTGCATTTTATTACAATCTACCGACCTGCAGTTGCGCAAAAAGGTTAAATTACACTTTGTTACGCTTTAATCTGCCGGGTTTTCTAATTTTACGAAGAACCCTAGATATTTTCAAAGGCAAAGAAGACTTATAAAATAAACTTTCAAACGGGGGTAGAACCATCTGTGGTTCTACGCCAGCAGCACCGCCACACCTATTTCTATTATAACAGTGTTAAGCGCTGCTGTGTTATTATTATAAGAAGCTTGCAGTCCACCTGATGTTTAGTGGTTACTACCGTCTCGACATCTGTAATCAACCCCAGATAGCATTAGATATTCCTACCAGAAATCGGCCTCAGATACGCCGCTACCCCTAAGGACTAAGCTGGAACGCCTCGGAAAAGTATGTCTCCCATACCACACTTTAAACCAGAACACAACAGCGCTTAACACTGCTGTTATAACAGAAATAGGTGTGGCGGTGGTACCGCCGGAGTAAGAGAGACAGAGTCACATATTTCTATCACCTTGCCGTATTAGTATTAGTAGTAGTAGTAGTAGTAGTTTTCTAAACTAATATTATAAAGAGGATAACTTTGTTTGTTTGGTTGTAATGAATAAGCTCAAAAACTACTGGACCGATTTTAAAAATTCTTTCACAATTCGAAAGCTACATTATCTACGAGTAACATAGGCTATATTTTATATGAAATATATTTGATAAATAGATTTTGAGGCGGTACAAAGTTTCCGGGTCAACTAGTAGTAAATACAAAGCTAATTAGGAACGCTCGGTGTTACAGGTGGGTAGACGGATAACTGTTGTAACGTAGGCGTATGAAAATAGCTCTACTAAAATAGATTTGATTGAAAGTTTGACGTAGATTGAGTTTAAATATACAGGCAAAATAAACTATATAACAGGTGATGGGTCTGTGCACTCGTTGTAAAGGTTCGCTTATACATTTATCGAAAATAGCATTCGAATATTATCTTATATATCAAATTCTCGTGTCACAATGTTAGTTACCGTACTCCTCCGAAACGGTGTTACCGATTTTCACCAAATTTTATATGCATATTCAGTAGGTCTGAGAATCGGCTACTATCTATTTTTTATACCCCTAAGTGATAAGGGTTGTTCACCCTTAACATTTTTTTTATTTATATGGCAACACAACGTTTGCTGGGTCAGCTAGTGGTATATGAATTTTATATTTTAAATAATTGGCCGAGTTCGAGGCAAACTCGCACAGGGAGGGTTCTTTACCAATATTTTTTTGTTTATTTTTTATTTTTAAAATTTGTTATCATAGCTGCCATAGAAGTAAGTGCATTGAGAAAATTTAAACAGTCTACCTATTAAGGTTCAATAAATAGAGCGAAAAACGCCAAAAAATAATGGTTTCTCGTAAGGGGACCCGTTTTACCCGGGAACTTATTTTTATTTTTAGTATTTGTTGTTATAGAAGTCCCCGTTATTATATGTACATATCTACTCTGTAAAATTTTCATGTGTCTATCTATTACGGTTCATAAGATAGAGCCCTGTGAAAGAAAAACAGACGGACAGCTAGCGGAGGTTTAGTAATAGGGTTCCGCTTTGTGTACGGAACCCTAAAAAGTAAAAGGTTATAAAAATAATGTATTAAATAACGTCATGTTTTTTTATAGTATAGGAGTAGCAGGTGAGCATGCAGTCCACCTGATGGTAAGTGGCTACTGCCACCCATGGACATCTGTATAATCATCCCCAGATAGGATTAGACATTCCTACCTGAGGTCGGCCACAGATGCGCCGCTACCCCTCAGGACTAAGCTGGAACGCCTCGGAAAAGGTTTTCGTATTCTTCTCAACTAACACTTGACTTTGATACCTACCTATAACTTAGGCGTGCATAAAGATAATTAATTCACCATCTTGGGCCATCCGTCATATTGGATTTGATTTGAATTGAAAAGAAACTATTGTGAATTTGAATGGTCCGTTCAGAGACAAATTTGGTGGACTGGATGGCTGGAGGCTCTCAGGCAATAAAGAAGCAGTATCTCCCGTAGCACACCCTTCAAACCAGAACACAACGCTTAACACTGCTGTTGTTAGGCAGAAATATGCAGCGGTGGTCCCGCCGGAGTCGAACCACTAAGTTCTACCACATTAAATTTAGCATACGACTTCACGTGCAAAAACTAGTCTGTTATAAACTCCTTATGACAGTCTGTGGGCGTTATCGAAATTAACATTGATTGACTGGGTTTGATTTATCGAGTTTCTAGGTAATCTTGTTTTAGTAATTAAATGTAGTCATCGTTATAAAATCTGACTTTTATGGGTGGTGTGTGGTTTCACTCTCTGGTTTTACTTTGCGGTTTCTTATAACATGAAAATAGTAGTTTTTTATATTACTTCTTCTATAAAATGCAGCCCACCTGATGGTAAGTGGCTACTGCCGCTCGTGGACATCTGTAATCAACCTCAGATAAGATGAGAGTCCTATGGGAGGTTATTCACAGACGCATTGCTACTTTTAAGGGCTATGTTGGAACGTTTTGGATAATTACTTGTACCTATACCTATCTTGCAGCCTGTAAACTTTAATATAGCAGCACTTAACACTGCCGTTATTCGCTAAAAAGGAATTTTAGTGGTGCCTGCGGAGTAGAACTAAGAGTTCTATCATCTTCAACAAGTTTTATGGCTTGAATCTGTTGTACTACTACTACGTTCTACTACTTCGTTCAATTCTGTGTTTAGTCTTTCTTCATACGTTGTCTTTTATGTGGTTCGATTTTTTGACTCGTTGCGTTTTTTTTGGATCGATCTTTCATTCTGACTTGATTCTAACTGGACATATGAATAATCGAAATAGCGATTTCTTGTATGGTAATTAATTTTCAAGCATTTTTTCGTACGTGTTCTTGGAACGTCCACCCTTATGGATACTCCGTAAAAAAATAAGTATCTATTACAGGTATCTCTTGAACTAAGAGATAGAGTCCTGTGACAGACAGAAAAACAGCGGAGGTAATAGTAATAGAATTCCGTTTTTACCCGTTGAGTACGGGTCCCTAGAAATGAAAAGTTCTAGAATCTAGATACGAATTACAATGAAAACTACTTACTATTAACTCCATTTCTCATTTCTCATGTTTGTGAATAGAACTGGAATTCAAATAGAAATTTAATCATCGACAAAGATCAAATCTTTCAAACTTTAACTATTGGAATTCAATTATTCTTAAGCTTGCAGAAGTTCGTAGAGGGCGCTAGTTTCTACGCGAATTTAATCCTACTGGGATCAAGTTTTCATTTCGCCAACAGATACGCTAGTTACAAACTATCTTTGTTAAGTAGGATGGTCCTTTTCAGTTTATTTGAAAACTGTTACGTAGCCGATATAGTTTTATATCGATATGGAAAAACTCTTTTATATCGGTTGTTAACGACAAACGCACCTTTTTTAACACGTTGGATTTTTAACACTTGGGTTGTATGTATGTAACTATGTAACGGAATCTTTGAACCCGATTTCTATCCACTTTGAACGTTCAGTTTAATTCTAAATTTTAAAGAATTATCAAAAACCGATGACAATACACGATTTTAATAATTTTATACCATTGCCCTTATCAACATCCTCAGGATTAACGATTTATGAGGCGAGATTGTCCGAGCGCCTTAGAGAAAGTTCATCGCAAAGTTACTAGATTGCAACAATTATTGCTTTTTATTAGTTTCAATAACTATTAGAGCGTGGTTTTTAGTATTAAAAATAATAATGTTATTACTTAACTGTGGAGAGTAATGTTTTTTGAGTATGTATGTATGTTTGTCTGATTCTTTGCCGCGTCCTGCAGTCCAAACGGCTTGACAGATTAACATATGAGGTGTCGATGGATCCGTCTAAATTGTGGGTAAAATGGCAGGTTATATTTCTAGCAGTCAGGTTTTTATTGTTTTCTAATAAATCTTTCGTAATCTAGTGATACGTTCGATGTTAGTCTCGTCTCTTTCTTATCTTATTGAGTGTTGAAAGTTAAAGAGATGTAGCGAATATAAGATTGAGAACGGTTTTAATTGTACCTTCATAATCCGATTTCGCACGTTTTTCCATACATTGGTTTTGTAATAACGGTTAACCGTTAAGTGTATCGGCACGATATGATATCGTATCGATATGAAAAACGGTTTTTAGTTAATACGTTATATCGGTACCACCCTTATCCCAATATTCTAAGGTTTAATCCTGCAGCCTTAGTTTATATGATCCTGTATTTAATTTGCGTCTTTAGTAGGGATGTTTAATCCAGGGTTGACAGGGATATGACCCTTTAGTTATGGTCCAGATGCCTTCAGTCTTCATAAAGATATTTCATATTTATGTTAAGAATGTTAATGTGGATTGTTTAAACGGGTGTTTGAAAGACGCACCCTTCAAAGCCCCTTCAGAGATCATCGCCAAACATATTTGTGCTTCATAGCATTGTAAGGCAGCTGTGGTTGAAAAGCGTAGTAAGAAATAATTGGAGGCTTCCGTACCACCAACCATGTCATTTTTTGAATTTTCAGTATTGGTTATTATAGCAGCCGTAAAAGAACATGCATTATGAAAATTTGAACTGTCTACCTATAACGGTTCAACTGTTAGTTCAAAAAATACCGAATTGTTGTATGGTCACCAGTGCCCTCCCGCGTAAGACTAAACGATAAACATTTGTGTGAATGCAAGTAGACGAGTGTGGTAGTGCATACGTCATCAACCCATTACTGTCCCACTGCTGGGCACGGGTCTCCTCTCAGAATGAGAAGGATTGGGCCATAGTCCACTGCGCTGGACAAGTGCGTATTGGTAGACTTCACATACCTTTGAAAACATTTTTTTAAGATTTCTCAGGTATGCAGGTTTCCTCACGATGTTTTCCTTCATCGTTTAAGCAAATAAAATTTCTTTCAACTTTCTACATTTAAGGATATACAGTCTTACAAACGTTTTATATATCAACGAACTTGGAAAGTGGTATATATTTACCAATATATTTGTACATACCCGTAAGTGCCCCCAATCCTCTTACAACCCCCACGGGAAGGGTAGCTATTTGGTTCATAAAATGCGACCCTTATTTTTGTTTTTGTGATACGTGTCTGTTTGTTACTTGAGCCCTTCGTAGGTCGAATTTAGAAACATCTTTGCTACACTTTCGTCGTCAAACAATTACTCTCCCACTGAGAAAGGATAGTTGAAACTGAAGGTGGTAAAACCCTCTGTGGATCGACTTTTATTTTTTACTTTTTTTATAACAAAGGAGTAGCAGACGAGCATGCAGTCCACCTGATGATAAGTGGCTACTGCCGCCCATGGACATCTGTAATCAACTCCAGATAGAATTAGATATTCCTACTTGAGGTTGGCCACAGATGCGCCGCTACCCTTGAGGACCAAGCTGAAACGCCTCGGAAAAGTCTGACTCCCATACCACACCCTTCAAAACGGAACACAGCAGCGGCTGAGACAGCTGTTATTAGGTAGAAATAGGTGTGGCGGTGGTGCCGTCGGCGTCGAACCACAAAGGGTTCTACCACCTTCAGTGGAGTTCGACTCTGGCGGCACTACCATCACACCCATTTCTGCCTAATAACAGCAGTGTAACGCTGCTGTGATCTGCTTTGAAGGAAGACATAGGTACTTATCTGAGGCATTCCAGCTTACTTCTCAGGAGTAGCGGCGCATCTGTGGCCGACTTCAGGAATCTAATCATATCTGGAATTCGGCAGTAGGCGCTTACAATCAGATGGACTGCATGCTTGTTTGCTTCTTTATTGAAAAATGTATGGCTCCCTTACCACACCCTTCAAACCAGAACACAGCAGCGCTTAACACTGCTGTTATGAGGAAGATATAGGTGTGCGGTGGTGCCGGAGTCGAACAGCATCAGGCGAGTAGGTTTCTTCATGTTCTCCTCCAACGTAAAGTAAGTGATAATAATTTTCGAATACGCATAAAATTTTGATAAAATAATATTGATGGCCTAGGCTTCGAATTCAGGACCTTCAGAGACAGATTTACAACACTAGTATATCGAATGAACTGTTAGTTTGAAGGGTGTGGTAAGACAGGGACACTATAAACGTCCCAATTCAGACATTAGGGGTAGCGGCCCCTGTGATCGATATGGGGTAATTTTATCTTATTGGATTTTGTAGTAAGTTACGAGTACCATGAATTCAGTAGAATCGAGTATCTCGTACCTATCGGGTATTTATATGACCCAACTCATTACTCTTACGGGTACCATTCTGGTTTTTTTTTTATACTAATATGGAGTAGCAGACGAGCATGCAGTCCACCTGATGCTAAGTGGCTACTGACGCCCATGGACACCTGTAGTTGACCCCAGATAGGATTAGATATTCGTACCCGAGGTCAGCCACAGATGCGCCGCTAGCCCTGAGGACTAACCTGGAACGCCTCGGAAAAGTATGTCTCCCTTACCACACCCTTCAAACCGGAACACAGCAGCGCTTAATACTGCTGTTATGAGGCAGAAATAGGTGTGGTAGTGGTAGGTGTGGTATCATACATCTTAAATAGTGAATAAAACATTTTACGTAGCTATATATTATTTTATTAACAGGGTTTTTTTTCTTTTATTTATACACCTGAAGGACTCTTCGCACGAAGGGTAATTTTCTTTGACTAGATTATTTATGATTATTGATAATTATAATAAATAATTATGTCATATAAAATAGATGATGATAATTATATTTATCAATGATCTTGATGATTAATATTGAACAGTATCATTTAATGATACAATAATTAGTTTTAAGACGAAATGCCTATGTATATTTTAGAAAATTGAGACAATGTTTCATTTTTTTAAATAAAGAACACCTGTTTCTCAGCATGACTCAATATACTTTATGAGATGAGAGAATTGAACAAAAAATAATTCGCAATAAATATTAACTATAAAACGTCGGAGAATCTTGAGATCTGAGCAGAAAATATTTTCGTAATCAATTCTATTTGGCGAAAATATACAAATGTCAGAATACGACGGCCACATTAAAGCACAGATTAAAAAACTAGTGACGTTAATGCCACAACACACCTACGTAAGCATGTTTATATAAAACAAACAATAATGTTTGCTCCCCTTATCACTACGTTTAACCTTCAACAAAAACTTAATCATATGAAACCTGACTAAATAAAACAATCATTGCGTTGAGAAAACTCACCCAATTTTGTTATTCCAATTTCAAAAATCGAAAACTATTCGCTCCGAATCACGCATCTCACTTTTTTAACAAACAAATATAATACCCACAGATAGAATCGGTAAAACACACACGGCAATTGTACACACAAATAAGCTCGAGTGCTTTAATGTTTTTGCCTATTAATAGTCGAATTATAATTGTTTTTTTAATAACACTCCCATATAAATTAGGTTTGTACGCAGCATATTGGCCTGTGACTACAGCTGGCATAACATTAATTACATTATTAGTGAGAAAAATATACGGAAAATTTACGGAACGCGCCGCGAAAACACATCCATTCACGCCGAACGATTTCCCAGCACTAAAAACCAAACCTGAAGGAACGGGCGCTATCGTACGCTCTGAAAACAAATCTATAAGAGAAAGTACACATTCTATCCGTCCTTGTCTAACCAAGAGCTTCGGATGCCTCATTCGTTCGTTATCCTGGTTTACAAAATCGAAAATCGTCCAGCAAAAATATCAAATTGCGTTGTCATTGCCGTAAAATAGAGCATGTTTACATTTTTTAATTTACGCTAAATGGCCGACGCATTCTGACGTTAATTTTGGCGCGAATTGTTATTGTAGTAAAATGGGTTATTTACGACTCGCGAGATATTTTTCTGCGTTATTATTGAGCTGTACAATTCTCGGATGTTTTGATAACGCAGTGCCATTAGAATATTTCGAATGGGTTATTGTTGTTTTATTTTCTCATTCGGCCATATGGTGTTACGTTTCTTTATGGGTTAATGACGTATAAAGATGGCCGGTACGTACCCTGTAGGTCATTAAAACAATTTACGATGGGCATTGTGTACGATTTTTATTGCAAGCCACTGGCGCTCGGCTTAATAAAATCTTTTATTTTTCCCTTTTCCTTTGACGACGTGAAATATGTTACCTACTGCATAGATATTGCTCATAATAATTATAAAGGGTGCGTTTTATGGGAGACAGTTTTCTGAGATGTTCCTAATAAGCTCTCGGGGGTAGCAACGCATCTGTGGCCCACCTCAAGTAGGATTCTAATGTTATCTGAGGTTTATTTGAGATATTCGCGGACGGCAGTAGCCACTTACAATTAGATGGACTGCATGCTTATTTGGTACTTCTCCTAATGAAATAACTTTTCCCCGATAATGACATTGATACAGGGCTTTTTTTGTTGTCCTCGGCGCTGCGCAGAGGACTCCGGGATCTCCAAAGGAACGCAACCGGAGACCTCTCAACGCCCAGGTGAGATTGTATCACTACACCGTCTGGTGTATACGACGGAATGCGATCACACGTACTGCCGTCCTTCCCGGGGTTGTTGACCGGGCTGTTCGAGCTTCCACTCTTGCCGCCCGCAACCCCAAAAGCCCCTTTTAGTCGCCTCTTATGACAAGCAGGGGATACCGTAGCCCTATTCTGGTCCCGGAACTACAGGGACAACAACCTACCCGATCTATCACTCTATTAACATTATCGACACGGGGCTAGCTTTTAAGAAGGGTTAATAGCAGTAACCAGGATCTCTTTTCGGGGGGAAAGAGGTTTGTCAAATGGTAGAGTCCTTCGTGGCCTGGCTCCAGAGCCTTCACCCCACACCTGTTTCTGCCTCATCACAACAGGTAACCGCTGTGTTCCACTTTGAAGGGTGTCTAAGTGAAGGGTGTATAAGTGAAATATACTTATCCAGGGCACTCCAACTAAGTCCTCAGGGGCAGAAACTCATTTATTGCCTTTGTGGTTAGACTCCGGCGGCACCACCAGTGTTAGGCGCTGCTGTGTTCCGTTTTGAAGGGTGTTAAGGGAGACAAACTTTTCCGAGGCGCTTCAGCTTAGTCCTCAGGGGGGTAGCGACGCTGTGGCCGACCTCAGGTAGGAATATCTAATCCTATCTGAAGTTCATTACAGATGACCGTCAATGACCACTTGCCATCTGGTAGATTGCACGCTCGTCTGCTACTTTGACCTAATATAAATAACTTTGTAATATAAAGGTATTTAACGTTATTATTGATGAGCCGGCCATTATTACGACCAATCTATTTACCAGCCGAGTAATTAACTTTGCAACTGGTGGACTATTCTGATACTGTTCGATATTTTATGTGTTCTGGTTTGAACAGTGTATTTTATCCACTAAAACTCCTCCGGTGGCCGTCCTCAATGCAACATGGAGGACACTGGCATCTCCCAGGGAATATAAACAGAGTCTTCACAGGGCGGTATCTGGCTCAGTCCTGGCAGCCCCTGATCTTAATTTTTTTTAGACGGGGTAATAATTGAAAGATGCCGGCCCCGACCACTTTTATTTTTATTTTTACCAAATTATGCCTACGCGCCTCGCGAATTATAATATTCGCGCGTAGTGTAGGTCAAAGTTAAGTAAATGATGAGTTATCCATTTATTTGTAAAGTGTCAGTTTTACTACCCTCTGAATTTGCCGCCCGGGGCGTAGGCCCCGGCGTGCCCCCTGACCTAGATCCGGGCCTGAGTCCTGGAGCACCTTCACTCATTATACACCTATCGGTGTTTACAACAGTATACGGCCAAACATATCATCGTCCTTCTCGAGATCGATGGTGAGGCGATTTGACTTCCTACTCTTGCCAGCGGCAAGCGTGGAAGTCTCCTTTTAGTCTCAGAGGGTACCTTAACTCTATTCTATTCCCCAGACTACACGCACTTGAGTAATAAAATTACAGAAATGAATGAATTTTATTTTATAATATGTAACTATAAGAGCCTTAAAAAATATTGAATTGAATATTAGCCAGTCCTCAACCATCCCGTCCGATCTCTATTCATAAATTTTAAGTTCTTTTTACCCGACTGCCAAGGAAGGGTTATGTTTTTCGCGCGTATCTTGTATGTTTGTCTTTCTTTATTTGATCCGATCTTACAAACGGCTGGATAAATTTCGACAGTTAAGGTGTCATTATATTTGTCTCAATGACCCGAGTGTCCTTAGATAGGTGTTAGAGAAAAGAATTCAAAAGGGCGAATTTTTGGCGCGAAATAGTAACACATTTAAAAAAAAAAGTTAACCGAACCTATCGAGTGGGGTATCAAATGAAAGTAAATTAAACGTAGATTATAAAAACATATTTGTATATATATAAAACAGCAAGATGACTGACTGACTGACTAATTAAATGACTTTTTCATTTTTCAGAAATCAACGTACAGCCAAAACCGCTCAACTTAGAGTTCTAAAATTTTGCACATGGATTCGCTATATAGCGTAAATAAGTATTAAGAAAGGCCTTTTGGAAATTCCACCCCTAAGAGGGTAAAATAGGGAAAATCAGTTTTTTTGAAATCCTTTAATTTTGAAGCAACTACTATAAAATTTAGTTTTTGGCTTTCTGGGTAGGAACAAAGACACACCTATCTATTCCCTTCCGAAAAATCAACCCCGTAGAGGGTAAAATAAGGGTTAAAAGTTCATTGGAACAACCGTCAATCTTGAAGCAAACACTATAAAATGTTGTATCAGGAAATTAAAAGGGTAGATTACACATACATATATATATATATATATTACATCGAGATGACTGTCTGACTAAATGAGTAGTGTTGCTGTGCCAGAGATCAACGCTAAGGGAAACCGCTGCACTTTAGAGTGCTGGCATTTTACTCATAGGTTATTTATATAGCGTAAATGAGCACTACGGGGATAGAATAGGATAATATTGTTTTAACATCTTTTGATTTTGAAGCAGATACCTACTATGAAACTTTGTATTTAGCTTTTTGCATAAAAATAATGAAACGCCTATTTCACCGTTTTTGGTAATTCTACTTCAGCCTGTTTAGTGCAGTCGGGTTTTTGACTTTTTAAATAAATTATGGTTATTTAATTTTAATTTTTTTTAACTTAATTCGTCACTACACATCAAATCACTTTACTCCACCCCCAATTACAGTAAAATTAGCAAAAAAAAGAGTCGCATATGTCAATTAGTTTCTTTTTTTATAAATTAGTTTTTTTTAAACCAGAACACAGTATAACATTACTGCTTAGGTATATTAAAATACATATCTTATGAATGCTTAATATTTTTATTTAATAATTTAATAGTTAGTTTATTTATTAATTAAAAATATAACTTTAATAAGTATAAACATTTATTAAGTTCAACAACAATATAAATTTAAACAATAAACAATTTAACACTATTTAAGTTAAAAATAAAACTAATACAATTAACACTAACATTATAAAATATAAAATCATTAGAAAAATATTATAATTTTATATTCATATCTTATAAAATCATTAGAAAAAATATCACCTCCTAGTAGAATAGAACCTGCATAACATCATTACTTACAAATTGATTACTTACTACTTTTATAGGCATCGAACTACTGGGTCATGCGTGGTCAATTTTATTAAACGGAATATCATGGGAATATGGCCCTATTATAATTGAACTATATTTCGGATTAATATGATTTTTATGGAATTGAAGTTTCAAATGGCCATGCAGTCAACCTTAATAAGGCTACGAAATTAGGGGGAATTAGTTTTCATTTTAAAATTTAAAGATCGCAGTTTTGTGCGATTACGTCGCCGCTGCGGTTGCGTTAGTGTCCACAAATTCCACTATGTTATAGCTCTCAGAGAATACCTCAGGAATTAATTCCACATTTTGCATATAGGCGGCAAAAATGATCGTGCAAACCGAACCGTGGAGGACCGTGGATAATGATACGTCCCTCGATTAAACTTTTAAATCAAATTTTATTTCCCTTTTAGTGTTTCATAACTAAAAGATCATTCAATAACCCAAACCACATAAAGTTAAATACAAATCGCCGGTAAAATTAGTGAAATAACTTAATAAATGAAAGCAGAAATGTTGACCGTAAAGTTACGGAAATAGTCCAATTGAATTTTGTGTTTATAGCTCCCTTGAGTGTTAGTTTGAGACCAAAAATTAGTAGACAAAACCAGTGGCGGCGTAAGTAATTTTATGTGGGCAAAATACATTTAACGGGCCCCTCTGCCACATCATCATCATCATCAACAACAACCCATTACTGTCCCACTGCTGGGCACGGGTCTCCTCTCTTAATGAGAAGGATTAGGCCATAGTCCACCGCGCTGGCCAAGTGCGTATTGGTAGACTTCACATACCTTTGATATTTATTTTTTATAAATCTCTCACCTTCAATATGTTGGAATTTGAATTGTTTTCAGTTGTAATACAGTAACATTTGAGAATCTTCGTACTAAACTCAATCCGTAGAATGTACTACAATTATAATAATGTTTTATTCGAAAGCACTTTCTTTTTCGTGAATGAGTCTTTCTTTATTTGGTCTGAGGTTTGTTTGAATATTTTATTACCAGCGTTTGTAATTCAGTAACTTTATTCGTATGTAAGTATCTTATACATAGAAATTATGAATTAATATGCAAAATTGCCGCATTTATATTTGCCTCTCGCTCGTTCTCTATAATGTGTGAGTGAGACAACATGTACAAAAGTCGCTATTTTTAACACGCTTTTATTAGGTTGGGTTGTATGTATGTATGTATGTAACATAGTAACGGAATCTTTGAACCCGATCTCTATTCACTTTGAACGTTAATTCAAAATTTTGAAAAATTATAAAAAACCGATGACAATACACGATTTTAATAATTTTGTACCATTGTCCTTATCAATATCCTCAGAATTAATGATTTTCGAGGCGAGAGAAAGCGCCTTAGGGACAGTTCAGGCAAAGTTACTAGATTGATTTTTAGTTTTGAAAAATAATAATGTTATTTCCCTATAACTCAAATGTACTGAAACATATCTAGTTATAAACATATATAGTAGAATGATTTTTAGGATTCCGGACCCAAAGGGTAAAACGAAACCCTCCGCTGTCTGTTCGTGAGTCACAGGGCTTTATCTCTTAAACCGTAAAAGATAGGCACTTGATTTTTTACAGACGATGCATAATGATGGTCGCTATAACAACAAATACTAAAAATTAATAACATAAATATAGTTCAAAAAACTAAAAAAACACGCTTTTATGATAAAATCAACTAAAAAGTAGAAAATAATAACGCAAAGGTATGTGAAGTCTACCAATACGCACTTGTCCAGCGCGGTGGACTATGGCCTAATCCTTCTCATTCTGAGAGGAGACCCGTGCCCAGCAGTGGACAGTTATGGGTTGATGATGATGTGTATGCTAGAAAAAAATACATCAGTATGGTGATGCAGCTACAGCCAAACAAATCAAAGTCCAAGTCTTTAGGAAAATAATAAGAGAATTGGATTAATTGTAACTTGGTTTAACTTTATCCAATCAGTTAATTAATTTTGGCGCTGGATGTTATTGAAAGATAACGAGTTTTCGAATTGATTGATGCCATTTTATTGTATTAACTTAGTTATTAACTCTACTTTGTTATTACTCTTGAATTCATTTTGTCTGTAATAATAATAAAGAGTAATTTATTTTACACAGTTAGAAAATACTTCAATTTGAGATTAATTAATATTTTTCATTACTCTATTTTTGCTTATATCTTTAATTTGAGATTTAAATAATAATTTTGGTATTGGTAAACTATTGCATCATAACTAATCTATGGTCATAATCATAATATAGCTTTATTAATTTTTTCACGTAAATAAAGTTGAAATTCCTCTTTGTAATGTCTAAAAAACTTACTTTTTACTTTTGCCTATTATATGAAAAGAAAAAGGGTATTAATTTATATCT
Source organism: Epargyreus clarus clarus (assembly GCA_014595695.2). Lineage (NCBI taxonomy): Eukaryota > Metazoa > Arthropoda > Insecta > Lepidoptera > Hesperiidae > Epargyreus > Epargyreus clarus. The sequence goes on from JACTTY020000124.1 coordinate 859,940, forward strand.
TTTCAACGAGGATGAAACTGCGAGGCACACCTCGTTAAATATATTTTTAAGTTATTATTTAAGTTTATCTATAGCTGAGGGTTTGTATCGATTAATGCCGTTAGGGCCGTGCACGAGTGCTATTAGCATACAAAGGGTGATCAGAGGAGCCCCGTGGGAATTTAGCATAGAGTATTACTATATACAGGGTATAGAGAGGCAACTCTACGTATTTTTTGTCATAGATAAAGCGCCCCTAGTGGCCTGCCCTAGAACTACTCATGTATGTATGTATATTAAAATTAGGTACATTATAAGTTGTATCTCCAAAACACGAACTGTAAATGACTGTGTTCCAAAGATTCACATTTACATTATACTTTTTTCTTTCTCAATTTTGATACAAGAACAAAAATACATTTACATACTTAACAAAATTTCAGAAAGATACAAAAATTTGTGACAATGTGAATCTTTGAATCACGCTCCTTTACAGTTGATGTTAAAGATACAACTTACGTGGGAGGTATCAAATATGTACAGTTGCCACAACGGTGCCTCTCTGAAGTGCAAAAACAACTTTTCGAATTGGAAACGATTAAAGAAGTTGCGGACATTTAACAACAGACTTGAACAGACACATCCTTTTGACAGTTAACTGTCACTCTTTCGCCGTTATAATTTGAAGATTCCAGGGCAACTCGTTATGTGGCGCTAGTATCTGCACAAGAGGTCCTTTTGTATGGAAGTGTGCCCCTCTGGAATTTAGCAGGTAGGAATCCGGTATATCCTCTCCGCTGCCCCGGTTGAGAGGAATCCATTCAGGGTTTCAACACTAAAAAAGAATTTACCAACTGCAGATTAATATTTTTGCATAAAAATAACTAAACCATACAAAGTATTTTATTTCTAAACTTACTAAATTTTTAATAATAACTTAGTAATTGGGTACTTGACAGTTATAACAATAAAATATGAAATATGTTGGATATGATAGCTTATAAGTAAACATAAATTATGCAGTATTTCGTTTATTTTTTAATATGTTCTAAGTATTTTAATTTTTAAAAAGAAATTTTCGATTTTTTATCTGTGGATTTTAAATCCCAAAACGGCGACAGTGCTGCCTCAAATGTCATGTGACGTCACTACATCGAAACCTGTCGATCACATCGAAACCTGAAGTATGTGTAACGTCGAAGTTTATTTCTATATTTTCAATGTGTTGACGTCACGCTACGAAATGACACTTGACCGCCTGTTTTGGCGTAACGTTCCGTTTACCGTAATAAAAATATGTTTTTTATTAATAAATAGCCCTTTTTCGAAAAAATGATCAATGAAAGGCATATATAATACGTATATGAATTCATTAAAACAGTTTCCCAAAAAGTGTCAAGTAGCCAATTGCTATTTTGAAGGCTTATTACAGAATATGAGAATTTATTTATTTCAGTATGATAAAAGGAACGTACATTTTTATTATCTTCAATAAATGACACTGTCAAGTGTCAATATTGTTATCTGTTATCTGTCACTGTCTGTAGACAGTAGTCAGTAGACTGTGTCACATTTTCTTACTCAATTTTTCATTTTCACGCTTATTTGCCGTTTATGATTATTTTATGATAATTTTATATTTTTTGTTAATTAAGACCTTTTGTAAACATTGTGCCTTTAAATAACAAAAGTTTAGTTTACTTGTGTCGAATAACGAGCTTTGCATTTATTTAAGAGAGACTTATTTAAATTGTAACTAATTTAAATTTAAAAAATTAAGGATGTCGAAAATTAAATTGAATCTGATAGCAGCTGCGTGTGAAAACATGGGCATTGGTTCCAATGGAACATTACCTTGGAAGTTGAAGTAAGTACATACATATTTTGCTAATGTTAATATAATATATACCTAAATGTGATTTTACCAAAGGATATAATTTTGGCGGGAAATGTGTTATCCTTATTTTTTATTATGTTCTTCTTATTTTAGTAGTTATTTAACATAAATGCGTACGAATACAAAATCAGTAGAAAAATGTGTCTAATTGGTTTTAAATATGTGAAAGTATCAGTTTCGAAGAAACTTTGGTGGTTCTACTTGCGACGCACCACCGTAACATCTATTTCTGTCTAATTATAAGTGTTATGAGCTGCTTTGTTATATATTAAATGACCTGACGGCACCACCGCCACACCTGTTTCTACGTAATAACAGCAGTATTACGCTCTGCTGTGTTCTGGTTTGAAGGTTGTGGTAAGGAAGACATACTTTTCCAAGGCATTCCAGCTTGGTCCTCAGGAATAGCTGTGCTTCCATGGCCGACCTCAGGTAGGAATATCTAATCTTATCTGGGGTTGATTACAGATATCCATGAGTGGCAGTAGCCACTTGCCATCATGTGGACTGCATGCTTATCTGCTACATCTATAGTATAAAAAAAGGTTTAAAAATTTTACTTTTACAGAAAAGAAATGTCATACTTCACAACAATGACAACCAAAGTGAAGGATCCCGAGAAAATCAACGCAGTCATCATGGGTCGGAAAACTTGGGATAGTATCCCTTTGAAGTACAGGCCCTTGGCGGATAGAGTCAATGTTGTGTTGACTAATAATGTTGAAACTGTTAAGGCTACGGTAAGAATAAGTTTACATTTTTGATTGATGATAAAGCAAGAATAGTTTCTAGCTGAAGCGGATCATTTATTTATTTATTTATTACCACGCTTTTATTAGCTTGACCTGTATGTATGTATGTATGTATGTAACGGAATCTCTGAACTCTATTTTTACCCACTTTCAATGGTCCGATTAATTAAAAATTTTGATGACAATTAATTTGATGACAATACATAATATTAATAATTTTGTCCCATTCTCCTCATTAGGATCGTCAGGATAATGAGCTTAACGTGGTTTTTAGTTTTTAACTTACTTTTGAGTCACTAAAAGTGGTAGAAACCCTAGTGGTTTGATTCCAGTGGCATCATCGCTATCCCATAATCACCATTGTCACACCAATTTCTGCCTAATAACAGCAGTGTTAAGTGCTTCTGTGTTCTGGGTTGATGGGTGTGGTAAGAGAGACATACTTATCCACTTGCCAACTTAGTCTTTAGGGGTAGCGGCGCTTGTGTGGCCGACCTCAGGTCTAATCTCATGTCAGGCATCTAATCTTATCAGGGGTTGGTCACAGATGTCTATGGACAGTGGTAGCCACTTACCATCAGGTGGACTGCATGCTCATCTGCTACCCTATAGATAGATAGGAGCAGAAGGTAGTAGTAACCTCAGATTGGCCACATACACGCTACCACCCCTGAGGACTAAGCTGGAACGCTTCTGAAAATATATCACCCTCACCCCACCCTTCAAACCAGAACACAGCAGCGCTACACTGCTGTTAGGCAGATATAGGTGTGACAGTGGTGCCTTGGAGTCAGACCACAAAGGGTTATACCACCTTTTTACGTCCCATAGTGAGACTGTAATGTGATAATGTATTACTTTTACAGGTCCCTGACGGAGTAATAGTAGTACCAGGTTTAGATGAAGCCATCAGTCTTATAGAATCTCGTCCAGACATAGAATCTACATGGGTTATAGGTGGATCATCTATTTATAAGGTTAGCTTATTAATTTATTTCTTTAAGTTCTCGGAAGCATAGAAGATACCAGTCACCTACTGCTTACTTTTGTGGTGACTTCTCGGTCGTTAAGAGATTGTTACATGTTCCTGAATCACTCCTCAAGCATAATGATTGCCTCTGTAACCAATTCCATATAAAACAGGGTCTACTAGAAGCTGATCACAGATGCATTGTCACTCCTGAGGACTAAAATCATTGTTCATATGCAAGTTGGTCATCTACACATTCACTGAAGTGCAACAACTGCTACAAATATGTATAATGATATCTCTATTAGAACTATGTTATAGTTATCGGAGGCATTTTGACGTGGTCCTCAGACGTAGCAGCGCATCGGTGGCTGATCGCAGGTAGGACTCTAATCTTATCTGGGGTTGATTACAGATATCCATTGGCAGCAGTAGCGTCCTTCGATCAGGACTACATGCCTTTTCCAATTTTCAAGGAAAACTGGTCAAAACTTTCAAATTTCCTTGAAATGGGAGCCCCGATGAAACTAGCCGCAAACAATGGTGTTTGAATCATGTCGTTCGGTCGCGGCATCGCGAAAAAATCGCTGGACTGACATAAAAAAAAATACGTGACGAATAGATAACCCCTCTTCCTTTGGGAAGTCGGTTAAAAATTATGTTGCAAGTCGGCCTGCATTCAAACCTTCTCACCGCAACGCAGAACTGTTTCACGCTAGAAATAGATGTGACAGTGGTGCCTCACCTATTGTATCAACTATAATAATAATGAATGATATAAGTAATTGATAATATTATTTGAATACTAACAAATTTAACTACATTTACTAACGAATTAGGCATTCCTGTAATGTTAGTGAATATGATTTAATAAATAAATAAATAAACTCTAGAACATAACGTAACCTAACTTCTTTCAATTCTAGGCAGCAATGAACCACCCGAGCTGCGGAAAGATCTACCTAACAGAGATCCAGAGATCGTTTGACTGTGATACCTTCTTCCCGAACATTGATAAGCAGCAGTTCCACCTCGTGGATGAAGAGAAGATACCAGGGGAACGGCAGGTGGAAGGCGACATCAGCTATTACTTCAGGGTGTATCAGAGACTGTGAATCTTATAAATATGTTGAAGGTGGTAGAACCCTGTGGTTCGACCCCGGCGACACCGCCATACATTTTTCTGCCTCATAACAGCAGTGTTAAAGATTGTGTTCTGGCTTGAAGTGTGGTAAGAACAATACTTTGCCGAGGTTTCAGCTTAGTCCTGAGGTAGCGACGCATCTGTGGCCGGCCTCAGGTAGGAACCTAATCTTATCTGGGGTTGATTTCAAATGTCTATGGCAATAGTCACTTACCATCAGATGGACTGTATGCGCGTCTGCTACTCACATATTATAAAAAAAATACTGCTGATAATTGGCTAAATGCGAGTTGGACTCTTACAAAAAAAAACCTTGGTAGTAAGCAAAACTACCAACGTTTTTTTTTACCAGCTTGCGGAAGGTAATGTTCTTCGAGCGTATATGTGTAAATGGCTCGACGGATTTTAACATGAAGTGTCGTTGGATTCGTCTAGTGTGGGAGTAGCATAGGGTATAATTATTTTAAGCAATCGGGTTTTTATTTTTATAAAAATAGTTTTGTAAAATATTTTGATATTTAGTAGTAGTCAGAAAAAACATTGTAACTGACAATTGGATGTAGTTATGCAAGATGGTACCAACCCACAAAAACAGTTTTTTAGTTACTATCACAAATGGCATCTCCACATCAACTTTCGTATATGCAAAAAATATTCAAGCATGCATGGTACATTTTTTTTAAATATGCAGATATCAGTGATACCAACCATAAATTAAGCAATTTAACTTTTACTAAAAGACCTATTTTCTCAAAAGATAGTTTTTGTGGTTGGATCTATTTTGCATAACTACGTCCAATTCGTAATTGTCGCCTTTGCTCTAAACAAAATAAATATATTTCATATTTCTTTTCAGTTAATAAGAAAGACGCTAACAAATCACTTAGAAATTATTAAACGTGTTGCGCGTTATTTTCATGTTTTGGATAGTCAAAATACGTGTTTTTATCTAGTGCGTTTTAATATTATATCCTTGGAGTGACCAACCCAAAGCATTTCTACCCTCTTTTATAAAAGTGTTTTTGTTTTAAATCGTGCTATGATTATTTAGTTGTTAAACAATTTGTAATTAGATATTATGAGTACAAGTAATCTCAATGAGGCTGAAATACCTCATATAAATAGATACAACCGTTATCGTCGGTTATTTATAATTGATCTTTCGAAGTTCGGCCAGCCAAAGATCGACATTTGACACTTCACCTGTTACATATTAAGAATCGATCGATAACTTTTTGTTTACATTTTTTGAAAATTATTCTATCAATATTTTTTACCACGCTTTTACTAGTTTGACCTGTATGTATGTATAATAACGGAATCTTTGAACTTTATTTTTACTCACTTTGAATGGTTCGATTAATTTTAAATTTTGAACACTTATCAAGAGCCGATGACAATACATGATTTTGATAATTTTGTCTCATCAAGATCGTCAGGATAAACGATTTTCCTTGTACGATTTTAGCGTGGTTTTTAGTTTTTAAACTATAATTATAATTTTTATTTTATGGAAAACATAGATAGATTGATTTATTAATAAACGTCGATTTATGGTACGAAACACTGGCTATTGAATCTTAATACCTAACGGGTTTAATTTTAAATGAACTAAAGCGAATATAAATGTACCTAAATTAATTAGTTTAAATAAAACATGTGCTTTACAAATGTACATCAAATTAGGTTATAATCATAAGTGTTTTAAATTTTATAAGCGTAATATAATCTATAAGGTCAGGGCCAGATTTAGAGATCTGGAGGCCCCTTATTATTTTTCGAATTAAAAGAAATGTTTTTTTAGGAAATCCAAAACATTCACTGCTAAAAAATAAAATTATTTCAACACTGGAAAAACAATACTGTTTGGAAAAGGGTCTTATTAGGCTGACCGATCTAAATTTTGATAATTCTTTTATAACTGTGGGATCCCTGTCTCGTGGAGGCCGTTGGCAGCAGCTTTTGCCCTCTAAGTCCGGCCCAGCATAAAGCCAATACTGAAATTATTAATTTAGTGATAAGGCCAATGTTGCTATATTAAAAATTGTATTTTGTTAAACATGGCTTTTGATGTTGTTATTATGAAATAAAATATATTTTTAAAGCTAAGCTAAGCTAGTGCTAATTACGCTCGTTATCAATATCCGATCTATCCAATGATTTACCTACCAAAGTGTCGATCTTTGGTAATTACTCGTAATTCCAACCATTGTAGGTAGTAGAACTCTTTGTAGTTCCAATCAGGCGGCACCACCGCCACACCAATTTCTGTTATAACAGCAGTGTTAGGCGTTGTTGTGTTCTTGTCTGAAGTGTGGTAAGGGAGACATACTTTTCTGGGGCGTTCCAGCTTAGTCCTCAAACCGTTACTCCTGCATCTGTGGCTGACCTCAGATATTCCTAATATCTAATCAGGGGTTGCTTACAGATGTCCATGGGCGACAGTAGGCACTTACCATCAGGTGGACAGCATGCTCTGCTACTCCTATATTATGAAAAAAGAAAACAAACTGTCAATTTAAGAATTACTTTATTCTAAATATTGACAAAGTTCGATCTTTGGTTTGCAAAATCTGGATAGACTGAGTATTAATTACGGGCGTTAAGGGTTGTCTTACATGTTATTTAGTAATTAAGGCTACTGTGTTAAGTAATGTTGCCAATTTCAATTTATATTTTAAAATATTGTAGAATCCGCCGTGGTTTGACTCCGGCGGCACCACCGCAACACCTATTTCTGCCTAAAACAGCAGTGTTAAGCGCTTCTGTGTTCTGGTTTAGAGGGTGTGGTATACTTAAAGATGGTCCTTAAAGGTAGCATCGCATCTGTAGCCAACTTCAGGTAAGAATCTACTCTTATCTGGGGTTGATTACAGATGTCCATGGGCGGCAATAGCCTTTTATGTGGACTGCATGCTCGTTTGCTATTTCTATATTATAAAAAAAGTCAATCTACTTCAATGTGCCAAATTGTCAATAAATAAACATAATCAACATATACATACTATGTAGTGTCCCCGACACTAGTATTTGTCTCTGTAACACCAACACGTCCGCTCAGGCCGACGGTCGCACACAGACTGACACCCTATACTCACCGTATGAAAGTAGTGACGTATGTTCGACAAATATGTATCTACCCACATACACCGGTGGCGGACTGAGGCCGTCGGAGGCCCGGGGCGGAAGATTGAATGGGGGCCCCCAGTGTAAAAAGGTGATTTGATTTTACAAAATTACAAATATCTTATTGACTTATTCGCCGACATTTTCCAGCGACCTTTTTGTTAGTTAGTAACAGTGTTTGGGGGCCTCCACAATCCGCTAGACATATACTTCACTATGTAACAGTACAAAAGGAGTTGATTCTTCAAACGTAACTTATATGTTAATTATATAGCGTCTTACATTCCATAGCAGACGATGCTTCTGCTTTTTATACTCAATAAATGTTAAAATATTAAAATCAGTTTTATTTTACAATAAGTTTTATCCAACTTTTATATTAATAATAATATTACTACAAAATACATCTAGTAGATAACCCGGTGAACCTTAGTATCATAAAATAATAAGATTCCAGCTCTTTGTAAGTCATCACGCGAAACAAAGTAAGTGAACAAAATGTAATTGATAATTTAATTTATTATATTTAGAAATTGTTTACGAGCTATGCTTCATGTAATCTTCTAAACATGATTATTTTTAAATTACACTAGAATTTATTTTCTTTTCACCTTTTTCTACACTAATATTATAAAGAGGAAACCTTTGTTTGTTTGGTTGTAATTTGTAATGAATAGGCTCCAAAAACTACTGAACCGATTTTAAAAATTCTTTGAAAGCTACATTATCCATGAGTAACATAGGCTATATTATTATATATGAAATATAATTGATAAATTGTTATATATTGATGAAGTTAAGTAAAAATATAAATACTATTATATTTTATGTTACAATCATGGAACAGAAAAACATGATTCGCAAGTATCGCTATATAAAAATTGCGAGTGCGAGGTGAGAGTCGAACACAGGATTCCGTACCACCAGATTTTCATTTATTTTTATTTTTAGTATGTATTGTTATAGCCACCTGATTCTGCGAAAATTTCAAGTCTATCTATTACCGTTCCAGCGATAGACCCGTGACAGACGGACACACACACGGACGGCTTCCGTTTTTACCCTTTGGGAATTAATAAAAGACAGTAAGTTTATATTTCTTATCGATATTTGTACATATTTTATTACGTCATCTATACTAATATTATAAAGAGGAAAACTTTGTTTGTTTGTTTGGTTGTAATGAATAGGCTCAAAAACTACTGGATCGATTTTTAAAATTCTTTCACCATTCGACATTATCCACGAGTATCTGATGAATAGATTTTGAGGCGGTACATAGTTAGCCGGGTCAGCTAGTATACTATACAGATATATTTCTTGAGTAATTATATCACAATAATAGGAAGATGATATATTTTCATAAATACTTTATAACAATGACAATCGGCTTCCCGCCAAAACTAAATTTCCCCGCCACGCCGCACCGCACCACAGATGAAAAATCATTCAGCCACAATGCTCTATAAACATTTCAAGTGTTTATCTCATACGATTCATGAGGTAGAGCCCTGTGAAAGACGGACAGACAGACAGCAGAGGCTAGTTCAGTCCGTGCAAAAATTCAAGTCCGCTCTGAAGTTAAGGTGTGCGCGGATTATAATAGGGTTCTGTTTTTACTCTTTGGGTACGAAACTAATAAAACACGTTAGTATATATTTTCAATCGATATTCGGATCCGTACACATTTATTACGTCATAATTATATTACTGAGTATAACGTTGATACAGTAGGGGAAGGTATTATTAATAAAACGCACAATAATTGATAATTACCTTTAATTCGCTTGATCATTACATTTTAAACTTATATCTACGACAGAGCGCCTCGCAACGGAAATTAATACTCGGATAGAAAAATACTGTAACACAGGCACTGAGGCGATACTGTCAAATAAACACTAAAATAAACTGAGCATTTTAGTCAGAAATTAATGCTCAGAGAAATATACGCTCAGGTGATGACGACTAAAGATTGTGTAATGTGATGGGTGACCTGAGGCTGAACGAAGATGCGTTATTTGTCCTAAGGACTAAGATGGAATGCCTTAGGTGCTTTATTATACCCAGAAACAATATAAAGGCGCTACACTGCATTTATATGACAGAAATAGAGGTTCTGTCTTTGTAGAAATGCATGCTCAGATGACCAAAATAACGACTAAATCTCATTTCTAACGAAACAAAACTGAGCGTTAATTTCTCGTAAAACTAAAATGCTCCATCTATCAGCGATATTCAGAAATAAATCAAAATAACGCCTAAGATCAGAAATATAATTATAGAAATAGAAATACTAAATAAAAGGAATTAAACATGAAATATTCTTATGCTAATATTTTTTATTAAGTGTTTTATTATGGTGCCCGAACTGACTATTTCACACGAATTTTGGAAAATAAAAAAAAATACCAAAAAGAAAAAATATTTTGAAAAAAAAAAGAAACAAAAAAGTTTTCGTTGGATGTTTACTAGGCACTATGCCGATCAATCAAAAAGGTACCGGGTTCGTTCCCCGGTCGGGACTTTTGCAAAGTTTAGACGCGTGTGATCTCAGCCAGTGTACAGACGCCAAAAAAATGCGATTTGAGAAACAATTTCGAAACGTGTTACGTGTGGGGTGTAAATAAAATTACCTGAACAGCGCACAACACAAGTTGTATGTCTTTTGTATAGTGAGCGACTGTTTGCTTGCGTAACTTGTGTTGAGGCGTGTACGAACATGTGTTCGAAATGTTACAAATCATTTTTTATATTTTTATTTTTTTTTTGTATTTTTTTTATTTTTTTGTTTTTTTTTTTTTGCTCTAACCCGGAGTGGGCAACACGACGACATATATACTTGTTAGGTATAATAATAATAATAAAGAAAAAGAAAATAAATTCTACCAAAATCAGTTTTGATAAAACTTGTAGCGTCGATGCATTATTTTCAAAGCTGAAATAGTAGAAATTAAAGTACACTAAAAACTCGATTCTCCACTGATTTCGTCACGAAACTCCCAATATTCCCAACTTCACCAGTGTTGCTACACTCAAAGTTGAATCTCCCGCGAAATCAGCGAAAAATCGAGTGTCACTACATAAGAAATACACTAAAATATCTAATACTAAGACTTGTTGGCGCCAATCCATGATAACTACGTAAGCCCAAGTGATTAATAATGAATACGTGCTTTAAATACTGTTCTATTATTTTTTTTAAAACGGCAACACCTTTGTGACAGCTGTCAATGGATTTAAGAAAAAAGAAGTGTTGAAAATGTCAAACTTTTACAAATAGTGATGAACATTAAAATTTACAATTGAAGCATGATTTTTTAAAATTTAAACACATATTTTTTGAGCTGTCACAATACCCATCTACTTTACTGCTTAGGACTTTGGTCTGTGTGAAGCGGTTGAAATAAAATACTGTTATAAAAATAACAAAGCTTTTTAAATAATTTTAAATCCAATTTAAAACTTTGTGGTAAATTACAAAAAATAAATAAGCTGTCAATACTAATACGCAACTGTCATATATATGTTATATTGGCATTCGAGTTGTAATACAAATTCTATGTGTACATTTGTATCATCCTGTCTAATTTACTTTGTCTTGCACTTAGTATTGCAGCTTAATATAAAAAACCTTTCGATATAATTTTTATTTTTTAATCTGGCATTCCATTTACTTAAAATATTGAAAGAAAAAAAATTTTTTCTACAACAGAAAAACACCAATAAATTACAAAATCTCTTCACTTCCACAAATCATCCAAAAGTTCCCAAATTTTACGGCAAAATTTCCCAAATATCATATAGCAACACACAGACCAAAGCCCCGGCCACGCCTCACCACGCCCCACCACTCACTAGTTATAGTTGTAGTGCATCAGGATGTAGTCGGGGTTGTCGATCTCGGCCGCTAGGGGCGAGTGCGGCGCTAGTATCTGGAAGCCGAGGAACATGAAGGTGCGGAGCACGGTCACGCGGTCCTCACGTGACTTGTTCACGCACACTATCCAGCTGGAATGGAGATATAGGGTTGATAAATCGCTTTTATTATTCGACGATTCGTGTACAGAGTGGTAGAGGCCGCGCCAAACTGCTAGTCCGCTCTGAACATTGAAACGAGTCGCGTCGCAATAGCAAATTGTAGATATCATCGGGACGAATCCAGCGTGGGACCTCCCGGTACCCTCCGCTGCCCGCTTTCGTCCACGGACACATAGCTGCGTCAGTGTGCCCATACGTAGCTACGGAGTATATGCTTGTAGTTGTGACGACTCAACTGACTCTCTGACTACACCTGCGCGCAACAACTTCAGAGAGGACTAGAAATTTGGCGCGGACTATAGCTACGCATTTGAATCCGACTTTTAGTAGGAGTCTCTTACTACTATAGACGATAATAGCCACTTATCATCAGGTGGACTGCACGCTCTTTTGCTTCTTTCTCCACCCATTATTAATAATTAATCTATCCATTTTATCCTACCAAAGATCAATCGAAGAAAATGTTTACTAAATGTTATTTTATGAAGTAATTGTCAAATGTAAATCTTTGGATAGATCAACATTGGACAGATCGATTATGAATAACGGGCGCATTTAACCATAAATTCAACTAGCAACACTCACTGTGTACAACGTAAGCGTTCCTCGGCGAAGTCGAGCAAGAACATGAAGGCCTCCTTACTGCCCGCCGCGAGGGAGTCTGGCAAACGCAGATACATTACGTCACCTTTCAACACCTGCGAATATAGATACAATTGTATTAGTGATCGTAAAACATCATTGAAAGTTGCTGCTGTGCGTACATAACAGTGCGTGCGGACATAACATAAATATATTATTACAAAAACAAAAAACTCAATTGCTTATCTATACTAATATTATAAAGAGGAAAACTTTGTTTGTTTGTTTGATTGTAATGAATAGGCTCAAAAACTACTGGACCGATTTTAAAAATTCTTTCACCATTCGAAAGCTACATAATCCACGAGTAACATTGGCTATATTTTATATGATATGAAATATATTTGATAAATAGATTTTGAGGAGGTACAAAGTTTGCCGGGTCAGCTAGTAAATAGTAAAATGAATAGGTCAAAATAAGTACTATTATAATGAAATTGATATATTTACAATAAGAATTGAATATTACATATTATTCTTTTGTATTTTCATATTATATGAATTTCATTATACTAAACCTTTTTTTTTCGTTTTTCAGTTAAGTATTTTTAAACGAATGTTATGGTTCTAACACCACCACCTGTTTCTGCGTAATAGCCGCAGTTTTAAGAGTTGTTGTGTTCTAATTTGAAGAGTGTGGTGAGGGGGACATACTTATCTAATATCTATGTTAGAATTGGTTAGAGATATCCATACAGTAGTGACAAATTCGCGGTGTAAGAGTCAGATAAACATATCTACAAAAAATCAAAAATATTTTTGATGTGAAACATCTATAGCCGCACGTAAAACCGATTTCTGGCGTGGCGACGCATGCCGTGCCGTGGCGTCGCCACGCTATACGATGGTATATATATACAGTCTATATGCAGTAGTGTGTACGGTGTGGCGACGCGTCGCCATGCGCAATCGACTGTGCGATTCTCTCCCACTCGATCTGGCGTTAAGTCATCTTTTCGTATTTTTTTGTATTTAATGAAAATAAATGTTTATTCAATAAATAGTCATCGTTATCTGGAAAAAAATCGTAATATTATCGTAATATATATATTATAATTATTTTATCATTATGACATATTTAGTTCCTATCACAATATGTTCTTTTGTGCATATTACTTTTACAAAATAATGTCGATGTTTCACATCTGCCAGGCGTCCCGTGACGTCTCACATTTTTTTTTTGTACAAAATGGTTTACAATGTAGTTCTTTATGAAATGGCACAACGACGTAACGCTATATTCAATATTTCACAAGTTACAAGAAAAAGAAATAACTTAAGACCCACTTTCGATTGAACCAGATTAACGTATTATGCGTAACGTTAAATTTGTTTTAATTATCATGTTAACTTATCCTTACTAATATTATAAATCTGAAAGTAACTCTGTCTGTCTGTCTGTCTGTCTGGTTGTCTTTTCTTCACGCCTAAACCACTGAACCGATTTTAATGAAATTTTGTACAAAGATAGTCTGAGACCCGAGAAAGGACATAGGATAGTTTTTATCCCGGAAGTCCCACGGGAAGTAGGGATGGCGATCTAAGATCGATTAATTGGAGAATCGATCTTTTGGACCAAAAACATCGACTATTTTAATCAATATTACTAAGAATTGAATCGTAAACTATGCATTTGATCAAGTGATGATCTTTAGCAAAGTTGTTGTCCATGAGCCCACGAAGGTTTCAGAGTTGGTACGACCAATTTTCGCCAGATGGCGCCACTGCCATTCCAATAAAGGTATGAATTTTAGTTTTATGTATGTTAGTATGTCATGTTATTTTCTTTTAAACGCGGGCGAAGCCGCGGGTAAAAACTAGTAGACCTATAAGAACGTATTTGCAAAAAATACGATTTTAATCATATATTATTGTATGTCCACAATATCATCGCTGTATCATCACAATATCATAACTGGATATTATCTCTATTAACGAGCTGAAAAAGTTAGAAATGGCGAAGTGTTGCATTATTTTCGCTCTCCTGTAAAATTGACAAAATGTATATACGTTCATCTGACTCTTACACCGCGAATTACCATGAGATGGGACTACACACTCGTACTTCAATTTTATAAACAAAACAATATGCTAATACTAGATTGTTGTACAGTAGTTTTATCCTAACTATATATAATCTTATACATACACTAGAGATGTGCTGAGTCAGGTCGACTCGAGTCAGTACTCGAGTACTTACATAAACTCGCATACTCGAGTACCAGTAATACTCGAATACCGACGATACTCGTACACTACAACTACTACTCGTACAAGTAAAAAGTTGTTTAATTTTGTGTAGTGAGTGGCGTTTTTTTTTTTGGTCTTCCGTGCTATTGGACTGTATGTTGTGCAAAGTACTCGAGTACTTTATGAATACTTTGGACTCGAGTACTGACTCGATTCTTTTTTATATGAGTACTAAAGTACTCGAATACCAAAAATGGCCGACTCGGCACATCATTAATATACACAGTTCAACCAGATAACATCTGGTGTGATAAGAGTGTCAACCCATCAAAGAGTCATTGTCCCAATTACTCTATCGTAATTATAATATTATCATAATACAATATTGTAAACATATTTTATCACTGATACATTTTGATACAAATTAGTTACATGGACATAAAATAACGTAAAAGCTCTAAAAACTCGGCCTCTCGAACGAGGGGTCCGAGGTTCAAATCCCAAGCGGCAAAGTTTTGTGCGTATTAGAACCTAATTATCACTAGCTTAAAACGGTGAATAAAAACATCGTGATGAAACATGCACACATGAGAGATTTATATAAAAAAAATCTCAAAGGTTTTCTACCAATACGTACATGGCCAGCGCGGTGGACTATTGCCTAATCCTTCTCATTCTAAGAGGAAACCTGTGCCTAGCAGTGGGACAGTAATGGGTTGACGACGAAGTTAAGACTGATAGTTATATTTTAATGAAATAACAAACAAGCACGCAGTCAGTTTCGAAGGTGGTAGAATCCTTTGTAATTCGACTCTGGTGGCACCACCGTCACACTTATTTCTGCCTAATAACAGCAGTGTTAAACAGAAATAGGTGTGGCGGTGCCGCCACCGGAGTCGAACCACGAAGGGCTCTAACACCTTCAATATAAAAAGCAAACACTCACGCATTCCCAGCGCGTGTAGTTCTGTTCGGTGAGGTACACCTTGAAGTTGATCTTGGTTGGGTCGCGGTCCTTACGTGCCAGGATCTTCTCGATGATCTGCAAATTGAAATGGATACACTATTAGTATTAGTAATATATCAGTAACTGCTTACTACTACTACTAGAACTACTAAACTATTTTAATTAGTATTAGTAATTATGCGGAAATACTTTATTAGATTAGATTTAGGCAAGTGGTAAAATGCTATATTCGGTTTAATCCACACCAGAGTAAATTAAAACACGCCCGACTTCACACGACACTTAAGGTCACATATAACTTGCCTCTTTGATAGGTCATGCGTAGAATGCAGCTTTACACGGCGTAATTTACATCCGAATGACTTAAAACGAGGTCTAGTTTGCACAACACTAATCGAAAACTATTATTTCTTTCTTAATACACACATACGACTGTCTTCTCCACTAGGTTGCGCTTAGACAGCTGCTTTATTCGGCTTTATCCTTACCAGATTGAAACACGCCCGAGTTTACACACATAACACAACAATATATACCGTTTAAAGCAGAGTGACTTAAAACATGCTCCAGCTTAAACATAACTAGATACATATCCCCTACTTGGCTAGGTTACTCTCAGATCGCAGCTTTATTCGGCTCAATCCCTACCAGATTGAAAAAATGCCCGACTTTACACATTAATCACCAAAGACCGATCAAAATCCGCCCGAGATACTTTTTTTCTTAATACATACATGCTGTCTGTCTGCTGTCTTCTTGCTAGGTCGCACGTAGACAGCATGTTAATACACACCCGAGCGACTCAAAACACGCCCGAGTTTACCCACTTCACATACAGATACATACCATGCGCTCAACAAGTCGCCTGAGTGACTAAACATGCCCGAGTGTACACAATACAACGTATTAAAACACGCCCGAGTGTACACAATACAACGTAGGATATACACACCGCTTCCCTCCTCGCCAGGTCCTGTGTGGGGTGAGCGTGGTCGACGGGCGAGCCGTCCGCGCTGCTCAGCGAGCTGGCGCTCGACCATAGCAGGGCGCTCAACAAGTCGCCTGGGGACAAATATTTAACACATTAAATTATTTGAAGGTATTTAAAGTTTGAAGGTGGTAGAACCCTTTGTGGCTCGACTCCGGCGGCACCATCGCCACACCTATTTCTGCCTCATAACAGCAGTGTTAGGCGCTGCTGTGTTCCGGTTTGAAGGGTGTGGTAAGGGAGACAGACTTTTCCGAGGCGTTCCAGCTTAGCCCTCAGGGGTAGCGGCGCATCTGTGGCCGACCTCAGGTGGGAATATCTAATACTATCTGGGGTTGATTACAGATTTCCATGGGCGGCAGTAGCCACTTACCATCAGGTGGTATGCTCGTCTGCTACTCCTATATTATATAAAAAAATATTGAAGGTATTTAAACTACGTGGTTAGACTCTAGAAGTGATAAAACTGTTTGTGGTTTGACTCCGGCGGCACCACCGCTACATTTATTTCTGCCTCACAACAGCAGCGTAAACGCTGCTGTGCTCTGGTTTGAAGTGTGGTAAGTGACACATACTTATCCACGTTCGAACATAGTCCTCAGGAGTAGCGACGTATCTGTGGCTGATATAACTAACTAACCCCAGAAAGTACAAGATGCGTTGCTTCTCCCCGAGATTAATCTAGAAAGCCTCGAAACAGTATGTCTCCCTTACACCCTTCAAACCAGAACACAACAGCGCTTAGCACTGGACTTTCGGTTATTACAGAAATAAGTTCTTCCCCCTAAAGTATTCCTTGAGCGCTATCACATGGGGCTCTTCAAGAAGGGTGCAAAAAGAGTTCTCCTCCGAATCCGGCGATGTATTGGCGACTAATCTGGTGTTGCTAATGTCCCTAGGCGACATTGACTGCTTTCCACCAGGTAGCCCGTCTGCCTTAATGTTAGGTATAAATATAAATAAATATAGTTCAAAAAACTAAAAAACACGCTTTTATGATAAAATCAACTAAAAAGTAAAAAATAATTTTCAATCTAGGAATCAATTAAGAAATAGTAAATTGTATAATTGTGAAAAAAGTGTGGGGTGCTCCATCTTATCAGTTTTCGAAAAGCACCTGTTACGTACATACATACATACATACATAAATACAACCCAAGCTAATAAAAGCGTGTTAAAAAAAATAGATACCTCCCCAGTCTAACCACACTGATCCATTCAAAGCACTGATAACAAATAGTCTATCCATACTGATCATACCACGTTTCCCTGGTAATAAGATATACTCACGATGGTTGTCGTCGTGGGTTGGGGTGGACGGGGTAGCGGGGCTCGCGGCCCCGCCGTTCACCCCTCCGGGCGGTGCCGAGCTGTGAACAGGGACATCAGGACCACCTGGAAAACGAAACGATGATCTGTCAATGATGATGGAATTTTAGACCAAAAATATGTAGATTTTTTTTTTGTAATTTAGGAGTAGCAGACCAGCATGCAATCCACCTGATGGCAAGTACTGCCGCCCATGGACATCTGTAATCAACCCCAGATAGGATTAGATTCATATAGGCAGCTACCCGAACACTAAGCTGTAGGTAATGTGCCGAAAAAGTATATATCCACGGCAAACCCTTCAAACAACACCGCAACAGCGTTTAACACTGCTATTATAAGGCAGAAATAGGTGGGGCGGTGGTGCCACCGACTTCGAACCACAATGATTGTACCACCATCAAATATCTCTCTCGTTTCTACCTTTGTTGCTCCGTGGGATCACCGATAAGTATTTCTTCACGAGGGAAGGTTTTAGCTATTATCAGCTATTTCCACCTACTTCTTGGCTACCAGTAAATGTGTGTGACTGCGTCTGAGTGTGTATGCATCTGTGTGTGTGTGTGTGTGTGTGTGACTGCGTCCGTGTGTGTATGCGTCTGCGTGTGTGTTCATGTGTGTGTATTTGTGTGTGTGTGTGTGTGTGTGTGTGTGTGTGTGTGTGTGTGTGTGTGTATGTACAATACAAGTAGCACTCACCACAGAGGCCCGGCACCCAGGCACAGCGAGAAACACTCGGCGTCGGACGCCGACAAGGCCGACCGCTTGCTGCCGCCGCACGCGTTCAAAGACGCGCCTTCGTCACTGAAAACAATTATAAAAACATTTAAATATACTATTATAGTAGGAATCCTGCATACCTGAGAAATCTTAAAAAAAAGTTTTCAAAGATATGTGAAGTCTAAGAATACGCACTTGGCCAGCGCGGTGGACTATGGCCTAGTTCTTCTCATTCTGCAAGGAGACCCGTGCCCAGCAGTGGGACAGTAATGGGTTGATGATGCTGACGAGAGCAACATAAGACAAATTGTATATGTAGGTATATTTTTATACATTTATTTTTAACCATAAAATTATATGTTAGTTATAACATGATATTTACATTGTAAATACTGTTTGTTATCAAATGTCGTCATAATATTTACAAGCACGAAAAGATAAGTTAAGCCGTGTAATAACACAATTTACATAAGGATTGCATTTATATTTATATCTTTTATATATTTATACGTGATTTAGCATTCACCAAGATAAAATAAAAGGTCAGTTGGTATGAGGCGAAATCAGGTGGGCTGCATGTTTTTTGCTGCTTTCCATTTACATAAAAAAATGTAAAAAAAATTATAACGTGTATTACAAAACTGTTACACAAATTATATGAATGTTTGTCTGTATGTCCTTTATAGAATCGTAAACTATGCATTTGATCACGTGATGATCTTTAGCAATGTTGTTGTTCATGAGCCCACGAAGGTTTCTATGTTGGTACGACCAATTTTCGACAGATGACATTTTCAGTTACACCTATGTCATGTTATTTTTTAAAGCCGCGGGCTCTACTAGTGTGTTATGCAAATATATATGATACTGCCACATATCTATAACCGCTTTTTACTAAATGCATATGAATATATGGTACATACACCAAAAAAGAATTTTGTTTTTATTTTTGTCTGTCTGTCTGTTTGTTCTGGCTAATCTCTGAAATGGCTGGACAGATTTTGACGGTTTTTTTTTTGGTAGGTAGCTAATGTAATAAGGAGTAATTAGGCTACTTATATTGTACTGTGCTATTTTGTTAAAAATTAAGGAACCACAATATCGCTTTGGGAAGGACCTGTAATGATATGTGTTTGTGTGAAATAAATAAATAAATTTTAGAACTAGCTGTGTGTGAAATCGCGGGTCACAGCTAGTATCTTATAATAAAGGGTATGATAAAGAGAAGTAAAGACCCTGACAATGTGTGTACAAAATTTCATGTCAATCGGTAATGCAGTTAAGGTATGAAAGTGTAACGAACAAACTCAAATTCGCTCTAATATTAGTTCAAGTGGCAAGTTACACTAGTAAATATTGATATCTACGTAATAATATCTTGTTGTAGTAAACATATGTTTTATGCATATTTAATTATAGCATAAGGAAAATATAACAGTAACATTAGCATATTCAAAGGTTATCACGTACTTTTATTGACCCCAGCGTGTCTGAGTCAATATTTATATTGAAGTATAATCTATACAAATATATAAAATGTGTGTGCCTGTTTGATTTTTTTAATAATAATATAAGAATAGCAAACGGGCATGCAGTCCACCTGATGGTAAGTGATTACTGCCGCCCATGGACGTCTGTAATTAACCCTTCGATATTCCTACCTGAGGTCGGCCACAGATGTGCCGCTACGCCTGAGGACTAAGCTGGAACGCCTTGTAATATTGTCTCCCTTACCACTCCCTTCAAACTAGAACACAGCAGCGCTTAACACTGCTGTTATGAGGCATAAATAAGTGTAGCGGTGTAGCCGCCGGAGTCGGACCACAAAGGGTTCTACCACATGGTCGAAGGTCTGTTTGTACTATCCATAATAACAGCCTTGTACTAAATGCATATGACATATACGGTACATATAACAAAAAAAAAACATAAATATGTTTGGCTGTTTGTTCTAATTATTAAAATATTTTCTGTCTGTATATCTGTTTGTTCTGGCTAATCTCCGAAATGGCTGGGCCGATTTTAACGGAACTTTCACTGACAGTTTGCTGATGTTAAAGAGTAGAAAGTGGTCGAATCCTGTCGATTACCGAGGTACCACCACCACATCCATATGCCTAATAACAGCAGTGTTAAGCGCTGCCGTGTTCCGCTTTGAAGGATGTGGTAAGGGAGATATGTTTATCCGTGGCGTTCCAATTTATTTCTCAGGGATAGCAACTCAATTGTGACCGACCTCAGGCAGTATTCTCATCTTATCTAGGGTTGCTGACAGATGTCCATGGGCGGCAGTAGCCACTTACCATCAGGTAGACTGCATGCTTTTCTGCTACTACTATATTTAAAACGTAAGAAAAGAAGTGTTTTTGTTATAAGACTATATTTATCTATGGATATGGTACAAAACCCTCACCTGTACACCTTCATGACCATTTTTTCACAGAAGAAAAACTAACTAACGACGCAAAAGCGCTAAGTCTAAAAATAGTTTTCAGTATCACTTGGTATCACAATTAAAATGGAATGTTTGACGTAAAAAATAACAAAATAAACCTAAAATAAAAATAAGAAAAAATCGGTCTTTAAACGTTTCCTAAACAAAAACACTTAAATCTACAAAAAAAAAAACACTCAAAAAACAGTTCTCGACCGATTTCTAAACTGATCCTTTCTGAAAAAATTCAATTCGCTGTATGTGACACACAGCATAATATTTTTTTTTTTGTTTTTAAATATTTTTTGACTTTTTTTCTGAAAACACGTGCGTAATATTCCGAGGTAAGACGGCTACTGTTGCGATTTTTAAGTAAACATACAGTGAGATGGCTGCCAAAACTAAAATAGATTTGATTCGCAAATACCTATCTTAATTCATATAGATAATAGATAGCGAGAAATGGCTTACGACTTTCACCTTGATTTTATTTTATACAAGCTTTTTTTTTACAACATACGAGTAGGAGACGAGCATGCAGTCCACTTGAAGATAAGTGGCTAGTGCCATCCAAGGACATCTGTAATCAAGCCCTGATAGGATATATTCCCATCTGAGTTCGGTCACAGAGGCGCCGCTACCCATGAGGACGAAGCTGGAACGCCTCGGAAAAGTATGTCTCTCTTACCACACCCTTCAAAACAGACCACAGTAGCGTAAATACTGCTGTTGTTAGGCAGAAAGACGTGAGGCGGTGGTGCCGCCGGAGTCGTACCACAAAGGGTTCTACCACCTTCAAATGTATCAGACAGATAGTGGTGGCGTACTAAAGGGTTCCGTTTTTACTTTATGCGTACGGAACCCTAAAAAAGAACTACATAATTTCAATCCATATACAGCAAAAAAGCGTGCGTCATAATAATATTTTGAGCCTAGAAATAAACCTAGCCGTTTCGACGCGACGTGTTTACATAACATTGCCAAATCCCTATATACTTTCGCTACATTGTGAGCTAAAATAAATATTCCTTAGTCGACAGTGATACATATTATTGGATGAATGTTTCTGGCGAGTTTGACTTTGAGCCAAAGAGAGCTCCACTTTCGCCTTTAAATAAATACAAGATAATTGACTTCATATTGTATATACTCGTTTACATAACTATATATAAGGTATAGTCCGCGTAAAACTGCTAGTCCGCTCTGAATATAGAAATGAATGGCGTCGCCTTAACAAATTGTATAACTACACCTGCTCGCAACAACTTCAGAGCGGACTATAACACTTAAATTTATACTAGGGCCTCTTTCTTGTCACGTGTTTACGTATGCACGCACGTCATAACTAACACTAACACCTTCAAACCAGAGGAAAAGCATAAAACCAAAGTTTCAAATAATTATTTCAAGCCGGTGCTATACCACTAAATGTTCTCTTTTATTTTTAGGATTTGTTGTTACAGAAGTGTCTATGTATATTACTCGTACATAGATAAGCATAGATATCTCACTGCCTTGTAATTGAAGGAAGCTATTAAATGACTTAAACGGCTGACAATTCTGTCAGACATTTAAGGAATGTCATGGTGTAATTTACGCGGAACAATACCGACATGTGCAGTTAAGTGGTGCAAAAACACGAAATCGAAGAAATATCGTTTCATTCGTAAATGGTCTGAAAACTATTTTTTTTTTATATTTTTCAAACACGAAAATAGATGACGTATTTCAACTGAACCTTATTTATGGGGTTTTTATTTTCATTTATCGCCAAAAAGAACGTTTTTTTACTTGGGAACGGTTTTTTGTTTTAAACGTCTAACTTTTAGCTTTTGTTTTTAAGGTAGCCCATAGCAACCCTCCGGAGTTTCTAGTGTCATATATTACGAATTAAGTAATTGAATTCTGTGACAGACGGAGACATAGAAATGGTGTTTTACCCTCTAGCTTCGCAACCCAAGTGAAGTATCATCAAAAGTATAAAAAAACATGTTTACATTTCTACACGTCAGCTGACCGCTATCCGTTACGTGACGTCACAGTTACAATATGGCGTCTGCGCGCGCAAAATGCAACTGTCAGCGAAAGTGATTCTTTGAAAGCCGCGTAGGTAGTGGTTAAATAGAATACCAATAAAATAGACCTTGAAAAGCTTTGTAGATTTTAAGCGCTCGTTTGAACGAGGAATTAATTCTTGAAATTAGAATGTCTTTGTACGATATAGTTATTTGTTTTTTTTTACTTCGAAAAAGAAGGTATTATACTTGGCTGTATGTATATTTTATCTTGTATGTACATCGTACGTATGTACAAAGTCTAGTAGACTTGCGTAACATACCACATATCTATCATAGTACCTCATACACGAAGTAAACAATTCAATTAAAATACCGTAATCAAACAAACCTTAATCTGTCAAAGACAGACGGCACAGATAACAGCCGATAAACCGTCGTACAGATAAAATATCGCAGATAAGACCCAAATAAACAATCGCGGACGTATTCGCGCGCAAAATATTTACGTTTATTTTCGTCTGTGCCCGACGGGGCGTGGTTCAATGTTTAAAATGTTGTATTTAACATCGAGTCTGTGGAATTGTTTGCCAAATTGTATTCAGCGTCAGTGTTACTAATAAATTAACTCGGTTTCGTTGTGAAGCTTAGTTTAGGTCGCCTTATGGCCTTTTTGGTGTTCCATACACAAAGGATAAAAACGGAACCCTGTTCTCCGCCGTTTGTCCGTGTGTCACAGGGCTATCTGTATCTCTTAAACCGTAATAGATGGACACTTGAATTTTTTAGTATGGGGTATGTAGGTATATAATGATGGCGGGTATAAAAACAAATATTAAAAATAAATTATTTCGTATAGCTTAGTTCAGGTCACCTGGCTTCCTTTAAAGGACAAATTCTAACATAAATGGAAAGATAAAATAAGTACCGAAATATCTTAAAAATTCAGTATGCTCTTGCTTAGCAAGTCTAGAGAATTCGATTTCGTTTTTTTCTAATCCCTGTATTTTGTTGTCTACAAATAATCTCGGATAGATCCGGGATTGTGGTCAGATAATGGAATGCCAGAATTCTATTCGACCTTATTGAGTTTGCGCCCAAAATACACCCAATCGGTCGGTGACCTCATTTTGGTCAATATGAAAATAATAAATAATTGAAAATAATTTGTATCAATATAGGTACACCAGTTATCCATTGTCGGGGCCTCCTTTTAAGTATATTTATACCTGTGACAGGAAGCCCCGCTCTTCCATAGCATAATTAAAAAAAAAAAAAAAAAAAAAGTGGGTAGGAGTGAAAATACCAACACGTCTTTTATACAGTTCCAAGTGAAATTTAAATTTAAAAATATTTAGAACATCAATACATGTTTAAATAATTGTTTGTGAGGACTAAGTACCTACCAGCAGTAATTCCTTATAGTAATTTCCAATAATATCACCCATTTCACACTAATAACTGACATAGTGAACATGGAGTCAGTTAAGGATTCACTTGTAGAGATGACAGAGCTCTTCAACAGCAGAATGAATGAGTTTCAGAAGGAACTAAAAAAGGCCAGTCCTACAGTTGTGTCCACTACATTCTTGGCATCGGAGTTTGCAGCTTTCAAAACTTTTATTGTGACAGCTTTAAGCACCCTGCAACGACAAGTTGAATTCCTGGGACGTGAAATGGACCGGGCAGAAACTAGGGCACGCCGAAAGATGCTTCTGCTGCATGGTGTTCCTGAAGATGACTCTGAGGATACTTCTTCCTTGGTTGCCAGGATAGTGAGGGAAAACCTTAACATTGGCACATTCACATCGGCCTCCATTAGTCGTTGCCACCGTCTGGGTCGTCCCAATGAAAAGAAACCGCGACCAGTTGTAGTGAAGTTTCGTGAGGCTCCTCTGCGCGACAAGGTATGGTTTTCAAAAACCAAATTGAAAGGTACGGGGATTACGTTGTCGGAATTTTTGACCAAAACGAGACATGCTGTGTTTATGGAGGCTCGTAGGCGGCATGGTGTCAAGCAATGCTGGACCCGCGACGGCCTCATTCATGTTCTGGCGGCGGATGGCTCTCGTCACCAAGTAGACAGCTTGGTGCGTCTTGATGCCGTTCCCAAAGCGCCGGCTTCCCCGGCCCAGACGACGAGTGATGCACAAAGGCAGGATCGGATTACTTCACGGCCCAAGAGAACACAGAAAAAGTGATGATGATACGTATTTTTCTTCTCCTTTTTCTTTTCCATTTAACTTTTATTTATTTATTTTTTTTTTCCTCAATGTTTCCTGAACTTTTTCGCTGTTCAACTGTTTTTGTCACTTATTGTTATTTAAAGACTCTGTATACACTATCTTGCACTATCACCACTTGTACTACGTATTCTTTCTATATTTGTATGCAATGTTTTGGTTTACTTCTTTAATCATTTTCATAAGAGGGTAACTTATGCAATAACGAAAGTTTATAACAAATAAATATTAACTTCTGACAATGACACCAATGCACTGACGCTGATAGCTGACAGTTGCCCTTGGCACATTGACGTCTGTCAGATGTCACATCCGACGTAGTGTTCACAGTCATTGACTACGTTCCGTTTTTGTTAAGTCTCTGTAATTGTGTCGTTAAATATTTTCTTTTTTCTTAATATTAATTGTGTAGCTGGTTGGTCTTAGACCTAACATATAATTGTAGTTGTTTATTATTATTTTTTTTTTTTTTAATATTGTTTGTAGTATATTTTTATTGTTCTTAGTTGTAAAATATTTTTATTTTGATTTGTCATGTCAGCAACTAGTAGTAATGATAGTCTACCTTATGTATCTCTTTCTTCAACATCCGATGGGTTAAACAGCGACGATAGTTTTCAAAGTATTTCATCCCTACATACCACATTAGAAACTCATTTTTGCAATTCGCAGAAAAATTTCAATATTTGTCACATTAACGCACAGAGTATTCCGGCACATTACCCCGATCTCGTTAGTACTTTTGATAGCAAAAATATTCATGCAGTTCTGGTTTCAGAATCTTGGTTAAAACCATGCCTTCCATCTACATCTTTCTCACTTCCAGGATTTCACTTGATTCGCAATGAGCGCACTGACCGGGGCGGTGGCGGTGTTGCTATATACTTACGATCACACATCCCATTTTCCATTCTACGTATGTCAACGTTAGCTCAATCTGGAAGTGAAGCGGAGTATCTCTTTGTCGAAGTTCTGTTTTCCAATACTAAGTTACTCTTAGGAGTTTTTTATAGTCCTTCTTTAAACGTAGACTACTTCTCCACTCTGGAAAAAAATCTTGAAGACCTCTGTCCCATCTATTCTCACACCATACTTATGGGAGATTTTAATACATGCCTTCTTAAGAATGACATAAGAGCTACTCGATTGAAATCTTTAGCGGATGCAGCTAATTTACATATTCTTCCTCTCTCTGCGACTCACTCTTTTCCCAATTCTATTCCGTCACTTCTTGACTTGATATTTGTATCCTCTACTGATCATGTTTTTAAGCATGGTCAATGTGCTGCTGATGCCTTCTCATATCACGATCTTATTTACTTGTCTTATAAATTAAAACCTCCCAAAGCTAAGTCAAGGATACTTCTTCGACGTAATTTCAAAAATATGGATATCAATGCTTTTCGGTCTGATGTTGCTAAAGCCGATTGGAGTTCCATTTATAGCGCTGACACCGTCGACGAACAGGTGGCCATTTTTAACTCTCTTTTAGTGCAGATTCTTGATTTGCATGCTCCTGTTCGTCCTGTTCGTGTCCGCCATCTTCCTGCTCCCTGGTTGACTGAGGAAATTAAAGCATTGATTACGAAGAAAAACAACGCTAAATCAAAATATAAGTCAGATCCCAGCAATAAAAACCACCTTAAGTTCAAAATCATCAGGAACCGGTGCAAAAAGGTGTGTAGAGATGCACAACGACGCTATATTCACAAATCTGTTCAAGATACAGATCCTGCAAAGGTCTGGAAATTTCTTAGGTCCCTAGGAGTTGGGAAGGCGCGTAATAATTCTGTTCCTTCTAATATTAGCCTCAACTGTTTGAATCAGTTTTTCACAAATCTTTCTTGCATGGATAGCAATTTAAAACAAATTACTTTAAATTCTCTCTCTATGTGTCCCACTCCTGACTATCCTACTTTTTCATTTAGTCTATTCGACAGTTGTGATGTTGAGAGAAGCATCCTCTCGATCCATTCAGATTCCGTGGGCAGTGATGGCATTAGTCGTAATATGATTATTCCCGTCCTTGATCTTTTAGCTCCAGTCATTACACATATCCTTAACTTTTCTATTTCCTGTCGCACATTCCCCTCAGCGTGGAAAGATGCTCAAATTATTCCCTTA
>JACTTY020000124.1:892500-977601 GCA_014595695.2 Epargyreus clarus clarus
AAAAATAAATAAAATTGTCGTGTCTGTGTGTATTGTAACGCGTATGAAAGTACATATATATGATACTTATAACAAAAAAATATAAAATTTATGTCTGTCTGTTTGTTCCAACTGATTTCCAAAAGGGTTGCGCCGATTTTGACGGGAATCTGGCACTGGCAGTTAGCTGATGTTATAAAGAGAAACATAGGCTACTTTTACTTAATAAAATAATTATGGTTCCGCACAATAAACCCATGAGTATCTACTGAGTAAAATCACACATCTCTTGAGTATATACACTTAGCTAAGAATATAAATGATCGGTAGTCCAAACCTCATAAAATAAATTACATCCATTCAACGTGTAAGAAAATATAGTCGAATATTAAATCAAACTATTATTATTACTATTTAGTTAATAAATGCGTTGGATGGGTACTAAGTAACTAATATATAACCTACTTCTATGAATTAGTGATACATATTTTATCGTTTAATTAAGTTCTCATATAAGTGACAAAGTGTCAGAGAATAAAGTTCTCTAAACATTTTATACATGGGTAAAATCGCAAAGCACAGTTAGCGATTACATAAAACAGTGCAAGAGGTTTGAATACGTTCAGAGAAGTTTCTAGATTGGCATCGAAGTATACATTTACATTTCTATCTACTTTAACAAGTAACCGCATAGGGTAGGGCTGTCAAAGTTACGAAACGTTTGACATTTTGAAAAAAAAAAAAACAAAATGCACGTGTCATTAGAACCGATATAAAATAAACAATAGGTAATTTTAATAATATCTTGGTTAAATATAGATTTATATTTTTAATTTAGTGCTTATTTTTAGGACACTGATAAAAAAAAATATACAACAACATGTGAGGTCTATACTCTATACTCTATACTTACAACCTTTGAAAAAAATATAATAATAAATAAATAGCAGTCCATTTCTAGGAATCAATTTTCCCAAATTGTGTTAGTTTTAAACACAAATATGTGTTTGGAATGTTTCAAAATATTTATAAAACCTTTCTTACACAGTAGGTCTGTGTAAGAAAGGGTTTTAAACAAAATTGACAGCATGAAAATGATGTTGACAAAAAATCTGAAACTACTGGCAACCCTAAACACCACTAGTATATTAAACTGACCTTCACACATTGACACTCATTAATGTGTGTAACATTATACATACAACAACATACAATACTTTACTTGTATAGGTAAGAACTATGTAGGTGTTTAAAAAAGAAAAAATGGAAGCAACAAACTAAATATATGCACATAATAATACTTACTATCTATCCTTCAAGTGTAAAGAAACATAACTTTAGTTCGAAATTGTCTGTTTTTCCTATGGGAAATCTAATAGTAGGGAAAAACTACCTTAGTTGTACGAGTTTCCTGTAGATTTTAAAACATTCAACAAGTTTTATAGAATTAGCAAATGAACTTATGAACATTCAGTCCACCTGATGGTAAGCAACTGTGAGCCGTGGGCATCTGTAATCCACCCCAGATAGAATCAGAGTCCTACCTGAGGTTGGTCACAGACACATTGCAATCTCTGAGGACTAAGTTGGAGTTGGATCACCATGGATAATTAATAAGTATGTCTCCCTTACCACACCTTTCAAATTGGAACAGAGCAGCACTTAACAATGATGTCATAAGGCTAAAATGAATGTGGTAGTAGTTCTGGAGTTGAACCACTAGGATTCTACCACCTTCATTCAAATATTAATAATGTTGTGGAACAAACGATGATTGGGTTATAATCACGAAAAGATTAGAAAGCAATATTTAACGTATTTATTTAGCAACTGAAATATATCATGACAAGGCTCTTTTACAACTCAACACTATTATAATAAAATAACAATCATAGATGAAATATAAAACAATACAGATAATATAATAGGGAATAAACAATTATATAAATTCTACTACAACCATTATAGGTGTAATGATAATGAACAATGAATAAATAAATGCGTACATACATAAAGGTGGTAAAACTCTTGTGGTTTGTCCCTAAAAGCACAACCGTCACACTTAATTCTGTTTAACAGCAGTGTTAAGCTCTGCTGTGTTCTTCTTTAACCAACTTCAAAAAGGAGGTGGTTATCAATTCGGTCGGTATCTTTTTTTTTTTTTTTGAAGAGCATAGTAAGAAAGACATACTTATCCAAGTCATTTCAACATAGCGTTCAGGGGTAACAAGACATGTGATCAAATGTAGCTAGCATTCTAATCCGGGGTTGATTACCAATATCCATTGGCAGTATCAACTTACCAGGACTGCATGCTTGTCTGCTGCTACTTCAATATTATAAAACCATACATATTTCTACTATGCTTTTATTAGCTTGACCTGTATGTATGTATGTAACGGAATCTTTGAACTCGATTTTTACCCACTTTGAACGGTCCGATTAATTTAAAATTTTGAACACTTATGAAGAACCAATGATAATACACGATTTTAATAATTTTATCCGTTTTGCCTCATTTGGATCGTCAGGAATCAGGATTAACGATTTTCCTTATGCGATTTTAGCATGGTTTTTAGTTTTTAAACTATAATTATTGACCTTGCAAATAGTATAGAATGGTGTTATCAAGAGGTACCTATTTGATTGGTACTGATTGAAGAAAATTACTTATTGATTGACACCATGACGTTACGCAAGTCAATAATGTGTCTTTTATACTGACTATAGATAGAGGGATCTATTTAACATATTTAGTATCTGTAAATACAGTGAATTGGGACTGTATAGAAGTATGTGAAATAAAATGTTACATACAGTTCCTTTATTTTTTTATCCAACTGTAGGGAATACTGTTTTCGAGTATATTATGTAGGTACATCTCATTCTTTGAAATGTCCTGCAGCCAAAACGGTTATGGATTTGAGGTTAATGGACATGAGGTGTTGTTCAATTCGTTTTAATTTTAGGAGTGACATAGCACCCATGCTATGTTTATATAATTGAGTTCCTATCATAATTATGTAATTTGAAGTAATTTTAAAAATAAAATCCTTCATTTCGTTTTATGTCGTTTTAATTAATGAAATGCTGTAAAATACATATATTACTAGCTGGCCCGGCAAACGTTGTGTTGCCATATAAATAAAAAAATGTTAAGGGTGAACAACCTTATCACTTAGGGGTATGAAAAATAGAGAGTAGCCGATTCTCAGACCTACTGAATATGAAAATTAATTATCACTTGCTAAACGGTGAAGGAAAACATTGTGAAGAAACCTGCATACCAGAGATATTTATAAAAAGGGTATGTGAAGTCTACCAATATGCACTTGGCCAGCCATGTGGACTATGGCCTACTCCTCCTCAATATGAGGAGACCCGTGCCCAGTAGTGAGATAGTAATGGGTTGTTGATGATGATGATGACGATGATGACTGAATATGCATATAAAATTTGGTGAAAATTAGTACGGTAACTAACATTGTGACATGAGAATACAGTCCACCAGATAGGAAGTTATAACCACAGCATCTGTAGTTGACCACATATGAGGTTGCTAGAACCAGAGTGGCCTAACTGCATTTTAATTATTTTTGACCTATCTAAATTTTCGTTATTTAAAAATGTATAGTCCGCCTAAAACTGCTAGTCCTCTCTGAATATAGAAATGAAACGCGTCGCCATAGTAAATTGTATGACTACACCTCCTCGCTACAACTTCAGAGCGGACTATTTTACTTTTCTCCATATTGTAAATAGTTATGTGTAGTTAGGCTACTCTGGTTCTAACAGCCTCATATATACAAGGGCATAGCTACTTCTGAGAAGTAACATGGTCATGTAAAATAATTCTAAATTTCCGAGTCATATGAGCAATGCACTTTATATTTTAACAAGTTTTTATGGCGTTTTATATGGATGCATGTTTCAGTTGGATACCTTCAAATAAAAATTGTAGTTCCACCAATGACCATGTACATTGGGCAATTATCGTGGATTTTAAAGTTTCATCATATGTCGTAACATAATATGAATCATACTTTATCTATGTGGTAATAAATATGTCTATGTATAACAAATTGATAACCCTAAAATGATAACCTTTACTAATGTTTAACATATAAATGCTGACCTATTTCTATTGATATTATTGTTAAGATCTTGTTGCTATGCTAGATTTTTATTACACAAGTGGAAAATTAGCATGAAGGTGGTAGAACCCTTTGTGGTTCGACTCCGGCAGCACCACCGCCACGACTCTTTTTACCTAATAACAGCAGTGTTAAGCGCTGCTGTGTTCCGGTTTGAAGGGTGTGGTAAGGGAGAAAGACTTCCGAGGCGTTTCAGCTTAGTCCTCAGGGGTAGCAGCGCATCTGGGGCTGACCTCAGGTAGGAATATCTAATCCTATCTGGGGTTGATTACAGATACCCATGAGCGGCAGTAGCCACTTACCATCAGGTGGCTGCATGCTAGTCTGCTACTCCTATATTATAAAAAAAAAACCTTCTGCAGACTAAATTAATAAGGTAGAAATAGAAGTAAATTGTTACTTCTATTTCTACCTTATTAATTTAGATGTATTTTTTGGACGAATCGAGTGTACATTTTTCATAAACGTGTTATGGATGTACAGAATATAAAGCCCTGTAATAGAAAGTTTACTCGACATTTATAATCTGTTACCAGAGTTTAGTTAAATGACGCGCAGATCTATTTTAAAAGTATAATGTGATGACGTATGATAATCCATTTGTAGTGATTCATGCAAATCAATGCGGAGAATTACGAAAAAAATATTCATTTACCCACTTTTTAAAGCATGCGCGTGATTACGCAACGAAAACAAAGGGATTCAGCCAAGTACAATACTTACATGAAGTTCTTCGGCTTAGAAGAAGGGGGTTCGATGCCAGCAACGTCGTAGTAATTACTACTACTAAAGTTTAACTGTTGTATTAACTTCGTCATCTTGGTAAATCGTAGTTAAGCCTTGTAGAAACTTTCAAACAAAAACACGGTCAAACCGTTGACGAACGAGAGCTAATTGCGCAGCGCGAACTTCGTATTTCACAATTCGAATGGCAATGACGTGACGATATTCAAGCAACTTGCGTGAAGTGTGCGTAATACAATGCGGCAAAGTATAGATGACTATAATTTATATAGACGTCACGTGTAACGGCATGCTATCTCTATTTGTCTGTATAATATTTTGCCGTAATGGCTACCGGAAATGTGACATTTTTATTGTCTTTGTTTATTGTTTCGTTTTACGCAGTCTTATTTTCTAAGACAATATTCATTAAAAAAAACTTGAATGTATCTTATAATTGATATTAAAATATTGAAAGGTGATATAATTTTGGCACCAAATTAAAGTGAATTAACGTCTATTCCTTAGTGGATATTTACATCTCAATATTTTCTTAAAATACGCCTGATTAAAAATCATTGCAACTTGGTATCATCGCCCACAAAAATCTATTTAGTTAACGTTTTTAATGTTCAGGCGCTGCAACTTTTTGACTTTGGTAAAGCATATTTTGTTAGGCATTTCATTTTACCACTCAGGGAGTAGCAAGTTTAAATTGGGTTTTATTTTAAGTTAAATAAGTATGTAATAGTTATATTTCTTTCACCAACCTCAAAAAGACGCTTTCTGCATTCACAGTCCCACATTAGGATTCCCTATATCATGGTTCCTACGAAAACATACTTAAACGAATACACCAACACCCGGAACAGAGATCTAAAGTCTGAATTTACTTGTGTATCTCGCCAAGAATCTTAATCCGCGAGTTAGACTGGCATGGTGACTGTCACGCGGGTCACGCCACAACTTTAAACCCTCACAAATAAATTATTAAAACAATAATTTAGGTCAAATAACTTTGTCCAATGTGATTATGATCAAACACTAACACGAATAGCAGCGTAAATATTTGGTTTGCACGCCATAATTATATTTACGTAGCTAGCCACCCTCTGTGGCTGACCGCAGGCCACGTGCAAATACATGTAGGTACTTATGAGATTTGTGGTTTGAGTATCAAATATTATACATGACTGTTTTAACGTTAAATTAATATATGAGTTGAAGAAATAATAGGCTTGTGGTTCGACTCCGGCGGCACCACCGCCACATCTATTTCTGCCTAATAACAGCAGTGTTAGGCGCTGCTGTGTTTCGTTTTAAAGGGTGTAGTAAGGAAGATATACTTTTCCGAGGCGGTCCAGCTTAGTCCTCAGAAAAGTATGGTGGAGGGGGGACTGTCCCTCTGACGCAAAACGGTAGAAATCTAATAGGTTTTAAATCTCTGAGGGGGGGGGGGGGGGCAACTGCGTTCCACCTTGCCCCCTCTCCCCCACCCCAGGCGTCGCCTTTGTTTGTACCACTCGTGGTAGTTGTATGCGTATAAAGTTTAACACTATTTCTTATCTTTATTCATTTAATTTTCAAGTAAAATTTACGTTATTTAGTTAGGAAGTGCTTAATATTTAATCCACTATTTTGTGGTTTAATGGTGTTTTGGTGTATTTAAATCGTCATATAGATAGATGATTAAATAGAAGAAACCAATAGACTCATCATCATCAATCCATTATCCCACTGCTGGGCACGGGTCTCCTCTCAGAATGAGAAGGATTGAGCCATAGTTCACCGCGCTGGCCAAGTGCGTATTGGTAGACTTCACATACCTTTGAGATTATTTTTTTTGAATAAATCTCTCAGGTATGTAGGTTTCTTCACGATGTTTTCCTTCACCGTTTTAGCAGGGATTTGAACCTCGGAGCCCTCGATCAAGAGGCGGAGTTCCTTAACCACTAGGGTACCACAAGACTATTGTGATAAATTACCAACTTATCATTTGAAATACTGCAACCTTATGAGGACTCGTACGATAGAATCGAGAGTGTGACAGCTCGATCTCCGTACATCACAATAACAAATTTTAATTCCTAAAATGACCACCAGAGGCGCTGCGTATACATTTGAATGGGTGATTGAACTGTCGAGCTCTAGAATTCGATCGATTGAGTCCTCGATCGAAAATGCATACTAAGGGTATTGTTCTAAAGTATAGTCCGCTCTGAAGTTGTTGTGTAGTCAGAGAGTCAATGGGGTCGAACACAACTACAAGCATATACTCTGTAGCAACAGTAAGGGCACACTAACTGATGTACCCGTGGGCGAGAGCGGGCAGCGGAGGGTGCCGGGGGGTCCCGCGCTGTCTTCGTCCCGCTAATATCTACAATTTGGTACGACGCAACTCATGTCTATTCTCAGAGCGGACTAGAAGTTTAGCGCCGACTCTACCAAGTTATGTGTTAAAATGACTGCATATATTATACACTTGATTCCAAAAGTTAATAACTAAGTACTTTGATCGTTATTCCAACTTAGTCCTCAGGGGTGCTGCAACCCATTTAAACTTGACAACGAGTTTTATTACCTACAAACTAAAAGGGTAAAGTTAAATGAGTCGTGAAGTTCATAATAATATTATAAATCAAATGTAAAAACAAGATTGTTAGTTTAAGTTTAGGTAATTTGTTTATGTAGTTATTTTATGCTTCGTCTATCAATAAAAAGAACGTAAAAAATATGCGCGTCTTCTATTTAACTATTTCTTAAATGTTTATCTGTTCGGTATTTTTAAATGTCATTAGAATTATGTTTTGTTATCTGTGTGTACCTTAATTTCATTATATTCTACAATTTAGAAAACAAAAGCACTTAAGAAAGAACATGCGCGGATATCTATTCACATTTTCTATTCTATGAAATATGTATACGTGGTTACAATAAGAAACGTAAAGAACGTTACAATAAAATAGATATTCTTAAAAATATTATTTATCTGTTGCTCTAAAATATCTGTGAAATAGTTCTATTATAGTTTTACGAGTATCTAATTTTAGTCTTCAATGTTTATATCTGTTAAGATCGAGAAAACGAAAGTGAGTCACAAGAATGAAAACATGCGCACAACGTGGCACGACGCGTGGTCAATTTTATGTGTGAAAGACTAGACATCAATTATTTAAACAAAACTAACAAAAAATAATTGTTGTACATCTATTTCAACCTTTAACTCACGTTTAGTTGTGAATCTGTTCCAACCTTTACCAAAACACGTTCCGTTACGTCATACAACAAATCGATGGCGCCGCGCCGCATTCAAATCGATCGGCCTCTATACAAAATAATATTATTATAACCACTGAAAAATATTATTATCATATTATTATAACTTACCTATCACTAAAAATTAACGCTGGCATCTTACTCGATTCGTGTCTAGGTTTTTGTTTTTCTATCATACAACTGGATGCCGGTTTGGCATTTAACGTCATAACTTCACTTTTTCCACACTTTTTTGTACAAATCACTCACTACTCTGTTCTGTTTTCCACTGAATGGCACATTAATTACGTTTTTCTCTCTGTGGTTACTCGTGGAGCTTAGAAACGACATTCAGGTGTGGTTGCACGCGTGGAACTGAATGCCGCAGTCAAATTGTATACGTATAGTTAACAATATAAGCTGAACCCACCCCCGTTTTTAAGCAACTTCTGAGCGGAACACACGGGGTGGTTATTTACACCCCCTTTGTATAAAAGCGTTGGATAAAGGCATTTTTTTATAGGTTATTTTGGTTTTAACGACTTCGAGACTGTCTCTTAGTTGTCAGGCCGTAGGTATGTATTTTTAACACGCTTTTATTAGCTTGGGTTGTATGTATGTATGTACGTAACAGAATAGAATCTTTGAACCCGATTTCTATCCACTTTGAACGTTCAGTTTAATTCAAAATTTTGAAGAATTATCAAAAACCGATGACAATACACGATTTTAATAATTTTGTACCATTGTCAATTTTAATAATTTTGTACCGATGTCTTATCAACATCCTCAGGATTAACGATTTTCGAGGCGAGAAAAAGCGCCTGAGGGAGAGTTCAGGCAAAGTTACTAGATTGATTTTTAGTTTTGAAAAATAATAATGTTATTTCCCTATAACTCAAATGTACTGAAACATATATATAATGCCATCTTGTAGAATTATTTTTAGGATTCCGTACTCAAAGGATAAAACGAAACCCTCCGCTGTCTGTTCGTGAGTCACAGGGCTGTATCTCTTAAACCGTAATACATATACACTTGATTTTTTTACGGACGATGCATAATGATGGTCGCTAAAATCGTGTATTGTCATCGGTTTTTCAT
Organism: Epargyreus clarus clarus; assembly: GCA_014595695.2. Taxonomy (NCBI): domain Eukaryota; kingdom Metazoa; phylum Arthropoda; class Insecta; order Lepidoptera; family Hesperiidae; genus Epargyreus; species Epargyreus clarus. Next base: position 901,716 of record JACTTY020000124.1, read on the forward strand.
AATTTTTAAAAATTTTGAATTAAACTGAACGTTCAAAGTGGATAGAAATCGGGTTCAAAGATTCCGTTACTATTACGTACATACATACATACAAACGTACAACCCAAGCTAATAAAAGCGTGTTAAAAAGAGTGCATGTGTTAAGGAGTACACGCGCAAAAAGTGAAACTATTGCAAAATAAATGATTATTGATTGGTACAAAATGTTACGATATGCGACGTATCGTATTATATTGTACTTAAATATGTCGCTCTGCAACACACTTTATGCAAAAAATTATTCTTATCATTTTTCACAAAATTTAAGATGAATAAGTTGAAAAACATAACATAAGTACCAGATAGTTATATTTTATAAAAATATTGCAAAGCTACACATAATTTTAAACTCTTTTTTTTTCATAAAAACCATGAGATAATATTATCAATATATTTATCACCATAAAAAACCGTGAAACAATCTTCCATACCCCGAATCTTAAAATTATAATATCCACAAAAACACATAGTGTGATCAGTGCCCCGCACAGCACATGCGCGGCGCCATCTTGTGACGTCACTCTGTTTACTCCCTACGTAAGGGGTGCTATTCTAGTAACTACTTTGAATTAAGGGTGGATTTGGAGGTGGCTTTTAGAAGTTAAATAAAGGTCGAAGGTTATTTTTGCAAAGGTTTCACAAAATTGTACTGAGAAATTGATCGACTAGAGTGTTTTTTATTATAGAATTAGTAGAAATAATGTAGTTCACTTGATGGTGCATGGTTACTGGCCTACGTGAGCCTCAAAGTGGTCGAATCCTTTGTGGTTCGACTCCAGCGGCACCACTACCATACCTATTTCTGCCTAATAACAGCAGTGTTAAGCGCTGCTCTGCGCTTCTTTTAATAGGCAGCAAAACGTAACGACAACCTTCGGAGTCGATGCACAAAGGATTTTACTTACTAGCTCGACTCCGGATAAAATTTTGGAAATATGGTAATTGACATCTCTTGTATGGACATTTGTGATCAACTCCAGACCAGGTGGTCCTCCTTTACTACTACTTACAGAAGATGGCAGTGATAGCCTAGTGGTTAAGAAACTTGGCCTCTTGATCGAGGGGTCCAAGGTTCAAATCCCAGGCACCTCTGATTTTTCAAAGTAATGAGCGTATTAGAAATTAATTGTCACTTGCTAAAACGTTGAAGGAAAACATCGTAAGGAAACTTGGATACCAGAGAAACCTTAAAAAAATATTTTCAAAGGTATGTGAAGTCTACCAATTCGCACTTGGTCAGCGCGGTGAACCATGACCTAATCCTTCTCAATCTGAGAGGAGACCCGTGTCCAGCAGTGTCAACCAATGGGTTGATGATGATGATGACAGAAGATGGTAGAAACTTGTCGTTGAAAAAAGGCCTAATCGTTTAAATTAGCTTCACTCTCAACATCCCCTTCATATTCCAGGCTTTTAGGCATCTGATGAAGCACAAAACTAACTATCTTCAATCTATTACTAGCTACACAATTGCCAATAATTCAATATATTATAGTATATAGTATTACCAAATTCTATTTGAAATTTTCCAATATTTCATTAAACTTTCGGCAATAATAGATATGGTTTAGATTATGTCATATTTACATATAAATACAAGGTGTTGGTTTCAATTGAACATAGTTTACTGATCCAGTACCATCATGAGCATCTTCTACATAACTGTTGCTGTTCTGGCCGTGGTAGCCCAGGTAAGTCATAATCTACCTTTGTGAAGTGCAGAACTCTCTGTAGTCGACCCCGGTGACACTACCGCCACACCTATTTCTGCTTAATAACAGCAGTGTGAAGCGCTACTGTGTTTTATTTCAAAGGGTGTGATTAGGGAGACATACTCTTCCAATTTAGTCCTCAAGGGTAACGGGGGACAGGTAGGTATCTAATCTTATCTGTGGTTGATTGCAGATGTCAATGGGCAAAAATAGCTACTTAGCATCAGGTGGACGGCATGCTCGTTAGCTATTCCTATATTATAAATTTATTTATTTATTTTATTGTGTAAAGCATTTAGTACAATAGGTCAATAACAGTTAACAATACAGTTCAATTAAATGCTACCTTTACAGGTGTTACACATGTCAAAAAAGTATTGTATTGCATTGTATTGTATTCTATTGTATTGTATTGCATTTTATTGTATTCTATTGTATTGTATTATATTCCATTGTATTGTATTGTATTGTATTGTTCCAGGCCTACAGCCAGTGCATCCCACCATGCGCCTCCGCGCTAGCCCCAGTCTACTCCCCCGGCTGTGGTTGTGGCTGCGGCCCTGCTTTAGTCGCCGCTCCGCCCTTAGTAGCTCCAGCTCCTATCGTAACTACTCCCACCGTCATCCAGCCCAACAGCGTAGCAGCTACTCTAGCGGATACTCTCTCGCTACTCACTGTGAGTAGCTTGCTAGCGGAGAAGCTGCCGTACGGCTGCCCACTCTGCGGTCCTTCCATCTACCCTGGATGCGGCTGTGGTTGTGGATATGGTTATGTTCTGTAAAATAATTTGATTAGAATAAAATTAAGTTTGTAAAAAATGACATTTTTAAATTGCGTTTTAATTATAAATTAAGAATTTACAAAAATTACACTGAATTAAACATAATTATGACAAAAAGAAAAGACTCGTTTGCTTTAAAATAAATTCATCGGTATATTCATAATTATTATAAATAATTCGCCAAGTACGAGTCGAACTCGCACATGAAGGCTTCCGTACCACCAAATGTTTATTATATTTTACCTGTTTTTACTTCGATCACTAATAAGAACTGTTTTTATTAATTTAATTATTTTTAACGATATTTAATTATATCAGACAGCAATAGATGGCGTTAGGGTGATGATGAATGATACGTCATTTTTCAACAATACTTAGTTATATGATACAAAAATAGATGGCGTTGGGGTGATGATGAACGATACGTAGACAACGTATAATAACATTAAAATAGCTTTAAAATATGTTTTATGGTTCTTATTTGTATTTATTATAATACAAGATATAGTAGTTACCGGATTGTAAAAATTTCAACCGTCTTTCTAGTACGGTTTAACAGTTAGATCGAAAAATGCCGAAAAATACCGGTTTGTTGAATGGAGCCCTTTAATATTCAACTTTATTTTATTTCTAATATTTGTTGTTATAGCGGCCACCGTTATGCATCCCCTGTAAAAATTGCATGTGTCTACTTATTACGGTTTTGGAGATATAGCCCTGTGACAGAAGCCAAGACGGACAGACAGCGAAGTCTTAGTAATAGGGTTCCGTTTTTACCCTTTGAGTACGGAACCCCAAAACCAAAAGACTGCTTACAAATAATGTACTAAAAGCACAGACCTGTATTTGTACCCAATAGATCCCGTATGTGTATGTATTAAGTATGGTTAAACCTCGGATTAAAGCAGGTGGATTCAACTCACATTGATGAAATGTCATTTATTCCGAAAGTAACATTTATTGACATTCGCAATAATAAATTGTACAAATGCCACAATAAAATATAAAGAATGAGACATACCTACATACATCATCATCAACCCATTACTATCCCATTACTATCCCACTGCTGGGCACGGGCCTCCTCTCAGAATGAGAAGGATTAGGCCATAGTCCACCACGCTGCCCAAGTGCTTATTGGTAGACTTCACATATCTTTAAGTTCTTTTTAGGGTTCCCTCAGGTTTTCTCACGATGTTTTCCTTCACTGTTTTAGCAAGTGATAATTAATTTTTAATACGCACATAATTTCGAAAAATCAGAGCCTGGGATTTGAACCTCGGACCTTTCGATCGAGAGACCGAGTTCCTTAACCATTACCCTCTGCAATCGGCTAAAAAATATTACACCGCAATTTGTATTAAGTTCAACTTATCAGCTGTTTTGTAAATGTAACGTAACGTTATTCGATATGTACTTATATTTTATCGACATTTCGTAACGTACTGAAATATTTACTTTAGAGAATATTAGTTGAAATTGGTCAAATATTATGATGAAATGCCAAGATACCGGAAGAATCGGAGGTAATCGTCATTGAAGAAGTAAACGTTCTTGCAGTTTACTTGTTGATAAGCGGCTACTGCTGTATAAGAACATCTGTTAAGAACTCCATATAGGTAGAACAGCGATTATACTTTAAAAGCCGATTACAGATGAGTTGCCACCCACTTAACAGTGGGGTTGGTTTATTTTTGATACTTGTACATTATATTATAATATCTTAAATAACATTATATTATAATGAATAAATATTATAAATGCAGGGGGCATTCGACCACCTGAGAATAGAGCATGCTGACTTATAATTTGACCCGCGTGGCGGGGCGATCACTATACCGGTCTGAAAATCCCTGGCCAGACAGATATCTAAAGAATAAATTTAGATTTCTGTTTCTTGGTCTCGGTGTTTGTGTATGCGTCTTTGTGTGTGTCCGTGGCACCCATGACACACTTATTGTGTGGCTGTGAGCGTAAAAAGCCTTTAAAAATGTAAATCAGGCTTCACACTTGCACGCTTCCATACATATCAGTTTCACACTAGATGCTAATACTGTTATATGTTTGTTTATAAGAATTAAATTACTAACAAGCATGCAGTCACCTGATGTTTTTTCATCAAAACAACTTTGGAGTTTTACCTGAGTACCATTATGCGCTGTTACTTCAAAGAACTTACAGTACCTCTGTACCTGCATATTATAAAGGCTGAGTAAAGTTAGTCTTTAAAATTAGTACCATTACTCCGAAAATTACAAAAAATAATGGGGTTTTTGGGTAAAATTCGTATAAATTGTGTAAAATCATCAGCGTCATAGTCAGGGGTTGCCCTTGTCATTAAGTACCCATATATCTGCTTATTAGGGATGGCGATTCTGTCTGAAAAAGATCGATTCTTGTATAGATTCGAATTGAAGTGTGATAAATCAATTCTCTAAAAATTGATCTTCGATCTGTCTGATCAGGGGCGAAGCTAGCGAAAAAAAGGTAATCAGGACCAAACAATCACTGAAATACGTATCCATAAGCAAAAAATGATCTTTAACACATTTGTTAATGTTTCAACTTCAAAAAAATCGAATTACGTTAAAAATCTTCTAGGATCAAAAATCTATTCACTGAATCGATCTTTATCGGAGATCGATTAGAATAATCGATTCTTCGATTAATGGACCTCAAGTCGCCAGGCCTACTGCTTATTATGCAATGTTGAATAAAAGATCGTAGGTCGAAATTTTCCTAACCCTTACTTACTATGTTTTACCTATATAAACTAATAATCTACATATTTTATCATTATTATATCGTAATTAGCTAATATTATGTATCAAATAAATATCGGTTACTGAAATGTAGATATGTAACACTTTTACTTTCAAATAAATTACGTTATAATTATGAAGACATTTATCATTTATGTTGTAAGGTTTGAGAATTTTAGAAACATGAAGCACGTACCCACCGATAGTTACAGTGATAACCAAATGGATCAGAATTCATTATGAAGGCCCCATGTTCAAATCCCTGCAATTCCGGCCTGCACGTCTAATAAGAAATTTGATTTTGAATACTTAAGTGATTTAAAGTTTGATATTTTTTATTACTTATCTTTATATATATATTTATTATATATATGTCGGAGGAAGAGTCAGAGTTATTTAATATAGCTTTAGCTATACTGTTACTAAATTTAGTAATGTTATTGGTACTTGATCAATCGAAGTCATTGTATAGCTTTCGTATTAGAATCAGAGTAGAGACTTTTACGAGGTCTCTAGTGGGGTCGAGGTACTCGTATGTGGCGGCGCGATGGGGAAACATTGATAAGAACTGATGTGATTGATCGAGGTGGATCATTATTTCGTTGTGCTTTGGAGCGTGTAGTCACTACCTTGAACCTGCTGCTCAAATCCTTTGTTTGTAAAGTAATATTAGTAGCATAGTATAGTTATTTTGTAAATCCGAAGTCATAAATGTAAAGAACAATAAATATTGTGATTACTGTATTTGTGCCTGCATCTACTCTATGACAACGCCCACAAAACCTATAGATTCTATCAATGATGTCGATGAGAGCCGTCCTTCTCCGACATACATATATATATAACTCCTCCTAAACGACTGGACTGATTTTGATGAAATTTGTTGTGTGTATTAAGGGGACTTGAGAATGGTTTAGATTCACAATTTAGTCCGTGGGAAAAGGTTTTTTTAATTAATTTTTAATTCGTAAGTAGTTATAGAATCGGAAACTATGCATTTGATCAAGTGATGATCTTTAGCAAAGTTGTTGTCCAAGAGCCCACGAGGGTTTGGGAGTTGGTAAGCCCAATTTTCGACGGATGATACCACTGTCATTCCAATGCAAGTACAAATTTTCCGTTTTATGTTTGTCATATTATTTCTTTAAAATGCGGGCGAAGCCGCGGGCACCACTAGTTTGTTACCACCACCACCATATAAAATTTGTTTTGATCCGCTCAAAGAAAACAACACAGAATACCAAAGCATGTTGAGGATAAAGAATTACGTTACATTTTTTTTGGAGTTTATTGGAGTTTACTCCTTAAGAAACGATTTGAGTTATAAGGCCCGGTACGGAAATTTTATGAGGAGTAAAATCAAGTGTAACACGAAAAGTTGAGGCGTAACGTAGAAAGAGACAAACATATATATCTGTAGGATTGAACGTGTAAAAGAATGAGATGGAATACATTACACAGCGTATCTCATTCTCGGGGTCTCCTCTTTGCGCGATACTTCGTAGTCTCACTGTATAGTTCACTACCTCCAGTCTGAGAGTTGAATGTGTGCGTATGTTTGTACGTGTGTGTTGCGCGCTAGATATGGTACAACCACGTACAACTATTGATGCGGTGTTTTCACGATTCATAACTCATGTAACTTCCGAAGTTCACGTATCGTATTTCAGTTACCACAAACCTATAATTACAGTATTTAAGAATGATATTATAATTCAAAGTGAAAGAAATCAATCATCATAAAATTGGATTTGTATAAATTGAACACAATTATTATTATTATTATTATTTATATTATTTTGTAACATACTTTATGTAATACGCATTATTGAAGTAATATAAATAATCCGAATAATTACAGATATATGTTTGTTTCTCTTATCATTTTAGCAGATGCGTTCATTTACCCTTTTTTCTATTCGATATATATCATAATTATCGTTCGTAAGGAGTAAACTCCAATCGTGCGTCGTAGCTGACACACACACACTTTTTGGAGTTTACTCCTTAAGAAACGATTTGAGTTATAAGGCCCGGTACGGAAATTTTATGAGGAGTAAAATCAAGTGTAACACGAAAAGTTGAGGCGTAACGTAGAAAGAGACAAACATATATATCTGTAGGATTGAACGTGTAAAAGAATGAGATGGAATACATTACACAGCGTATCTCATTCTCGGGGTCTCCTCTTTGCGCGATACTTCGTAGTCTCACTGTATAGTTCACTACCTCCAGTCTGAGAGTTGAATGTGTGCGTATGTTTGTACGTGTGTGTTGCGCGCTAGATATGGTACAACTATTGATGCGGTGTTTTCACGATTCATAACTCATGTAACTTCCGAAGTTCACGTATCGTATTTCAGTTACCACACACCTATAATTACAGTATTTAAGAATGATATTATAATTCAAAGTGAAAGAAATCAATCATCCTAAAATTGGATTTGTATAAATTGAACACAATTATTATTATTATTTATATTATTTTGTAACATACTTTATGTAATACGCATTATTGAAGTAATATAAATAATCCGAATAATTACAGATATATGTTTGTTTCTCTTATCATTTTAGCAAATGCGTTCATTTACCCTTTTTTTCTATTCGATATATATCATAATTATCGTTCGTAAGGAGTAAACTCCAATCGTGCGTCGTAGCTGACACACACACACTTTTTTTTTATAAAAAAACTTTTTTGAAAAACTTCTCGTATTTTTCTTATAAAACCCTGTCATTTGATTTCCGTTTATTAGAGTTGCATATTGTCATCTTGACACGTCCGCCATATTATATTTAGAATGACGTCACTAATCTAATCATGTATTGTCATCCAAACCAAACGTGTACCTAATCATTCAGCTTAATCAGTTGGGGTGAACTGGTTTAAAATTCAGCTGCAAGATTTTATTTGCATATACGTACATACTATAGTCTGATTCATAATTAGGTGTCCAAAATGTAAACAAACAAATGTCACTGTCAAAATTAACAAGAAACAAACCCTTTAACAAACTCAACAAAAAACTTTACAATTATTCACAATTTAACAAACGCGCTATGAAAACGATAATACATTCGAGTTCGATCACAATCACGAAAATGAATAACATAAGCTACGAAACTTAAAAATGACGGCACAAGAAATGTTTTGGTTTCCGATTGTGTTACCATTATCACATTCTAATTTTCTGCCATAAATCTTGTTTTTTATTATTATTACTGAATGGAACGAAATTGAGGTAATATAAATATTAGAAAATGTGAACTGATCTTAATTTATTTAGATTATTATTTTATTATTGTTGTATTAATTTAATATTGTCAATAATAAGAAACTACCATTTGAAACGTATTTTCTTGATAGGTCAACACCTTTGTTTACATTTTGGACACCTAATTATGAATCAGACTATAACTAACAAGGCAAGTTAAATATAGGCTCGAAAAAGACAAATTTTACAATAACAACAAATAATTTATTTCAACAATCAACATTTTACAACATCAACATTTTAAAACTTCAACATATTACAACATCAACAAATAACTTAACAATTAAAAAATAAACGGGCCATTGAATGCGCAAGAACAGCTGGCACTGAGAGACACGATGCCACTCGCGGGAACCTCGCCACCGAACCTGATGGCACCGAGGATGGGCACCTGGCCGGCGACCACCGTGGTGCCGGCCACTGGCATCTGGCCCACCACGGTTATGTCACCCACGCCTGCTCCTCCATAGGCTGGAACCCACAAATATTAGACATAAGTTTAGTAAGATGGTAGAAGTATGATTCGACGGTGGAGGTATTACTACAAACAACACTTCCTTCTAACAAGAACACTTACTTCTAACAAGAAGCTGTTTTTTTATAATATAAGAGTAGCAGACGAACATGATGTCTACCTGATTGTAAATGGCTACTGCCGCCCATGGCCATCTGTAATCAACCCCAGGTGAGACTAGACTAGGAGACTAGACTAGGTCATCACACATCACATTAGTATGTACCGCTACCCCTGATAACCAAGTTGGAATGCTACGTTAAAGTATGTCTTCCTTACCACACTCTTCAAACCAGAACACAGTACAGCCCTTAACATTGCTGTTATTAGACAGAAATAGGTGTGGCGGTGGTACCACCGGAGTCACACCACAGTGGGTGCTACTGTCTTCAAGAAGCTATTGTAAACCTCTAACATTTGTAAGACACCTTTTTTTATAATTTAAGAGTAGCAGACGAGCATGCAGTCCACCTGATAGTAAGTGACTACTGCCGCCAATGGACATCTGTAATCAACCCCAGATAGGATTAGATATTCCTACCTGTGGTCGGCCACAGATGCGCCGCTACCCCTGAGGACTAAGCTGGAACGCCTCGGAAAAGTCTGTCTTCCTTACCACACCCAAACCGGAAAAAAGCAGCGCCTAACACTGCTGTTATTAGGTAGAAATAGGTGTGGCGGTGGTGCCGCCGGAGTCGAACCACAAAGGGTTCTACCGCCTTCAAAATTACCTTACCAGGAAACCTTACCAGGAAATGAAGGTAATCCAGTTTCTATCAAGGGTCCAGGTACAAGTCCAGGTGCAGCAGGACCGGGGCCGTAAGGTACACCATTTAAAGCTGGGTAGCCGGCCCCAATACACTGGGAGAAGGCTAACTGCAAACGTAATTTATAACATACTTATATTATTATTCACTTAATAATAGTATTGAAAATAAGAAACAAAGCAGGAGACAGGTAAACATATAGATAAATAGAAAGAAAAGGAAGCAACAAAATAATTATGACTATGACTACTTATGATTATAACAAAAAGGAAAGAAAAGAATTAGGGAGAAAGAGAAGAGACAAGATACAAAAACAGAGAGTAACAAGAGAATAGTTTTTAAAGTTGAACGTAATTGGAGTTTAATTAGGCTTTTAGTATTTTTGAATATCCCAAAAAGCCGAATTATAAAAGGAAAGAGAGGAAAGAATCAGAAAGTCGGAGACAAAGAGAAATAAAAAAAATTGAAAACTTAAGATTTATCTCTCAGTTACAAATAAAGGCGTATACGGTATATTTTTGAAATACCTTAAGAATGTTTCAGTAATAATCTCACCTGAAAGATACAAGCCTGAAGGCATAAAACCAAAACTACCCTCAACATGATAATGACTGTATAAAAACTATAGTAAAACACATTAGACCTATTTTATACTAAACCGTGAAGTTAATTACTTAGAATCAAAGATATTGCTTAACTAAAGTCGATAAAGAACCAAAAATATATCTATACTAGGTATTAACCGCAGCTAGCCTTGTTTTTACCCTGCGGAGGGGAATGTTTTCGAGTATATGTATGTTTTATTCTTTGGCAGCCTACAGCCTAAACGGCTTGACAGATTTTTACATATGCAGTGTCGTTGGATTTGTCTAATTTTTGAGTGACTGAGTCTATATTTTTAAGCTGGAGGATTTTTGTATTTAGAATGTTTTAATTATATAAAAATAAAGAATTGTCCGTTATATATTAGTATCCGCAAAAATAAAAAAAAAAAACATTCAACAGATTTACTTGAATTTTTTGCACAATATTGCACTTCTATTTATGACTGTTCTTATATACTTTTTAACTTGAAATTTTCACGGAATATTACACTGAGTCAAAGAGAAAAATTATATTCGTTGTGTTAAAGTACGGGGAGCCTTAGTCAATTTCACGAATCCTTAAAATTTAGTCCTCTGAGACAACAACGCATCTGTTATCGACTTGGGACTATGATTCTATCCGGGATTGTTTACAGATGTCCATGGGCAGCAGTAGCTACATACTATTAGGTGAATTGCATGCTTGTTAAGTACTTATTTCATTGTATTTAATTGAAGATGGTAGAACCTTTTGTGGTTTCATACTGGCGGGACCACCGCCAGACCTATTTCTACCTCATAAAAGCAATGTTAAGCGCTGCTGTGTTGTGGTTTGAAGGATGTGGTAAGGGAGACAGACTTTTCCGACGCATTTCAGCTTAGTCCTCAGGGGTGGCGGTGCACCCGTGGCCGACCTCAGGTACGAATATTTCGTCCTATCTGGGATTGATTACTAATGTCCATGGGTGGCAGTAGCCACTTACCATCAGGTGGACTATGCAGTCCTCGTCTCCTATATTGTAAAAAAAATCCAATGCCTAAATCACTTAATATAAAACAGACACAGACAGAAACACCTACATAATTGAATATATACTTTGTCATGCGTGCAAGAAATCGATATGAAACGCTCCTTATCTCTCCGAGAAGATTATCAGTTGATTATTACGAAATAATGCAAAAGGTTTAACTATAAAACCCTAATCGGCAGACATTAATCATCATTCGATCAAACCTGCAAAACAAGAACAAGGAGAGTCAAGAAGAACGAAGAACTACCAAGAAGTTACAAGAAGTAAAGGAATGGCGTCGAAAATTATTATCGTCTCTCTTGTACTTTTTGTTCAGGTAATTTAACATTTGATTTAAGCATTGAAGTATCAAAAACAGTCTCCGGCGGAACTACCGCCAAACCAATTTCTGCCTATTAACAGTAGTGTTAAGCGCCGCTCTGTTTTGGTTTGAAGGGTGTGGTATGGGAGACATACTTTTCCGACGCCTTCCGTAATTAACTCCACACAAAACAGGGGTTTTACACGAAGCCGATTAAAGTCCGCGTAAAACTGCTAGTCCGCTCTGAATATACAAATGAATCGCGTTGCCATAGCAAATTGTACGACTACACTTGCGCGCAACAACTTCAGAGCGGACTAGCAGTTTGGCGCGGACTATTCATATGCGTCACTCCTGGTCAAAGATCGTCACCTCATACGTAAGTCAGTCTGCATCCACATCTTTTAAAATAATTTGATGTTATTAATTTACAGGCGATCTCCGCTCAAGTGATTGCCAACGGGTACGGTCCTGGCATCATTGGCAACGGCTTAGCAGCTGAAGCAGCGCTGGGAGCATACGGCCAAGCACTGGCACCGAACGGCTTGCCCTACGGTCCAGGCTTACCCTACCCTGCCAATGGTTTGGTATACGACGCACCTGGACCTAGCTGTGGATTTGGCCTGTCATTAGCAGGCTTGGCAGCGAATGGCGGCGGCTTTGCCGTCACTAGCACATCACCAATCGCTCCAAGTGGTGTTTCGGTTCAATCTGAGAATCTGGCATTCGAAGGTCCGCTTGCTGTAAGCGGCCAGATGCCGTTCTTAGGCGCTGTTGCTCTAGAAGGACCTTTGCCAGCCGCAGGACAAGGTGCTGTGGCGTACGGCTGTGGTAATGGTAACGTTGGCATTGTTAGTGAGGATTTGACCAGCGTTGCCGGTCCTGGCCTGGGAGGACCACTCGGTCCAAACCCGGCACTAGCCTACAATGGCATGGGACCATACGGACCTTATGGACCTTACTAAATTATTTTAAGTTGTTTTGTTGAATAAATGTGTAATCATTTTATTAGGATTTATATTGTTTCATGTTTATTTATGGTGTTATTGGTGTAAATAAATATTTTTAAACAAAAAATAGTTGCTTTTTAACACACTTTTATTAGCTAGGGTTGTATGTATGTATGTATGTACGTAACAGTAACGGAATCTTTGAACCCGATTTCTATCCACTTTGAACGTTCAGTTTAATTCAAAATTTTGAAGAATTATCAAAAAACCGATGAGAATACACACGTTTAATAATTTTGTACCATTGTCCTAATAAATATCCTCAGGATTAACATTTTTCGAGGCGAGATTGTTAAAGCACCTGTAAGAAATTTCATCGCAAGTTACTAGATTGCAAATAATTGCTTTTTAGTTTCAATAACTGTTATAGCGTGATTTTTAGTTTAGAAAATAATAATGTTATTTCCCTATAACTCAAATGTTCTGAAACATATCTATAACGCCCTCTTATAGCATGATTTTTAGGATTCCGTACTCAAAGGGTAAAACGAAACCCTCCGCTGTCTGTACGTGTGTCACTTGGCTTTATCTCTTAAACCGTAATAGATAGACACTTGATTTTTTTACAGACGATGCATAATGATGGTCGCAATAACAACAAATACTAAAAATTAATAAAATAAATATAGTTAAAAAAACTAAAAAACACGCTTTATGATATACAGGTAAGCTGACATATTGACACTGACACATGCTTTTTACTGAGCCTAACTCTCACTGGTTTGAAACATGTAGTTTTCTTCACCACAACCTCCTAGTAAGAACAAGGAAGCGCTTAACACTGCTGTTATCAGCAGTGGCGTAACTATTCCATAGGAGGTGAAGGTGGAAGAACCCTTTGTGGTTCGACTCGACGATGGGATCGATGGAATATCTGACAATATGTTTACAAAATTTCATAACAATCGGCATGTAATAACCATGTGAAAGTGACGCAAACAAACAAAATAATTGAAAGATTTGCATTTACAATATTATTTTTTTATAATAATAAAGGAGTAGCTGACGAGCATGCAGTCTACCTGATGGTAAGTGGCTACTGCCGCCCATGGACATCTGCAATCGATCTCAGATAGGATTAGATATTCCTAACTGAGATCAGCCACATGCGGCGCTACCCCTGAGGACTAAGCTGAAACGCCTCGGAAAAGTATGTCTCCCTTACCACACCCTTCAAAACGGAACACAGCAGCGCCTAACACTGCAGTTATTAAGCAGAAATAGGTGTGGCGGTGGTGCCGCCGGAGTCGAACTACAAAGGGTTCTACCACCTTCAAATTAGGATGCAGACAAAAGGCAAACCGAAGTAGCACAGAACCTGCCAATAGATGGCGTAGGCGTAGGATGTACGTTTAAGACAAATGAACTTAACATACTTAAGAATTTTATTACGATGGTAATAATCACAGATACGTATTCAAAATAATAATATGCACTATCTTTAGAATTTCAATGCCTGAGGTAATTGCAAAAATCGTCAAATTCACTTATGCAAAAACATAATAACAATGTTTAACTATTCAAAGCAACATCGTATCTCATGTAATTACCGTAAATTCCGCTAGATGGCAGTAGTTCTTTATAGATCTACAAGTGGTGCCCGCGGCTTCGCGCGCATTTTAAAGATGTAATATGACATACATAAAACGGAAAATTTGTACCTGCATTGGAATGACAGTGGTGCCATCTGTCGAAAATTGGTCTTACCAACTCCCAAGCCCTCGTGGGCTCTTGGACAACAACTTTGCTAAAGATCATCACTTGATCAAATGCATAGTTTCCGAATCTATTACACATAACATAGGATATATTTTATCTCGGAAATCCCGCGGGAACTAGGGATGGCGATCTAAGAACGATTAATCGGAGAATCTATTTTTGACACGCTTTTATTAGCTTGGGTTGTATGTAGGTATGTATGTATGTACGTAACAGTAACGGAATCTTTGAACCCGATTTCTATCCACTTTGAACGTTGAGTTTAATTCAAAATTTTGAAGAAGTATCAAAAACCGATGACAATACACAATTTTAATAATTTTGTACGATTGCCCTTATCAACATCCTCAAGATTAACGATTTTCGAGGCGAGAGAAAGCGCCTTAGGGACAGTTCAGGCAAAGTTACTAGATTGATTTTTAGTTTTGGATTAGATTTCAAAAAACTAAAAAACACGCTTTTATGATAAAATCAACTAAAAAGTAGAAAATAATTTTCAATCTAGGAATCAATTAAGGAACAGTAAATTGTATAATTGTAAATAAAGCGTGGAGTGCTCCACTTATCAATTTTCGAAAAGCACCCATCCATGGGTTCATGGGGAACATGGGGATCCATCGATGGGTTCTGGAGAAAATGAGGGGAACTCCTCCACCCACGTATATATAACAGCCATAACTTCATCGTTCATATTAGACACGCTGTTTACATGGTTACCCAACGAAATATATTGAGCGCCGACTTCAGAAATATGTACTAAACCAACATTTATTTCAATTATTTTTTACTTTGTAGTGACATAGAAGTCGGTTGTATTTTTTTTGTTAATTTTTTTTTATTAGACAGATACAGGTGTGACAATTGTGCCTTACGGTATACCGGTGGTTCAAGGGTCGTTCAACATAAAGTTGGTTACCAATGTATGTAGCTTCGTATTTACAGGCTTGACGGAAGGTCATCAGGAGCGCAACCCTTAGGGATTCATTGCGCTGACACGCATAAGGAAAATAAATAAACCTTGTAATCTATCTATGTATATTACAATGAGTCGCCACAAAAGGTTATTGTAGTTACAAAGTCATGTCAAACATGTCTTTAATTGATTAGAATAAAGTTTCTTTTGATGTGAAACATCTATAGCCGCACGTAAAACCGATTTCTGGCGTGGCGACGCATGCCGTGGCCACGCTATACGATGGTATATATATACAGTCTATATGCAGTAGTGTGTACGGTGTGGCGACGCGTCGCCATGCGCAATCGAATTCAATAAATAGTCATCGTTATCTGGAAAAAAATCGTAATATTTTATTTTATCATTATGACATATTTAGTTCCTATCACAATATGTTCTTTTCTGCATATTACTTTTACAAAATAATGTCGATGTTTCACATCTGCCAGGCGTCCCGTGACGGCTCACATTTTTTTTAAAAACGTGTTGGAAGATGTATAATTTGGTCAGAGGCACAAAGTTCACACTGTGCTAGTGGTGGAAAATTAAAATCTTGGTGGCTATGATGGTGGAGAAACCTCTGTTAGGTTGGACATCCGCGGCATCACCGCCACATCCATTTCTGCTTATAACAGCACCAGTTTTTGCCCGCAGCTTCGCCCGCGTTTAAAAGAAAATAATATGACATACTAACATACATAAAACTGAAAATTCGTACCTTCATTGGAATGACAGTGGCGCCATCTGGCGAAAAATGTGTCGAACAACTTTGCTAAAGGTCATCACTTGATCAAATGCGTAGTTTACGATTCAATCCTTACTCATATGGATTAAAATAATCGACTTTTTGGTCCAAAAGATCGATGCCCCGATTAATCGATCTTAGATCGCCATCCCTAGTTTCTGTGAGATTTCTGGGATAAAAACTATCCTATGTCCTTTCTCGGGTCTCAGACTATCTTTGTACAAAAATTCATTAAAATCGGTTCAGTGGTTTAGGCGTGAAGAAGAGACAACCAGACAGACAGACAGAGTTACTTTCGGATTTATAATATTAGTAAGGATTGTTAAGCGCTGCTGTGTTTGGCTTTAACGAATGTGGTAACTGAGACATACTTATCTAAGGTGTACCAACTTAGTCCACAAGGGAAGCGACGTATCAGTTGCCAACGTCAGGTAGGAATCTAAATTTATCTGAGGTTGATTACAGATGTACGTACAGGTACGCACGTTTTTGCAAAAAAGAATTTAAGCAAAAAAGCCGTGATAGCCTCGTCTACACTACTATTATAAAGAGGAAAACTTTGATTGTTTGGTTGTAATAAATAGGCTCAAATACTACTGGACCGATTTTAAAAATTCTTTCACCATTCGAAAGCTACATTATCCACGAGTAAAATAGGCTATATTTAATATGAAATATATTTGACAAATAGATTTTGAGGCGGTACAAAGCTTGCCGGGTCAGCTAGTGGTTAATAAACTCGGCCTCTTAATAGAGGGATCCGTGGTTAAACTCGCAGAATCGAACCTCTGATTTTTCAAATTTATGCGTGTATTAGATATTAATGATCACTTGCTTTAACGGTGAAAAACATCGTGAGGAAACCTGCATGCCTGAGAAATCTTAAAAAAAAACACTTTTCGAAGGTATGTGAAGTCTACCAATACGCACTAAGTCAGCGCGGTTGACTTTGGCCTAATCCTTCTCTATCTGAGAGGAGACCCGTGTCCAGCAGTGCAAAAATAGGTTGAAGATGATATTTAGCATAGAAGAAAATGGTAACATACTTGTTTGTTACTCCTGTAATTCTTTGTATATATATTTCTTATGTGCTTGTGTATGTCACTGAACTCCTCCTAAACGATTGGACTGATTTGAGGACTTGAGAATGGTTTAAATTCACAATTTAGTGCGTGAGAAAAGGTTTTTTTTAATTAATTTTTAATTCGTAAGTAGTTATAGAATCGGAAACTATGCATTTGATCAAGTGATGATCTTTAGCAAAGTTGTTGTCCAAGAGCCCACGAGGAGGGTTTGGGAGTTTGTAAGACCAATTTTCGACAGATGGCACCACTGTCATTCCAATGCAGGTACAAATTTTCCGTTTTATGTATGTCATATTATTTCTTTAAAATGCGGGCGAAGCCGCGGGCACCACTAATCTTATATATAAAATTCTCGTGTCACAATGTTAGATTTTCACAAAATTTTATATGCATATTCAGTAGGTCTGAGAATCGGCTACTATCTATTTTTCACGCCCCTAAGTGATAAGGGTTGTTCACCTTAACATTTTTTTATTTATATGGCAACACGACGTTTGCCGGGTCGCTAGTATTTTACTAGGCAATCCTCGTCTATTCAAGAATTTTCGAAAACGTGACATTAAGTCTATTATTACAACAGTGCGTTTCAAAAATTCCAATCATAGAAAACATATCAAGTGCGTAATTTGTGACAGTTATGAAACATTATGTCAGCCATAGATAACAAATGTTGCCTAAGTTTAGCAATTTAATGATAACAGCTCAAAAAATGTATAAAAGGAAAGCACACTCGGTAGTTAATATTATTTCTGGATACACTCAAAATGTATTTTTTATTACTCGTCTGTTTTCAGCTGCTGCTACTGAATGTAAGTTTATTATATGTTTTATTTTATGTTTACGTGTTATGGAGTTTCTTTCGCCGTTTTCCATAACACCTTGTGAAATGGCGGTAGTTGTATTGATGCCCAAAAATGTTCTGTGAAGAATCTACTATGAATAAAATATTTTTGATTTGATTAATATAATGTGTATTTGTATGTATCTATGTGTGCATATATTAATACTAAGTCAGAGGTAGGAATTTATTTATGGCGGGCTTCAAATCATTAAAGCAAAAATTAGCAAATCTAGCGAAATAAGTAGAAAATCGTCTTAATGTACTCAATTTTAAAATATCATCAAATAATTGCTAACTTAGCTTTATTTCCTTTGTCCTCTTTCAAATTTTAGGGCAGTAAGAGTGAAATTGAATTGTAAATTTTAGGGCTATATTATTCTCATTTTCAGTCAATTATTTAAAGACATCGGGATCTTTGTTTTTATGAAAACCCGGAACAGAAATCTGAATCCATCACTTAGATATGTGTCTGGCCGGGGATCGAATCTGGAACACTTTGCATCAGACCTGTATGATGACCGTTCCGCTACGCGGCTCATCAAATATATCTTCTTTTCCATTATTTTTAAAAGCTAAACTTACCCTAAATTATCATCATCATGTTGAACTAGTAGAACTGGAGCTTCCACTACCAGAATGACAATTTACCGCAATTTTTTCAGAATGCCTTCGCAATCCCATTACCCGGCAACCTGGCCTCCTTCACTCAGACCGGCTTCATCCCCGCCGACTCGGTCGCCGGGAGCATCCTCGCAAGCAACCTTGGCCCTAGCATCCCCAACGCCTTCGCAAACAACATCCAGGTGACACCAATCATCACTGAAATCGTACCTTCGCTGCAATACGGTGATATTACCATTGGTGGTGAGCTGCCCATTACTGGTAGTATAAAAGTACGTGGTTGCTTCCCTGTATACGGCATGGTGACGGTGGACGGTCGGGTGCCGTCAGCGGGTACTGCGGTCCCAGAGTTCATCGGTGGTCAAGTGCTGGACATCGCTTGCAGGTGTGCGCAACAGTTCTTCAGCTAGTTGTCTGATGTGTGTGTTTAGGCTATGTTTTTTGTTGTATTAAGGTTATTAAATTAATTTGAAATTACCTTTTGTTGTTTCTGTTTTTATACTTCGTCCTAATTTTACCTAACTAGTTACCTAATCTGTCACGAAATGCTTGCTCGTCATATAAACTGTTATACATGCTCCGTAAACATTTTAAACGTCTGTTAAGGTTCAATAGATAGATTCCTATGAGAGATGGGCAGACAGTCGACAGCTTAGCAATAGGGTTACATTTTACCTTTTGGTTACGAAACCCACGAAATGAAGTAATACTTAAGGTTTTAAAATGTATAATAAAGCAACAAGTAGTTTTGTGATTCGGGACCTCAAAGTTCAAACCACCTTTTGTTTTTTTAATATTTGACCTACGGAACTTGTAGGCATTTGGAGGCACCCATGGCCAAAGACCTGAGGTGTGCCGCACGAGCCTTATGAGTCCGCCGGTGTTAATAACTATGGCAATCCCATAAGCTTATGAGTTTATGAGTCTTATGCCATGGGGCTCTTCAAGAAAGGTGCAAAAAAACTCTTCTACAAAGCCGGCGATGCATAGGCGTCTCCTCTGGTGATGTAAATGTCCATAGCGACAGTAATTGCTTTCCATCAGGTAGTCCGTTTGCGCCACTAGGTTTAATTATAGTTAGTAGTTAGTTAGTAAAAAAAATTAAAATCTAAAAATAGCTCAATTTTTTTTAAAGTTCCTTTACATTTTTTAACCAATTTACGTATTAATAGGATAGAACAACTATCTGATAGTATTTAACAGATAAATAAACATTGCGTCACTAAATTTCTACACGCAGTTAACGAAAAAAGATGAAAAGGGCTGAATTTTGAAAAAAATATAAAACAATCGATAGTGCAAAAACGGTGACACATTTACTAAGTTTTTTTTACAGAGAGGTCAGACCCTATCCTATCTTCTCCTCAAGTTTGTCGTGGTACGTACGGCACACCTGTATATTAGATGTTGTGAAAACTGCGATAGCGTGATTCATAAACATTTAGCGCCATCTCTTGACGAGTGGCGGGAAGTTGTTATAGTTATGTGCAAATTAAATTTTCTACGAATAAAATGTTTTAAAAATATCTTCAACTTATTAAATTACTTTTAAGGATTCCGTACCCAAAGGGTAAAAACGGAACCCTATTACTAAGACTTCGCTGTCTGTCCGTCTGTCCGTCTGCCACAGGGCTATATCTCCGGAACCGTATATATAGATAGACACATTTTACAGAGGATGTATAACGGTGGCCGCTATAACAACAAATACTAAATATAAAATAAAGTTGAATGTTAAAGAAGGTCTCCATACAGCTAACCGGTATTTTTCGGCATTTTTCGATCGAACTGTTAAACCGTATTAGGAAGACGGTTGAAATTGTTACAATCCTTTAACTACTATAACTAGTATTATAATAAATGCAAATAAGAACTATAAAACATATTTTAGTTATTTTAATTTTATTATACGCTGTTTACGTATAATTTATTATCACCCAACGCATCTACTGTGTCATATAATTAAGTATTGTTGAAAATAATAAAATGAGTAAAAATAGGTAAAAATAATGAACATTTGGTGGTACGGAAGCCTCCATGTGCGAGTTCGACTCGTACCTGGCGAATTATTATATAATACGAGTAAAGCATTGTGAAAATCGATTAAACTGAATCTTTTTATTTCTTTAAGTAATTATATTTAATGAAAATAGAAAAAACCGCCAGCTTAAAAATAATAAATAATAATTGTGCGTGTTTGTGTCTGTAAATTGGATAAATAGATTATTACGACGATTAATTACGAACGATGCTGGACATTGTCACAACCTTGGTAAGGGACAATTTGATAGACTAATTTTATTAATAATGTATGGGTATGTATCATTTTGTTCATGTTTTTTTATTTTTTATAATATAGAAGTAGCAGACGAGCATGCAGTCCACCTGATGGTAAATGCCCACTGCCGCCCATGGACATCTGTAATCAACTCCAGATTAGATATTCCTACCTGAGTTTGGCCACAATTGCGCCGCTACCCTCGAGGACTAAGCTGAACGCCTCGGAAAGTATGTCTCCCTTAGGCTACGGCTTACGGCTGTAGGTTACTCTAGCGAAATAAAAAAACAATGTGAGCCGTCACGGGACGCCTGGCAGATGTGAAACATCGACATTATTTTGTAAAAGTAATATGCAGAAAAGAACATATTGTGATAGGAACTAAATATGTCATAATGATAAAATAAAATATTACGATTTTTGCGCATGGCTACGCGCCGCCACACCGTACACACTACTGCATATAGACTGTATATATATACCATCGTACACCGTGGCGTCGCCACGGCATGCGTCGCCACGCCAGAAATCGGTTTTACGTGCGGCTATAGATGTTTCACATCAATAAAGTATTAAAACATTCCATTCCGTACATGAGTTTTGTGAACTAGGAAAATGTTGTGATTAGTGAGTATGAAAGCAGCGATAACTTAGTCGTTAAGAAATTCGGCCTCTTGGTCGATGGATCTGAGGTTCAAATCCCAGGCACGCAACTCTGATTTTTCTAAGTTATGTGCCTATTCGAAATTAATTATCACTTGCTTAAATTCTGAAGGAAAACATTGTGAGGAGATCTTGCATACCTGGAAATCTTAAAAACAATATGAAGGGTATGTGAAGTGTACCAATCGGCACTTGGCCCGCGCGGTGGTCTACGGCCTAATCCATTCTGAGAGGAGACCAGTGACCAGCAGTGGGACAGTTTAATAGATTGATGATGAGTATGAGTGAACCGTTCTATTTTCTTAGAAATTTTAGAGGTGATGCAGTATGACAATCATCAAAATGAAAAGATGACTGTGAGATATCTAGTGTTCGCATAGAATTGTGTTAGTATACTTATTTTTGGAATATACTCGTATTAGTGAATCCTAGTGTGGATGTATGAGTGTAAGCTATGGGTGTAATTTCAGGAAAATATCTACCAACAACAACAGGCCAATATCTAGCCTGAATCAGGCTAATGTTGTCTGTGAAAATCCCATCAAAATCTCATGTTGTTAAGATTACATAGTACCTACTTAGGTGTAGTTTGTAAGCTGCGTTTCTGACTTGGTTTGTGTATATTTGTAAAAGTTTGCAGCCGATCCAGTGGAATGCCGGGTTTTAGCAAATCAAGGGGCATTTTTCGCAAACACTTGCTTGCGGCGAGTGTCAAGCATGTGGATGCAGCATTAAACTTAGAAAACGCCAAATATTTCAAATATTTTTTATTAGGAATTACATTAAACAAAGATTACTTAATCACAATAAACTCATAACAACTTAATTAACATAAACCTAGTAGATGCCACAGGGTCCATAACCATAGGGACCGTAGCCAGGGTAGCCAGGTCCAGCAGGTAGACCATAATCCTCAGCTGTGATGCCTACAGCACCATTGCCACACCCATACGCCACCGCGCCACTACCAGCTGTAGGTAACACTGCTTCTAAAGCCACTGTTCCCAGGAATGGTAACACACCACCCACTGATACAGTGCCCTCTATCGCATTTTCAGAGAAAACTGTTATCCCGTTTGGTGCAATAGGAGATGTGCTGGAAACAGCGAAGCTGCCTCCGTTTGCTGGCGCGAAACCTGGACCTAAAGGTCCAACTGGTGCTCCATAAGGTAGACCGTCGTAAGCCAAGCCATTATATGGTCCAATACATTGGCAGCTTATAGACTGAAAGAAAAGAAAGTAAGAAATTAATAAAAGTAAGAAAGGAATTATAAAAATACATAAAACAAATTGGAAAGAGATGGAAAAAATATTGTACTTAAAAAAGCAATAAGTTATAAGGACAATAAAACAATTTGTAATTCACAAAATAGAAAATATGAAGGTCCAGCTTGGATTTTATTCGATTGCGGAGGGTAATGTTTATCGAGCTTATATATAAGGATGAGACATAATCCTTAGCCCCACCCTGCAGCTCAAATGGCTAGGCGAATTTTTAATTGAGGAGTCATAGGTCATTGTTTGTTTTTATAATTTTTGTACGAGTAATTATTGTAATTGGAAAATATAAAATAAGAAAGAAATAACAGGAACATTTAAATAATTCGCCAAGTACGAGTCGAACTCGCACATGGAGGCTTCCGTACTACCAAATGTTCATTATTTTAATTCATTTTATGATTTTCAACAATACTTAGTCATATGAAACAACAATAGATGGCGTTGGGGTGATGATGAATGATACGTAAATTTTCAACAATACTTAGTTATATAACACACAAATAGATGGCGTTGGGGTGACAATGGGACGACGATTATACGTAATCAAAGTATAATAAAATTAAAATAAGTATATTAAAATATGTTTTATGGTTCTTATTTGTATTTATTATAATACCAGTTATAGTAGTAAACGTATTATA
Organism: Epargyreus clarus clarus; assembly: GCA_014595695.2. Classification (NCBI taxonomy): domain Eukaryota; kingdom Metazoa; phylum Arthropoda; class Insecta; order Lepidoptera; family Hesperiidae; genus Epargyreus; species Epargyreus clarus. The sequence continues at coordinate 925,324 of JACTTY020000124.1, forward strand.
AAAAATTCAACCGTCTTCCTAGTACAGTTTAACAGTTAGATCGAAAAATGCCGAAAAAATCCGGTTTGTTGTATGGAGACCCCCTTTAATATTCAATTTTATTTTTAGTATTTGTTGTTATAGCTGCCACCGTTATGCCTCCTCTGTCAAAATTTCATGTGTCTATCTATTACGGTTTAAGCGGTAGAGCCCTGTGGCAGACGGACAGACGGACAGACAGCGAAGTCTTAGTAATAGGGTTCCGTTTTTACCCTTTGGGTACGGAACCCTAAAAAGTAACTTAGATGTAAAGAAATGTAATAACAATCTACAAACCCTTTGTGGTTCGACTCCGGCGACACCACTTTCGCACCTACCTACTTGTGGTCGACCTCAGATAGGAATCTAATCTTATCTGGGGTTGATAACAGATATCCATGAGCGGCAGTAGTCACTTACCAAAAAAAAATAAGTTATAAGAATAAAAAAATAGCTTTTCTAACTTACCTGGATTAATAGAGCCTGGGCACAGAAGAGAACAACTTTAAGAGACATTTTGATAATCCTAATGTAAAAACGTAAATATTAATGAAACTGGTTCAATTGAATGATGACCTATAAAATATAGAAGGCTTTTATACTAAATCATACAGCCTTATCTACGGATAACGTAATATACGGATAACGTAAAGGTTGAAATAATTTGTAAAGAAATCGTGTAATGGATAATTATGCCAGATTGTGAAAGATTTGATAAATATCGTTATAGTTAGTTTTGTGACACTGTTACAACTATTTCTAGAAGCAGTTCTGCGCTTCGGTGGAAGGTTGTGGATATCTAGCGGACTAAGGGGGGAGAGGAAGGGGCAGTTGACCCCGGTCCTCCTTTCCTGGGTGGGCCCCAAACAGTTGCTATCATCATCAACCCATTACTGTCCCACTGCTGGGCACGGGTCTCCTCTCATAATGAGAAGGATTAGACCATAGTCCACCGCGCTGGCCAAGTGCGTATTGGTAGACTTCACATACCTTTTAGATTTTTTTTTAAATCTCTCAGGTATGCAGGTTTCCTCACGATGTTTTCCTTCACCGTTTAGCAAGTCATAATGAATTTCTAATATGCACATAACTTTTAAAAATCAGAGGTGCGTACCTGGGATTTGAACCTCGGACCCCTCGATCGAGTGGCCGAATTTATTTAACCACTAGGCTATCTTCTACTAGCCAAACAGTTGCTATTAGCTAAAATAAATATAGTTCAAAAAACTAAAAAACACGCTTTTATGATAAAATTAACTAAAAAGTAGAAAATCTAAATGAATCTAGGAATCAATTAAGGAACAGTAAATAGTATAATTGTGAAATAAATCTACAAAGTTTGAACGAAATCTGGCCGTTTAAAGTGGGTCAAAATCGCGCCCAAAGAAGTCGGTTACAAACATACAAACAAACATACAAACATACAGGTGAAGCTAATAAAAAGCGTGTAAAAACGTTCGCATTCACCATAACTGAATACGTATTTGTCGGCGTATCAGTCTATAGTATATTGGTAGAATCCTTTGCGGTTTGACTCCGGCAGCACCACCGCCACACCTATTTCTGCCTCATAACAGTAGTGTTGAGCGCTGCTGTGTTTGAAGGGCGTGGAAAGGGAGATATACTTTTACGAGGCGTTCCAGTTTAGTCCTCAGGGGTAGCGGCGCATCTGTGGCCAACATCTGGTAGGAATATCTAATCCTATCTGGGGTTGATGACATATGTCCATGGGCGGCAGTAGCCACTTATCATCAGGTGGACTGAATGCTCGTCTGGTACTCCTATATTATAAAATAATAAAAATAGTACATTACAATACGAGGACGAAAAATTTTTTTCTGACAAGTGTGAGTTTGCAGGCCGAGCCGCAGGCGAGGACTGCAATCACACGAGTCAGAAAAACATTTTTCGTCCGCGTGTTGTATAAAATTTTATATTACGGGGTCGGAAATGGGGGTTTTGCGCACGCGAAGCGTGCGTAAAACGTCAATTTACGCACGCCGTGATATAAAATAACTTTTAGCCTCGGGCCTTCGACGACCTTAGTACGGCACTGGTGTGGATGTCTGACTTATATATAAGGGGATCTTAGTCCTTATATGGCAACGTATCAATGATCGGATTTAGGTAGAACCTGTTTTATATGAAGTTGATTACAGATGTCCAGCAGTTACCACTTACCATCAGGTGGACTGCTCGCTACTTCCATCTAATGATCTGGCCAAGTAGAAGTAGATTTCAATACATATCGCAAAATTATGATTATATCACTACATTGACGGATTCGTTTATAAAACTGCTTAGTATTACGATTGTTTTGTAAAACTGCTTAGTTTAAGTGAACGAGGGTTTAGAGGATCTGCACTCTCATTAGCAAAGCCGTGCAAAAAATTCAAATAGGTAGGTAGATCCTTATTTATTCTTAGCTGATATTTTCGTTTCAGATGTTGCAAGTTGTTTTGTACTTGCAAAATTAGAATTCACGGTACTTCACTGCTTAATTTTTAATTCCTAATTCACCAAAGCTACTCTCTGGCATATTATGTTTATAAAACACTAATAGTGCCTGCGGCTTCACCCACGTTTTAAAAATAATAACATGAAATACATATAAGTGAAAGTTTGTACCTTATTTGAATGACAGTGGCGCCATCTGTCGAAAATTGGTTGTACCAACTCAGAAACTTTCATGGGCTCATGCACAACTTTCCTAAAGATATTCACATGATCAAATGCATAGTTTACAATTCTTCAAAGGGTATACAGACAATCATTCATTTATATAGAAATATTATATAGCACGCTCTAGACAATTAAGATTTATTGGAAACTGGGTACCCAGTGATTACTTGGACTAGATTTGATATTGACATCTGTAATCAATCCTGAAAGGGGGTTTAAACCCTACATTTGAATCACCTTTCAGGATTTCAGGACTTAAATAAAGATTTGAAAAGTGGAAGAACTTGGATGGTTTAACTTGTTGTGGTTTGCTTTAACTGAGGGGGTACCACCGCCAGACCTATGTCTTGCTTGAAGCAGTTCTTGCGTTTGGGTGAAAGAGTGTGTATATCAGTTGACTTATCAGACAACTATTTCAATCCTCAAAACTGGTAAAATATCTGTGATATATTTCATGTAGAATATGTGTTTTATATATAGATGTCAGAAGTCCATGAGCGGGTGTGACCTAATCAGTGCCAAGTAGAATGAGAGCTTGTTTGCTATTTCAATAAAAAATCTGTGTGACGTTATTATTCATGATGTATTGCTATTTTTGAGGGCCAAGAATGTAAGGTGCGAAGAGGGCAAGACTGTAAGTCTACTTTCTTATGCTCTCCAACCAGTTCATAGCAGCACATGGTTTGACTGAAGAAGAGTAAGGAGTTTCAAAATTCATCTCTTAAGGATGAACACACAAATTATAATTATAACCAAGTTTTGTTTAAGGATTATAAGAAAACGACAAAAATATTGCATGCAGTGAATTTATATTTTTAAGAAAAGATCATCAATAATTTGGAAGAAAGAAATCAGAAGGCATGAGTCTTTGAGGGTGAACGGTTATCATGAAAATCAGTAGAAAGCTCCACATCCGCAGCCGCATCCAGCTCCGTAGCCGTAGGGACCAGCCAGACCAGCGCCATAGCCGTAAGGACCAGCGAAACCACCATAACCGTATCCAGCAAGACCACCGTAGCCGTAACCAGCGTAGCCATCCTCAGCGGTGATGCCAACAGCGCCGTTGCCGCAGCCGTAAGCGACAGCACCGGCACCAGCAGTGGGCAGAGCGCCCTCGATAGCGACGGTTCCGAGGAAAGGTAGAGCACCACCGACAGCTAGTTCTCCAGCGTACGCGTTCTCAGACAGGACGGAGACTCCGGCGGGGATGAGGGGAGAGGCGGAGGCGATGGCGAGACCAGGTCCGTTAGAGGCGGCGAGGGAAGCGGCGGCGGGAGTACCCCACGCACCCCAGCCGTCAGCGCAGCCTCCCCATCCGGCTCCCCATCCTGCACCCCATCCAGCGCCGCAGCCAACTCCCCAAGGGGCGGCGTCCCAGGCTCCGATGCACTGGCCAGAGATGCTCTGAAATTAACATGGATATTAGAAATTAATTATCATTTTGTAGAACCGGTATGATTCGGGGAGGTACCACCGTCACACCCCTTTTTGGCATGAAGCAGTTTTTATGTTTCGTTGGAAGGGTGTAAATGCAGCATAACTTACATATATGGCAACCATTTTAGACTTCAGCAACAAAAACAAGTTTAGTTGATGACAATGGTTAGAGTCTTGGGTTCGATTTCCGGTCAGGCAACTCAATAGTGAATTAAGAGTATTTGTCTGGATATTTGTGACTTTGTTAAAGTCTAAGACACCCATGAGATGTTAGTATTGGGCTGAAGGTCTTTTTTTTTGGGGTTGGACTTTAAGTAAACTTCAGTCCCCTTTAAGAAAATAGGAACCACGATACAAGAAGCATAGTTTTTTAGCGTTCCGTACTCAAAGGGTAAAAACAGAACCCTATTATTAAGACTTCGGTATCTGTTCGTCTGTCTGTCTCTCCGTCTATTTTTTATAATATAGAAGTAGTAGACGTCATGCCGTCCACCTAATGGTAAGAGGCCACTGCCGCACATGGACATGTGTCTCAACTCCAGATAGGATTAGATATTCCTACCTGAAGACTAAGCTGGAATGCTTCGGAAAAGTATGTCTCGTTTACCATACCCATCAAACCAGAACATAGCAGCGCTTAGCACTGCTGTTATTTGGCAGAAATAGGTGTAGGTGGTGGTGTCGCTGGAGTCGAGTAACAAAGGGTTCCTTCAAAAAAGGTGAAGGAAGACTTCAAAAAAGTTCAAAAAAGTAAGCTAAATTTGCCCAATAGTGGGCAATTGAGTAATAATAAAGAACTTACCTGTACCAGGAGAGCAGAAGCGCAAAGAGCAAGAACAGACTTGAAAGACATGGTTGGTTGGATTCTCGGACGAATATAATTTTGTAAGACGGTGCCAGGTTTATATACTCGTAATTCTATGGTTATCTCAGGATGTATTGAGCAATTCTGTACACTTGTTACTATGCTATGAACGTGCTTTTGTTGACTTGAAGTAGGAAATGGCCACCTGTTTGCCCTTGTGACGTCATTATCGTTAATCCATTGTCCTACTCTTGAGAGTTTAAGATTGGTAGACTTCACCTCAGTGGCGGTCGTTGAAGGCCCGGGGCGGAAAGTTGAATGGAGGCCCCCAGTGTAAAAAGTTGATTTGATAACAAATGTGTTTTATTATTCGCCTGTGATTACCGAATTTTGTTTTTTTTTCGCTGATTGATAACCTAACCTAACCAAACAATCTATGAAATATATTCTATGAAACAATCTATGAAATATATTCATAGATTGTTTGGTTCTGACGACCTTTTTTTTAGCAACTGTGTTTGGAGGCCTCCATGATCGGGGCCCTGGGGCGTGCCGCCCCTTCCGCCCCCCCCCCACTCCTTAAGCCGCTAGTACTTCAATCTTGTTCCTATCTCGCGACAAGAATAGAGTACGTATCTGTCGAGTAAAAGAGGCTTCCGGGGTTGCGGATGGCTCAATGTTTATATACCCAGAGTATTATAATATGAAATGTTTGAGATGAAAATACGAAAACAAAATGATGATACTAAAAACCTGGTGTTTAAAAACGTTTTTAATATAAAAAATGTGTATATTTGTTTATTTTAAACAACGGAATTAATCTTACAACTTAGTTAACACAAATCTGAAGTATTAACGTATTGTTTAATAGTAACATTTGCATTGTTAGCGTTTAGAAGTAGTAGAAATTTTACTTCAATATTTTTTTTTCTGTTTTTTATCTATATTTCATATCATTCAAATTTCTAATTCTTACGAGTATCATCGTAGCAGGAACCTCATATTTAAATATTTAAGATTAAATATTCATGCAGTTAGTTGCAGTGATAGCATAGTGGTTAAGAAACTCGGCCTCTCGATCGAGGGGTCTGGGGTGCAAATACAAAAGTTATGTGCGTCTTAGAAATTAATGATCACTTGCTAAACGGTGAGGGAAAATATCGATAGGAAACCTGCATACCTGAGAGACTTATAAAAAAAAATCTCAAAAGTATGTGAAGTCTACCAATACTTGGCCAGCGCGGTGGACTATGGCCTAATCCTTCTCATTCTGAGAGGATACCCGTGCCCAGCAGTGGGACAGTAATGGGTTGATGATAATGAGGATGATTCATGCATTTATAGTACAAAGACAGTGATAGCTAAGCGGTTTGAAATTCGGCTCTTATTCTGTTGGTCCAAGCTTCAAATGTCACGCATCTCTAATTTTGTGTAAATTGAAGCATCACTTGTTTTAACGGTGAAGGAAAACATTGTGAGCTCACTAATAACAGGCACGCCTGAGCATATCAAAACACCCCAAATTATTTGTGATATTGCACGACTCATGATGCGAAGCATCAGAGAGTGCTTTACGATCGAAAAATTTTTTCGCTTCATTTTGGCGGCTATTTTTATTATTATAGCCTTGATAGTTCACGGAATCAAGATATTTTGCATACTATTGTCGAGATAATTTAATGGAGATTAATTCCATACTTTTTAAAAATTGATTTACTGCAATAGAATTGGAAAAAAACACCAAAATAGGTCAAAAAAAATTCCTGTCCGTCATGTGTGAAACCTGAAAACACTGTAACTTGTGAAAAAATCCATCATATGAGTTAAATTTTTTCTTAAAAAATTCTAATCGACGATTGTAGGTCACTGAATGCGAATGATTAATTAATTCAGTGTCGTTTAATTGCAATTAATAAAAAACGAAAACTACAAGACTGTATACCTATAGATATTATGTACATTTATTCCACCAGGGGCGCTTGTGCAGTACCTTCTTCCTACTACAGCTGTTTTTTCGGCAATTAATTTTGAACGACTTAAGTTTTTTTTTTTTTTTTTTATATTTCATAATTAAATGAGCATTATGAGTCGTGCACTTTTGGATTTTCCAAACTTTCTACCAATTCCACCGCGCTGGCGAAGTGCGGGTCGGTAGACTTCACACCTACTCATATGAGAATATTTTTTTAAGAATTCCTAAGTGTGCAGATTTCCTCACTATTGCCTTTACCGTTATTCAAATGATACTCAATTCCAAATGCGCACATATCTTTGAAAAATCGGTGAGTGCCTGGGATTCAAACCTCGAACCCACTGAGAAGTTGATTTTACCACTAGGCTATCTGGTTTTGACGACATCTTTTGACTTCACACCTACTCGTATGAGAATATTTTTTTAAGAATTCCTAAGTGTGCAGATTTCCTCGCTATTGCCTTTACCGTTATTCAAATGATACTCAATTCCAAATGCGCACATATCTTTGAAAAATCGGTGAGTGCCTGGGATTCAAACCTCGAACCCACTGAGAAGTTGATTTTACCACTCGGCTATCTGGTTTTGACGACATCTTTTGACACTGAATCAACCTTGACCGTCGACCACCTAGTAACCATCATTAGCAACTATCACGTTTAATTCCACAATGATCACGTATTGCAGTTGCTAAGTGTTGAAAGTGTATCATATTGGTATATAAGCATTTGTTGGTGAAAACAACATCATTCTTGGACCATATTCGTCAGCATCATGTCTGTGTCTACCTTCGTGATCCTCGCCGTGCAGGCTTGCCTGCTCCAGGTGACATTTTTTTTTATAATATAGGAGTAGCAGACGAGCATGCAGTCCATCTGATGATAAGTTGCTACTGCCGCCCATGGACATCTGTAATCAAACCCGCCGCTACCCTGAGGACTAAGCTGGAACGCCTCGGAAAAGTCTGCCTCCTCTACCACACCTTTCAAACCGGAACACAGCAGCGTCTAACACTGCTGTTATTAGGTAGAAATAGGTGTGACGGTGGTGCCGCCAGAATCGAACCATAAAGGGTTCTACCACCTTCAAAAATTGAAATTGAATTGTTTATTTCCTACTGGACAACTCAAGGCATAATACGCATAGCAGAACTAACATGGCCATACTAATTTTGTAACCAAATCTATATAAAACAGGTTCTACCCCAACTTAGTTACAGAGGCGTTGCCACTTCTGAAGACTATGTTCTCCTCATATGTAAGTCCACCGAGTCGCAGAAATGCTTCACTCTAGAAATAGATGTGATGGTTGTCGACCGAACCATGCTCGTTTTACCACCGTACAGTACGGCTTCATATGGAACCCCTGTTATGATTACAAATGTTCATGTTCGGCAGTGACGCCCACTTAATATTAGATGGACTGCATGCAAATATTCAGGGGTAGCAACGGATCTATTGCAGACTTGGGCAGCTCTTAAATAGCTCAGATTTAATTGTTATGCGTTTAGAAATCTCCATGCTCTCTTCTCACCTCTTCAAGAATTGCGTTAAAGATGTCATCACCATATAATTATAATTCTACAAATACTCTTTATCTCTCTCTTTCTTACCTTTTTCTTCTTTTTACACGCTTTTTATTAGCTTCACCTGTATGTTTGTATGTTTGTTTGTATGTTTGTTTGTATGTTTGTAACCGACTTCTTTGGGCGCGATTTTGACCCACTTTAAACGGCCAGATTTCGTTCAAAATTTGTAGGTTTATTTCACAATTATACTATTTACTGTTCCTTAATTGATTCCTAGATTCATTTAGATTTTCTACTTTTTAGTTAATTTTATCATAAAAGCGTGTTTTTTAGTTTTTTGAACTATATTTATTTATTTTCCTGTATCTTTACATCCAGATGCAAATATATATTTTCTGCAGTAACGAAAAATAAGACAAACTATGTTTTTTTTAACTTCAATAATTTACATTCTTCTTTGTAGACTGTCTTCGGTCAGTGCCTTGGACCTGCTCCTATCGCTCCTTGCGCTGGAGCTCTCGGCGCTGGCTGGGCTGGACCTTATGGGGCTGGATGGGCTGGACCTTATGGGGCTGGATGGGCTGGAGCTGGCCCCCTCGCCACCGGACCCGTCGGAGCCTACGGTGGTGCCGGTATCGGTGAGGTCGCCGTCGCTGGCGAGCTGCCCGTCGCCGGTACCACCCTCGTCGCTGGACAGGTGCCCATCCTCGGCGCTGTTGAGTTCGGAGGCCCCGTCTGCGCTGGTGGCACCGTCTCCATCGCTGGCTCCTGCGCTTGCGGATGCGGCGGTCCCTATGGAGCTGGTTATTACTACTGAGAACTGACCCAACCATGAATAAATGACTTGATTGCAATGAATTTGTGATTTACTTTATTATTTTTTATTAAGGTCATCTTTAGATCATTATTAATGTTAATCCATTACTGTCTCACTGCTAGGTACCAATCTCTTCCCAGAGTGAAAAGGGTTAACCGTAATCCGTATGCTAAGCAAATGTTGACACGTCCTTCACATTTTGATGTGAAACATCTATAGCCGCACGTAAAACCGATTTCTGGCGTGGCGACGCATGCCGTGCGCAAAAATCGTAATATTTTATTTTATCATTATGACATATTTAGTTCCTATCACAATATGTTCTTTTCTGCATATTACTTTTACAAAATAATGTCGATGTTTCACATCTGCCAGGCGTCCCGTGACGGCTCACATGTTTTTTTTTGAATGAAACAGTTGACCGGGTTCGTCAATGCTCATGAGAATCCGGTCGAAATGAAATTTTTAACTTATTTTTGATTTTTTATTATCTATACTAATATTGTCTATACTATAAAAAGGAAAACTTTGTTTGTTTGTTTGGTTGTAATGAATAGGCTCAAAAACTAGTGGACCGATTTTAAAAGTTCTTTCACCATTCGAAAGCTACATTATCTACGAGGAACATAGGCTATATTTTATATGAAATACCTATATTTGATAAATGGATTTTGAGGCGGTACAAAGTTTGCCGGGTCGACTAGTTGTAAATATATTCTTACATATAACTGCTTTAATTTTTAATTTAGGGCAAAAAGTTGTACAGGTGTCCCGTAAGTACCACGACAAACTTGGGGAGTACTTAGATCTTACTTACATAGGTATATCTCTTACCATACACTTCAAACCAAGTAACCAACTCAACCTTTAAAGTAGTGCTTAACACTGCTGTTATGAGGTAGAAAAAGGTGTAGCGTTGGTGCCACCGGAGTCAACCACAAAGGGTTCTACTACCTTAAAAGAAGCAGATAGTCGACTACGAAATTTAGATTTGTTTCTATTCTGCCCGTGCGAAGCAAGGGCGGGTTGCTAGTAAGTAATAATTATTCTTATATTATTGTCTTTGAATAAAAAAAAATTGCTATTCATAAAATTAATTTTGTAAGACCCATTGAGATATATCCTTACTAATATTATAAATCCGAAAGTAACTCTGTCTGTCTGTCTGTCTGGTTGTTTCTTCTTAACGCCCAAACCACTGAATCGATTTTAATGAAATTTTGTACAAAGATAGTCTGAGACCCGAGAAAGGACATAGGATAGTTTTTATCCCAGAAAACCCACGGGAACAATCGATCTTGTGGACCCAAAACATCGATTATTTTAATCGATATTAGTAAGGACTGAATCGTAAACTATGCATTTGATCAAATGATGATCTTTAACAAAGTTGAAGGTACGAATTTTCAGTTTTATGTATGTTAGTATGTTATTTTCTTTTAAACGCGGGCGAAGCCGCGGGCAAAAACTAGTTTCTTATAAGTTGAAGTGACAAACTATATTGCAGTCCACCTTAATGTAAGTATGGTTATTGCTTTAAAATTGACTTCTCTAAAGAAGTTACAATAAGATTACAGTTCCATGTAAGGTAACCTTAATAATTCATATTAGAATCTACGTTTTACCACATCCTTCTATACAAAATCCAGCAGTTTTGAGAGGTAGAGTCATTATGGTTATACCCGTGGGGAGCCACCACCAGAACTGTCACTAATGTGAAGAAGTTCTGCGATTCTTCACGCTAGAAGAGGATGAAGGATGTGTATGCTGATTGACTTTATAAGAGGCGACCAGCAGTCCTCGGGAGCAACGCATATGTGATTGGGTTAAACTAGAATCTGTTCTGTACCCTTAGTATGAGTTTTTACAAAAAATACTGTTATTGTGTTTGTTTACATACTTGCCCATACATTTCCAATCAGCGCCCCTAGCGGATTGTATTAGAACTGATTGGAAATATATGGGAAATACGTAAACAAAAACAAAAACAGACATTTTTGTCAATACGTAAAAACTCATACTATAGCTGATCACAGATGTCCTTACGGCAGTGACTACTTACTACCAGAGGGACTGCATGCTTGTTTGCTACTCTTACAAAAAGCAGTAGAACGATGTTGGACTCAAACTTTGAGGATCGTTACCGACCGTACCGTTTAAATACTTTGGCATACATCATCAAGACTTTATTGCATAGCATAAATGTAATGTAATTATAGGTAACACATGTGAAGAAATTATGACGTCATCACAAGTGACATGACATTTCAATGAAACGAAATTTTATTTACGAAATATTTAATCAATAGTCAACAAAATAGTAACAACTTATTCTAGTAGAAGGGTCCACAACCGTACCCATTGGGATACCCATAACCGTATCCTGGGTTGACATCTGGGTACGCGTTAAAGGGCCCAAGGTTAGGTCCAACTTCGTTCAAAATCCCTACGTTTCCTGTACCACAGCCGTACGCTACCGCTCCTTGTCCTACAACCGGTAATGGACCTTCAAGGGCCACTACACCAAGGAAAGGCAGCTGCCCTGACACGGCTAATGGACCTTCGATAGCCATTGAGTCCGTCTGCACTGAGAGTCCACTGGGAGAGATCGGAGATGAGCTGGTTACGAGAAAGCCTCCGCCGTTTGATGCAGCGATTCCAGGAAGAGTGCAAGGTCCAACGCCTGGTAGACCAGCTAGCGGTGCATAAGCTTCTAGGGCCGGACCTGGGCCAGGTAGTCCGGGTCCGGGAAACCCTGGGCCGTACGGACCTATGCATTGGCCAGTGATCGTCTGCAACAATAAATAAGTAATCAGGAATCAGTTCAGTAGGTTTATATGCTGAAGGTGGTACAATCCTTATAGTCCGATTTTGAAGGCACCACCGTCATACTTTCAATCTTTTAACAGAATTGGGAGCTGCTATATTCTGGTTTTAAGAGTCGAGCAAGGCACGAGGTATACTAATTTAATTCTCAAAAGTAGCAACGCATAATTGTGGTCAGCATTGGTAGACTTTAATCCTATTTGGATTTGCAATGATCTTATGATCATTTATACGAAGCTTCCTAGGGCTGGCACTTATGACTGACCTCTGGTAGGATATCGATCTTCTCTAAGGTTTATTATACGAGTAGATGGACCAGTGACCTCTGGGCGGTGATCATATACCATTCGGTGGACTGCAAGCTTGGATTACACAAAAGATAAAACATACCTGAACCATCACAGCGAAGAGAAAACAAATAACAATTTTCGCCATTTTGTTTTTGAATTAGTGAAGGAAATGAAAATAGAATGATTATTTCAGATAATACCCAGCCTTATATACTAGTAAAGTACGTAATTACATAAGAGATTACGGGTATAAGCCTAATTTCAATAGTACATTATGAAACTGTTATAAATTGATAAATATATCGTTATCAAATTGTAGTAACAGGTGAAATTATAATTATCGTTAATGATGAAGTTAACGTTGATATTGTATTAGAAATGGTGTTTAAGGGTTACGAAAATGAATTTAATATTGACCTACTGACTACTTGAAATTAAAAGATTGAGTTGAAAATGCCCGTATTAAAAGTGTTACATAACGGGTTTTTTTATATTATAGAAATAGCAAATGAGCATGCAGTCCCCTTGATGTAAGTGGCTACTGCCACCCATGGACATCTGTAATCAACCCCAGATAATATTAGATTCTTAGTTGAGGTTGGCCACCTATACGTGACAACCCCAGAGGACAAGTTAGATCACTTCAAATGGTATGTCTCCCTTATACATACCCTTCAAACCAGAACACAGCAGCGCTTAACACTGTAGTTGTTAGGCAGAAATAGGTGTAGCGGTGATGCCTCTGGAGTCGAACCACAGAGTGTTCTACCACATAAGGCTCGACATAGGCCATAGAATTAGATGCAAGCTGGCTTGTATATGAAGCGGTCATCTTATTCCAACGCAGAGCGCCAACGCATGTATTATCGGCTTCAGAAACAATCGGCGGCGGTGGACTTTTACCATCAGACGAACTCCGACCTCGTGTGTAACTTTATTTTGATGTGAAACATCTATAGCCGCACGTAAAACCGATTTCTGGCGTGGCGACGCATGCCGTGGCGTATACGATGGTATATATATACAGTCTATATGCAGTAGTGTGTACGGTGTGGCGACGCGTCGCCATGCGCAAAAATCGTAATATTTTATTTTATCATTATGACATATTTAGTTCCTATCACAATATGTTCTTTTCTGCATATTACTTTTACAAAATAATGTCGATGTTTCACATCTGCCAGGCGTCCCGTGACGGCTCACATTGTTTTTTTTTTTAATCTATACTAATATTATAAAGAGGTAAAGTTCGTAACTTTGATTGTTTGTATGTTTGTTTGTAAGGGTTAATCTTCGAAAATACTGAACCGATCATGAAAATTTTTTCACAATCAGATAGCTACGCTACTCAATAGTGCTATAGGTTGTATTTTATTATGATTGAAAAATAAGTTCAGAGAAACATAATGGCATATATACACGAAGTCGGCGGAAATTGGGACAGATGAGATGCTTTACCGGAGTGCGCTAACTAAACCGTTCGGTGTAGACGAACATAATGTTCATCAAAAATGTTGTTCTCTATTAGTTCTCACAACATGAGGCCTATGTCCAACAGTGGACTAACGTGGGCTGTAGATATATGTTATCCATCCATCCATCCATCCATCAGCCTTTTGAGGTCCACTGCTGGACATAGGCCTCCCCTAATTGGCGCCACTCCAACCGGTCCCGTGCCCTTTGAATCCAGCGGTTTCCAGCCGTCTTCTTCAGGTCGTCGGTCCACCTGGTCGGGGGGCGGCCTTAACTCTGTTTGCCTACACGTGTATATATGTTATAACTTACAGCAATTTACCTTGTCTCTTTGTTTATCTGATTTTTAGAAAACTTTCATAGTGTTCAAAATCGTGTAGCGCCATCTCTTAGTAAGCTGTGGAAGGTTGTCACAACCTTTGCATGTGTCCTAAGGAACCATCATCATCTTCTTCAGCCCATGTTAGTCTACTGCTGGATATAGGACTCTACCAAGGCACGCCTTAGGGACCAATAGTGTTTAATAGAAGCTGTTTTTATACTTTCAAAGTATAATAATGCTCTGTATACTCATACCACAGTAAGACTTTTCCTGTGTCGTGGTTGCTGAGCACACACAGACAAAGATATACAAACACCCAGACCCAGAACAGGAATCGAAATTCATTAGAGTTCTGTCTGGCCAATCGTATGTATGTCTTATTCTTTGTTACACCTACAGTCCAACCAGCTTGACAGATAACATATATGCGGTTTGAATTGTAAGTGACATAGTACATTACTAATCTTTTCAGTTAATTATTTTTAAGCAGTTGGGTTTTGTTTATTATAATAATTTTATTTTTTCGTAATTACTAGACTGAATACATATGTAAAAGTATTTGCTAGTAAGGCAGCTAGTGCACGGGCGACATCATGTCGACAACTAGCCGATTGTTTCCGCTCGTTGTCAGCAACTGTTGGCGACAGTGGTCATGTATTAGGTAAAATTTATTTATTAATTACATCATATTCCCTAACATTACAGGAATGCCTAATTTGATAGTAAATGTAGTCAACTATTTAATAATTAAACATTTAATTCTAATATTTAGTCTATTAAAACTTATAATTTGGAAGAAGCTATTGTGTCTAAGATTTTTTACTTCAAGTACTTCAAATTGATCTTCAAACGACACCTAGATTTCTTTCATTTCACAATATTTTAAGCAACTCTAGCAGTGATAGCCTAGTGGTTAAGAAACTCGGCCTCTCGATCGAGGGGTCCGAGGTTCAAATCCAGGCACCTCTGATTTTTTAAAGTTATGTGCGTATTAGATATTAATGATTACTTGCTTGAAGGTGAAGGAAAACATCGTGAGGAAACCTGCATATCTGAGAAATCTTAAAAAAAAGTTTTCAAAAAGTATGTGAAGAATACCAATACGCATTTGGACAGCGCGGTGAACTATGGCCTAATCCTTCTCATTATGAGAGGAGACCCGTGCCCAGCAGTGGGACAGTAAATGGGTTGTTGATGATGAAGCAGTTCTAATAACAGTAGAAGTCGTGTATGAATATCGCCTCTTTCTAAAATCATTTTATTATGTAACCGGTACTCACGCTATGCGGTTTTTAATTTCTTTATTGCCGATATTTCGACCGATTTTCGATTTAAAAACCGTACCCGTCAGTACCCGTTGCGTAATAAAATGTCTGAATTCCGCGATATTTTAGTCCAAAATCATATTTTTCTAAAGTTTTGGATTTGACTTTGAATTTCGATTTGGATTTGGAACTCATTATCATTTACGTATTCTGGAAATTAGTTTGCTTCGTTGTAACAGAACACCTATACCCACAAATTAATGCTTTGATGATTTCAATGAATGAATGAATGAACGTATGGAAAGAAACAAGAAAAAGTAAAAAGAAAAAAAGAAATTTATTTATAAAGTAAAATTACAAGATTACAATATAGCGCCACATCCAGCTAATCCGAGAGGTCCCGCCAGTCCAGGTGCAATGGGTCCAGTGATGCCAGGAACGAAACCAGTAGGCCCTGCGACACCAGCGAAGCCGATAGCCCCGACATCTTCAGTAGTAATCGCCACAGCACCATTCCCACAGCCATAAGCAACAGCACCAGCGCCGGCTGTAGGCAAAGCCGCTTCTAACGCTACAGCACCAAGGTAGGGCAACGCTCCACCAACAGCCAACGCTCCTTCAATGGCGTTGTCGGATAGCACAGAAACACCAACTGGAGCGATTGGAGACGCGCTTGAAACAGCGAATCCGCCACCGTTTGCGGCGGTGATACCAGCCCAGTCGACAGCGAGGGGACCTGCGGCAAGGGGGATCGCAGCTAGGGGGCCCGCGGCTAGAGGACCCACACCAAGGGGACCTGCGCACGCAGGACCAGCCCAGCCGCCATCATAAGCTCCGATACATTGTCCGTAGATGCACTGTAAAAATTGTTTGGATTAAATTTGTGTTACTAAAATATGTCATATACTTCGAAGTAGGTAACCAAAAACGAGAAGAGCACCCCCAATGATATCCGAGTCGACAGAAAAACAAATTATAATTACCAACCGCAATCTTGCTTGCTGTCAAATAGTCGAACCAACACCAAAGTGAGTTAGAACGTCTTATATACCAAACTTTTAAAATAATGAAAAATCCGATAATCTATTGACAACTGGATACCGATGTATCTGGCAGTCGATCTCAGATAGGACTGAAAATTTATTTGGAGTCGACTTTACATGTCCAGGCAACAGTGACTTACTAATGGACTCCATATTCGTTAATTACTTTGAATAAAAAAACGAATGAAAACATTATTTAACACTAATAATTATAATTCAATTACCTGAACAAAAAGCGCAGAAAAGACCAAAACAGCGTTAACAGACATTGTTGAAGATATCGATTCCTTACAAGAACCAATGGTAGAATGATTTTCCTGGAATCATCATTAACTATATATACCAGCTATTATTTAGAATATATCACTGTTTAGTAACTAATTTCGTAAAACATATCGTGGTGGATAAAACGTGTTTCAAAGGTAGGTTAGGGAGTTAACGCAATGATTTTAATATGTCATTTATGCGTAATACATCACGTAATTTCATTTCGTTACCAAATTTGTAAAATTGCGACTGTCATGAAAGCTGATGAAATTCAATCATCATCATCATCATCAACCCCTTACTGTCCCACTGCTGGGCACGGGTCTCCTCTCAGAATGAGAAGGATTAGGCCATAGTCCACCGTGCTGGCCAAGTGCGTATTGGTAGACTTCACATACCTTTAAGATTTTTTTTTATATAAATCTCTCAGGTATGCAGGTTTCCTCACGATGTTTTCCTTCACCGTTTAAGCAAGTGATAATTAATTTCTAATATGCACATAAATTTGATAATCAGAGGTGCGTGTGCCTGGGATTTGAACCTCGGACCCCTCGATCGAGAGGCCGCGTTTCTTAACCACTAGGCTATCACTGCTTTTGAAATTCAATATTATAATATAGTATCAAAACAATCTACGCGCACTGTCGCTCAGTCTGAAATTAATTAGGAAAGGAAGTAGAAGATTGTTTTAATGTTTCTGAACGAACAAAAACAAGAAAAAGAATTTAGGAATTACAAATATACAAAAATACTCTTATTTGGACAGGCAACGTTATATAATATAATCATTGTTGATCGGAACTATTTTTAGAGATTTGAGGATACATACGGCTGATTTTTTGTATACGAAGATCATTACATACATTAATGTTTAATCTAGGTAAGTAGGCACCTCAACTTCAAAGTTTTCAACTTAGTTCATTTTTTTATTTTCATGTCACAGGGAGACCGTGTCTATCTCCTGAACTAGCTCTCTTCTCCTCCTTGTAGTTTTAAATTGGATTTTATTTTTTTTGTTTAGGAAGGTAGTGCTATTTAGGTTCACTATACTCTTAGTATCATTAGTAAGGAAACTTAATTTGTGTGGTTTCGACCTACAATATCACCATCAGATCACTTATCACCATAAGATCTAGGTAATTTTGATTATAAGGTTAAATTTGAAAACGCATGCAGTCCATTCGGTTAAGTAGCCACCGTCGCCCATGGACATGTATAACCATATCCATATAGAAAAGGGGTTCCAACTGATGTCGATTAGCGTTGCCAATCCTAACAACTCAGGTCACTTTATAAGTTGATATGTAAGTCAGCCAACATCCTGACTATGGGTACCCTGAGTAAATATTCGGGAATTGCTATATATCTACACTATATAATATTATAAAGAGGAAAACTTTGTTTGTTTGGTTGTAATGAATAGGCTCAGAAACTACTTAACCGATTTTACAAATTCTTTCACCATTCGAAAGCTACATTATCCACGAGTAACATAGCCTATATTTTATATGAAATATATTTGATACATGGATTTTGAGGCAGTACAAAGTTTGCCGGGTCAGCTAGTATGTTATATAATGCTAAAAAATCGGTGTCGCGGTGGTATCTACCAAGTCGAATCTTACGGATTCTACTACTACTTCTACCGCTATCTAGTGGTCTGCAATTGATATATTTTTTTCAGAAATTTAAATGGGATAGCAGCAATTAAAATTTTCGGAGCCATCATGATTCTTAATTATTGATTACTCGTATATCAAATAATCCTTATTGAAACAGAAGTAGTGGATTATACTCAGGTCTCTCCTATACGTGGAGAGCAGCAATATGACAAAAAGGATTGCAGCCAATAATCATAATTTCACAAGATATTCTTTAATTTATCTTTATTAATCAACATTTATTTAATACGAAACAATCGCTATTAAGATATTATTACCAGAAAGACTAAACTACAAAATTAATTTCTAGCAACGCAGATACAAAGACTCAAGCGCCATCTCTGTATTTTTTGTTTTTACCAAATAGTTTACAAAGCTACCACTAGATGGAGTTGTTTCTTAAACAAATTGTATCAATATGGAGCAGTTATTACTACACTTTACGTGATTCTAGTTTACAAACGTTTAAGTGACATAATTTTCTTATAAAAAGTTACAGTATATGTTTCCTCACGATGTCGCCTTTTCCTGTTAAATCAAGTGATAAATAATTTGTAATATGTGATTACGCATGCATGTAGGATTCTGAGTTATATTTTTTTTTTCATAATATAGGAGTAGCAGACTAGCACGCAGTCCACTTCATGGTAAGTGGCTACTGCCGCTCATGGACATCTGTAATCAACCCCAGACAGGATTAGATATTCCTACCTGAGGTCGGCCAGATGCGCCGCTACCCCTGAAGACTAAGCTGAAACATCTTGGAAAAGTATGTTTTGTTTACCTGATCCTTCAAATCAGAACACAGCAGCGCTTGACATTTTAGTTATGAGGTAGATATTAGTTATGAGGTAGTTATGAGGTAGATGTGACGGTGGTGCCGCCGGAGTAGAACCACAAAGGGTTCTACCACCTTCGAAGTACAAGCGTGAGGGAAAAAAATCTTGTTATTCTCTATTTATTCTAAACAATTGTTTGATAACCTAGTCGTACCTATATATTTTGGATTTTTCATTTTGCGGTCTGGTTCAATATCCGAGTTAGTATCTCTGTTTTTAACAAATATGTTTTCGCATTCAAAATTGTTCATTATTTGTTAACGAACAACTTGTAAAAAAACGTGGTAGTTATTCCAAAAAAGAGAAAATTCAAAGTTGTGTGATTTCTACCAATTCGCATTTGGTTGTCTGTAATAAGCCTTCTAATTTTAAGAGATGCGTCACAACTCATTACTTTGAATAATGGTCAGTTGATAATGATCATTCGAGCGATATTCTAGTGGTTAAGAATCTCGGATTCTTGATCGAGGGGTCCGAGGGTCTGATCCCAGGTAATTTATTAGAAATTAATTATCACTTGCTTAAACAGTGACGGAAAACATCGTCAGAAAACCTTTATACCTGAGAAATCTTAAAAAAGGTTTCAAAGGAATGTGACGACTGCCAATATGCAGCACCATTTGGCCAGCACGGTGGACTATGGCCCAATCCTTCTCATTATGAGAGGAGACGTGCCCAGCAGTGAGACAGTAATGGGTTGATGATGATGATAATGATAGTTATGAGTGTAACACGGTAAGAGAAATTTTGTAAACAAGTAATTAATTTAAAAAATCAAAAACCCGACTGCACCAAAAAGGCTGAAGTAGAATTTTCAAAAGCAGTGAAATAGGCATTTCATTATATTTATCCAGATAGCCAAATACAAAGTTTCATAGTGGCTGTCTGCTTCAAAAACAAAAGATGTTCAAACAATATTATCCTATTTTATTTATCCTCGTAGTTCTCATTTACGCTATATAAAGAACTTATGTCTAAAATTCCAGCACGCTTAAGTTCAGCGGTTTCGCTTTGCGTTGAACTCTGGCACAGCAACTCATTCAGACTTTATCTCGATGTGTATAGTAGTATTTATGTACTAGCTGACCCGGCAAACGTTGTGTCGCCATATAATAAAAAAATGTTAAGGGTGAACAATCCTTACCACTTAGGGGTAAAAACAAAATAGATAGTGGCCGATTCTCAGACCTACTGAATATGTATATAAAATTTGGTGAAAATCTGTGAAGCCGTTTCGGAGGAGTACGGTAACTAACATGAGAATTTTATATATAAGATATATTATATATTGTATGTGTAATCTCCTCTTAATTTCCTTTATTTTGACACCCTACTCGATAGGTTTGGTTAACTTTTTTTAAAAACGTGTTACTATTTCGCGAAAAAATCCACCATTTATGGTCTATAAAATATATAAATTCAGTAAATCAAAGTTTCGGTCATTATTTTACCTCGTTAGAGGTAGTATTTCATTATTTTTATCCAACAAGCCTGATACAAAATTTCATAGTGTTTACTTCAAAATTGACGATTATTCAAATGAACTTTTAACCCTTATTTTACCCTCTACGAGGTTGATTTTTCGGAGGGGGGTAAATAAGTGCGTCTTTGTTCCTATCCAAAAAGCCAAATACAAAATTTTATAGTAGTTGCTTCAAAATTAAAGGATTTCAAAAAAACTGGTTTCCAATATTTTACCCTCTTAAGGGTAGAATTTCCAAAAGGGTGTTCTTAGTACTTATTTACGCTATATAGAGAACCTATGTGCAAAATTTCAGAACTGTAAGGTCCTTAGTTTAGGCTGTACGTTGATTTCTGAAAAATGAAAAAGTCATTTAGTTAGTCAGTCAGTCAGTCACGTTGCTTTTTTATTTATGTACAAATATATTTTTATAATCTCCGTTTAATTTCCTTTCATTTGACACCCTACTCGATAGGTTCGGGTAACTTTTTTTTTTAAATGTGTTACTATTTCGCGTCAAAAATCCACCATTTTGATTTTTTTTACTAACACCTATCTAAGGACACTCGGGTCATTGAGACAAATATAATGACACCTTAACTGTTGAAATTCATCCAGCCGTTTGTTAGATCCGATCAAATAAAGAAAGACAAACATACAAGATACGCGCGAAAAACATAACCCTTCCTTGGCAGTCGGGTAAAAAACAAAGGATTAACTCGACAATTAATATTTATTTACAAATTACAAAATCTATTAGTATACATAAGTACTGTCTCTACATTTCCTTTTATGATCATAAAGCCTAGACATTGTCGCTAAACAGGGCATATCCTCAGCAAAACCAAACGCTATTACATCTTCAGTGGTCATCCCTAGATGCCCTTTACCACAACTACAAGCAACACTACCATTACCTTTGCTAGGGACTGTTGCTTCAAATTTCACCACTCCTACAAATGGTAACCTACCATTAACATCTAAAACACCTTCTAAGTTAGCTTTAGAATTAATAGATATACCAATTGGTGAGACAGATGAAGAACTAAATGTTGTAAATGCGCCAGTAGATGATACTAATGTACCAGGATTTGTTATAGCAGTAAAGGATGAAGAAAATGGTGCAAATACAGTTTTGTCATTAAATGCAGTCGCAAAAGGTCCGTACAAATTCTTAGATAATCCATTGGTAGTTGAGATGCATTTGCTTGAGATCTGAAAAAAGGATATACGAAGTTATAACAAAGAAGAATCATAGTACTTTGTTGTTGTAAGTAAAGTAGCAAACGAAAATACAGTCAACTTGATGGTCAGTGGTCATGGGTAAAATCTTATACATAGACAGGCCACAATCATAACCGCACAATCAACCACAAATGCGTAGCTACACCTGAGACAAAAGTTGGAACGCCTCGGAAAAGTATGTCTCCTTACCACACCCTCCAAACCAGAACATAGCAGCACTTAACACTGCTGTTATTAGGCAGAAATAGGTGTGGCGGTGGTGCCGCCGGATACGAATCAAAAAACAAAGTGTTCTACCACCTTCATATTACCTGGGTCGCAAAAGTTTGGACAAGGACGATATAAAAATAATATTTAGGCGCCATTTTTGTTTCTCAGACTTTGACCAAACGACGATTAACACTTTAATTTCTCAAACACAATAATGCAATAATTACTAAACCTTCAAAATTTCTTTATATACTGAAACACAGTTATCGTTAATTACTAAATAGAATTCGCGGAAAATATTTTTAGCATTAACATCGTGAAAATATTTATATTTTGTGCGTGACTTTTTTGTGCAATCACAGTTTTTTTTTTAATAAAGTGACAAACAAAACGTTTCAATTTAGAAATATTGTTGATTTGAAAGAAGCAATTTCATTGGTTTTGAAGATTTGAACGAAATGTTAAATTTTTATTACTTTTTTAAATGTCATGATGTTACTGAAGTAAAAACTGATACTCATCTTAATCTATTGATACTCAATTAATAATCAACTTAACAAGTAAAGTTCGAAAATTATCAATTTTTGCCTCGCTTAATTGCTTTTCGTACTCTAGGTTTAAGAGTCTCAACGCATCTAAGAGTAATCTCAAATAAAACTTTAATCCTATTTCGCGTTAGTCTGATGTCCATACGATAAATTAACATTAGAATTGTATATAAAAGTATATTATATAAAAGTGTAACCTTTTTGTTTTTTTTCTTTTCGAGGGGGAAACTTTCAAACCGAACGACGAAACCCGACGTCGTGGGAGCGACGCCGGGTTAAGTGGGATTTTTACCCCACTAAAACCCCCCCGGTGGCCGTCCTCAACGCTTGTTGGAGAACTCCGGGATCTCTGACGGAACAGAATCGGAGCCCAAGCGCGATGCCCGGATCTGGCGAAACTTACGAGTATCATATTTATATTCTTCTATAAATATCTCGTTTAGAATATTCAATACAAGGCATTATATACTTGAGAGTCCTAGTATCATAAGAATCTGACATAGCAAGAGACAGAGATTCATTGTTCATTGTCATCAACCCATTACTGTCCCACTGCTGCGCACAGGTCTCCTCACAGAACGAGAAGTATTAGGCCATAGTCAACCGCGCTGGCCAAGTGCGAATTGGTAGACTTTACATACCTTTGAACTCTTTTTTTTTTAATACGCTTTTATTAGCTTCAGACGTATGTATGTTGGTATGTTAGTATGTAACGGAATCTTTGAACATGATTTTAACCCCCTTCAATTTTTAAGATATCTCAGGTATGAAGGTTTCCTCACGATGTATTCCTTCACCGTTTAAGCAAGTGATTATTAACTTCTAATACGCACATAACTTTGAAAAATCAAAGGTGCGTGCCTGGGATTTGATCCTCGCAGCTCTCGATCAAGAGGCCGCGTTTCTTAACCACTGGGCTATTACTGCTTCAGAGGTGTTCCTTTCTTCCTAACTGAATTCTAATTTTGTTTATTTCTTTAATAACATAAAAGTACTATTTCATAACTGGTCATTGAGTTCAGTTTTTAAAGTATGTATATGATCACTTGATCAGTCTATTTATACTTTTAGCAAATGGAAGGTCTATAACAGCAGGTGATACAGTTGAAAAGAAACCAAAAAATACAATAAAAACATAATTTATTTAACAAATAACAACTAACTAATAAACAGACCCACATCTTGGATATCCATTATACCCAAACCCATACCCAGGACCTGGGTAGACCTGTACTGGAACCTCTGGAAGAACCTCATTAACGATACCAATGTTACCGTCACCACATCCATATGACACTATACCTTGACCGAACACTGGTAATGGACCTTCCAGAGCTACCACTCCTAAGAATGGTAGCTGACCAGTCACTGCTAATGGTCCTTCGATTAGCATACTGTCTGTTTGAACTGTTACTCCACTGGGAATTAGAGTAGATTTACTAGTTACTCTAAAACCTCCTCCATTTGAAGATGGAATTTCCAGAAGAGAGAGGCAAGGTCCAGAGAATATAGCAGGTCCAAGAGGAGCACTAGGGAGCCCGTAAGGTCCAAGGTTTGGAACTTGAGGCCCGTAGAACCCGTTGGCTGCGTATCCGTTCACGTAACCATTAACTCCTAATG
Organism: Epargyreus clarus clarus; assembly: GCA_014595695.2. Classification (NCBI taxonomy): domain Eukaryota; kingdom Metazoa; phylum Arthropoda; class Insecta; order Lepidoptera; family Hesperiidae; genus Epargyreus; species Epargyreus clarus. Next base: position 949,654 of record JACTTY020000124.1, read on the forward strand.
CATTCGGTCCAAACGGACCAATGTACTGGCTGGTAATGGTCTGAAAAAAATGCAAATAAATTTTTACCCACTTTGAACGGTCCAATTAATTTAAAATTTAAAAACAATTATCAACAACCGATGACAATACACGATTTATATAATTTTATCGCATTCACCTCATCAGGATCGTCAGGAATCAGGATTAACGATTTTCCCTGTGCGATTTTAGCGTGGTTTTTAGTTTTTAAACTAAAATTATATTTCAATTGACAACAAACGGCTTTGCAAAAATTAGCCAAAATAGACTTACCTGAACTAGAAAAGCAAATATACAAAATACAACAGTCTTAAACATTTTGTTGTTTTAAATCGATAGAAACAGCTAATAAATGTTATATTAATGAGAACACCTTTTATATAAAATAATGATGACATAGATTATGAGTTATGAAAAGATTATAGTGTTGCAAATAGTAGTTACATAACAATGATATAATAATGTTGTATCTATTAAAATAGTTTCAACTGTTATCAGTTGAGACGTGGATAATTATAATATTAATAATTTTATACATGAAGTTAATCAGGAGTATCAAAAAGTAGAAATAGTTTAGTGAAGTAGAATCCTTTGTAGTTCGAGTCCGGCGGCATCATCGCTACACCTATTTCTGCCTAATAACAGCAGTGTGCACCTAAACGCCGCTGTGTTCTGGCTCGAAAGGCTTGGTAAGGGAGATTTTGGGAGCTTTTCCGAGGCGTTCCAGCTTAACCTTCAGGGGTAGCGGCGCATCTGTGGTCGACCTCAGGTAGGAATAGCTTATCCTATTCGGGGTTGATTACAAATGTCCATGTGCGGCAGTAGCCACTTACCATCAAGTGGACAGGTATAAAAGAGTGTCTTTTAAAGATAAAAAATTGGCACACGTATGGAGTGTTTTGCGTCGCTTCATCTATGTAGCAAAACATTTTCCGCTGGGAAATTGTTAGCGTTTAAAAGTTAGAGTTCTACTAGCTGACCCGGCAAACGTTGTGTTGCCCTTATCACTTATCACTTAGGGATATGCAAAATAGATAGTAGCCGATTCTCAGACCTACTGAATATGCATATAAAATTTGGTGAAAATCGGTATAGCCGTTTCGGAGGAGTACGGTAACTAACATTGTGACACGATAATTATATATATATATAAGATATCAGTTTTGAGTAAATGACATTTGATTAATTGTCTTAATTTCATTTAGTGATTTGAAATTCGATTCTCACTGGGGGTCCTGTTTGGTCCCAGGTACGCCTCTGACTTTTCCGTGAGCGTTTAAGAAATAATTTATCACATGCTTCAACGGTGGAAGCAAACCTGGTAAGACCTACTCTCCTGAAAGATTTTCGAATGTTTTCAAAGGTTAGCTTGCTTCTGTGACCTAACCATTTTATTCTAAGAGAGACCTAAGAGTAACAAACTTGGATTGATGATAGTTTTCATGATATAGAACTAAGTTCATTTATTCTAAAACAAGTAGCAAATAAACAGGCAGTGCACCTGATGGCAAGTGGTCTATGCTGCCCAGGGACATTTATAACCAACTCGATATACAACAAGTTTTACCTGAAGCCTACAAAAAAAGAGTTTGCACTCCTAAGGAATTATGTAGTCAACTCACATGTAAGTCAGTCGACATCCACGCAATGCAAATCAAAGTTGGTAGTTAATCAATAAAACTCAAAAAAAGTCGCCAAATTACTCAATTTATTATTAATTTACAGCTACAATCCACGAGTTATCAGAAGAATCCGCCACAGCCGCAAGCGCAGGTACCCGTGATGGTCACCGTGCCAGACGCGCAGACGGGGCCAGCGAACTCCACAGCACCGAGGATGGGCACCTGTCCAGCAACAGCAGTAGTACCAGCGGACGGTAACTCACCAGCTACTTCAACTTCTCCTACACCAGAACCACCGTAGGCACCAGCGGGGCCAGTCTCAAGATCAGCACCAGCAAAGCCATAAGGTCCGAAGCCTCCATAACCATAGTAACCTCCATAACCCAGGCCATAAGCACCGAAGGGCTCCCCGTAAAAGCCTCCATAACCCAGGCCATAAGCACCGAAGGGCTCCCCGTAAAAGCCTCTATAACCATAAGGACCATAGGGGTAAGCACCATAACCGTAGCCACCAAAGGGTGCGTCCCAAGCACCTATTCCATAGCCATAAGGACCGTAGCCGTAATCTCCGCAGAATCCGAAGACATTCTGAAAAAGATAATTCATAGGTGACTTAAATTCATATAAACACAACGGCGATAATCCTGCCTTACGGCAATATTTTATCACTCTGAGCGACGGATATCATAGATAATTGTAGATAAGATAAGATAACGTTCCAAATGAATGTTACGAGGTAACGGATCAAGATTGCCCGATTCGTAAAATATCTGCTGCTTAGTTTATATTAAAATGATATGAAGACTCCATATTTTATAACATACGAGGACAACTCTTACCTGCAGGAAGCAAGCTTGAAGACAGATGAGGGCGAAAACAAAGGTATTCATGATGAGCTCAGTGTACCAACTGCAATGATTTGTTTTGAACAAACAACCTTTTATACGAAAGATTCTCTTGAGTTCATGTTACTATGTGAATGTGTTGTAACATTACCTCTTGTACGTGATGATATTTTCGTAAATCATGCACTTTTCTTGGATATCCTTTTAAAACTGTTTACAAATATTTATTTTTATTTCCGTTTATCTAACGTGCGTGTTATAATTATTTTTATGGAGAGTAGTATGTTTGATTTGTAATTTTCCATGATGCGGGAATTTGTAAAGGCGTTGCTAAAACTAGGTGGGGAGAGTTTTGGAAGATATAAAAGGGTTACCGATTTATAGAGATCGTTTTATCCTCATATTGCGGGATCAGGAGCAGGGTTGCTTATTGACTGACGCCCGTTATATAATCAATCAATGTTTTGTCTATCAAAGATTTAAATTCGGCAATTTCTGTTCAATTTCTGAAATTTTGATCTATAGATTGATTGTACACAATCAGTTAAATTTTAATAATGGGTGTATATCAAAATAAAAATTAAATCTTCATTATTTTAAACAAAGTTTTACCTAGTAACACCTATCGTATCGTCGACATTATTAATATTTCCTTCAAACCCAAACCTACTTAATATGTCACGTTTTATTTCAAAATCATCTTCATTAATTTCGACATTAAGGTTAAGGTCTTTTGATAATTTTCCTTAGCCTTGACTAACGTAACCTAACCTAACCTAACCTATTTAAATATCGTCTATTGCTTACAAGCTTTCATAATTAGCCCTTTCAGGGTAGGTTAGCGGGTGGCATGTATGATTCAAAGGTATGTGAAGTCTACCAAGATGAACTTGGCCAGCGCGGTGGAGTATGGCTCAATCCTTTTCATTCTGAGAGGAGACCTATGCTCAACAGTAAGACAATGATGGGTTGACGATAATTACAACTGACTCAGGGAATCCTAGTACAGAACCCTTTCGGTGGTCAATGAATGTAGAAAAGAAGAAGCTATCTTATCTTAAAAGAATTCATAGTTTATTGTTCATAACTGAACGTGACTGAACTATCAGTAACTAATAGGTGAAGGAATTCACAAATTCCTAGGCACGTCTGAATTTCGTTAGTTAAAAATTAATCATTAGTTGTTTCACGATAAATCAGTATTTGTAAAACGAAATTTTCAAAATTCTCAGTGGAAAGTTTACCAATCCAATTTGGTCTAAGCCCCTCTCACTCTGTAAGGAGACCCGTACCCAGTAGTGGGACAGCAATGAGTAGAGTAACGTAGTCAGATTTGAAGGACATAGACAACATGATGCATTCCAAAGACCTCGCAGCAACTTATTCTGCTACTACATTTTTTTTACAAGATAGGAGCAGCAGACGAGCATGCAGTCCACCTGATGGTAAGTGACTACTGCCTCCCATGGCTGTCTGTAATGAACCCCAGATAGGATTAGATATTCCTACCTGTAGTCGGCCACAGATGAGCCGCCAACCCGGAGAACTATGCTGGAACGTCTCGGAAAAATATGTCTCCCTTACCACACCCTTCACACTAGAACACAGCAACGCTTAACACTGCTGTTACGAGGTAGAAATAGGTGCGGTGGTGGTGTCGCCGGAGACAAACCACAAGGGTTCAAAATAACCGCAAAGTACGTTTCCGCAAAGTACGTTACTTTGCGGAAATCCATGCTATTAAGTTAAGATTAAAACTACTTCGCAACAATCCGCTATAAATATGTATGATGGGTATACATTTTAAACCATGCAGTATGTACCACCCTTCCTCCCTCAAAGGATGCCTGCAGATGCAAAATATTAAAAATATACACCACCATACATACCACCACCAACATGTGTTTGGCTCCAAAACGGAGCATCATCAGGGTAAGTTGACTCAAAGACGGTCAATCGTTAAGATAAGATAAGATAAGGTTTTAAATAATAAAAGTGTATGAGGAATCCCAAGTCTGTTGGTTGGGCAACCGTGTTATGTGGTCAAACTTAACTCGTGTCTAAAGTACGCAAAAGAATTTAGAACTTTCTTACTTTCGATGTCGTTGGAGGAAGTTCAATCCTTAGTAATATTATAAATCCGAAAGTAACTCTGTCTGTCTGTTTGTCTCTTCTTCACGCCTAAACCACTGAACCGTTTTAATGAAATTTTGTAGAAAGATAGTCTGAGACCCGAGAAAGGACATAGGATAGTTTTTATCCCGGAAATCCCACGGGAACTAGGGATCTAAGATCGATTAATCGGAGAATCGATCTTTTGGACCAAAAGGTCGATTATTTTAATCGATGTCGATATTAGTAAGGATAGAATCGTAAAGAATGCATTTGATCAAGGCAAAGTTGTTGTCCATGAGCCCACGGCACGGTTTCAGAGTTGGTACGACCAATTTTCGCCAGATGGCACCACTTTCCTTCTAATGAATTTCAGTTTTATGTATGTTAGTATGTCATAATATTTTCTTTTAAACGCGGGCGAAGCCGTGAGCAAAAACTAGTTACTAATAATTGATTAAGTTCTTTCAACTCTCCAGTTTGTATTACTAAGACTGAACTACCACTGCTAAAAGGCAAAAGATACTGTTTGGTTGCTATCATTGGACAATAATCTCGTCCCAAAATCAGAAAGTTAAAACAAACTACCATAAGTTACTGTAATCAAGAGGCGTTAGTCAATTTCATTCATCTTCTAGAACTTATTATGCATTAGAATAATGAATAGTATTGATAACTCTAAGTATAATCTCATTATCTTTATTAAACAATGCAAAGCGATTCTCAGAATAACTCTCTGCTAAAAAACATCTCATTCCTGTGTTTAGTCTAAGCTAAGGACGTTATTTTATTCAATAAAGATTTTATGCAGTGCTTTATTTGTGATACTTTGTAGTTTTTAAATTATATTTTAGCTCTGAATTACTTTAATGATTTATCCCAGATTTTTTAAAGAAATGTATTTAAATTCTGACTCCTGATTTTCAATTTTGATTCCAAATCCATGGAAATAAAATACAATATAAATTGTAAATGCAATGTTAATTTTATTCTTCATAAAAAAAAAATATTTTAAATTCTTAATAGTAAGCTCCATAGGGACCAGGTCCGTAGGGACCAGCGCATCCGCAAGCGCAGGAACCAGCAATGGAGACGGCACCAGCGGCGGGGACGATTCCTCCGAACTCCACAGCGCCGAGGATAGGCACCTGTCCGGCGACGAGGGTGGTACCGGCGACGGGCAGCTCACCAGCGACGGCGACCTCACCGATGCCAGCACCGCCGTACGCTCCAACGGGTCCGGTAACGAGGGGACCGGCTAGAGGCCCAGCGATGCCGTAAGGTCCAGCGACGCCATAAGGTCCAGCGGCAAGAGCAGCTCCACAGGGAGCAATCGCAGGTCCGATGCACTGGCCGAAGACATTCTGTAAAAGAAAAAATTAAGAAATTCATGAATCTGTGCAGAATAAGTGGAACAAAATGGTAGTGGTAGACGTAAAGTAACGAAAAAGAAGTAAGCACAAGGGGTGTAGAGGGGGTAGAAGAAAGCGCGGGCATTTTTGCAACGATTTTAATTCAAAAAAAGTAACCGCCAAATACTTTGTCTAATAAAATCAAAATCGAGCTATCAAGTATCAAGAAATAATTATAAAGAAGACGCCCAAAAGTGCTCCAGCGAAAACTCATAAAAAATAGGTAAAATAATGAACATTTTGGTCCTTCGAGCCGGTGGAGCATAATTACAGAACAAGATTTTACCTGGACCAGGCAAGCCTGAACAGCAAGGATCAAGAAGGCGAAAGACGACATGTTTGGACAAGTAAAGCACCAAGAATGATTCGTCGGCCACTGTCCACACTTTTATAATAACATATATTGTATTGCGTCAATACATTTTGAAACAATATGATACCGTCTTTTGAAAATATACGAATGTAAAACTTTGTTTATCAAAATGAGCTCCACTTAAAGTAACTATGCATTTTCTTTGTTAATTTGCATTTTCTTTCTATGTACTTGCTGTTGATGCAAACTTATTTTTGCTTGGAATTTTACCAAAAAAATATTTTAGTTGAGTATGAGTCTGCATTTTCTATACACTTTTTGTTGTTGTCAACTAATTTTTGCCTGTAACTTTTCTTGTCGGGTAACTACTGCAGTTATCTAGCAATCCTGGCTTAAACATTGATGTCTCATTCAGTCATTTCCTAATTTTTAAGTAGAGGATGAATTTTGAAAGATAATGAAGGTTATTTAAATAAAAATCCATGTTTCTGGGTTTGAGGTTTCAGCAGCAGAAACAATTTGTGCGTCATCTGGTCTTTTAAATGTAGAACCATGTGTAAGAAAATTGTCGATCTACCACTCAGCAAAATTGCAGCCTATTAGTATGAATGGTTTAGGAACGCATACGGACAAACAAACATTTATTGATGTGAAACATCTATAGCCGCACGTAAAACCGATTTCTGGCGTGGCGACGCTTACCTTTAACTACATAGACAAATGTTCTATAAGGGACAGAGCTATTGGAACAATTTGATAAAAAAGACAACTAGTGTTTGACCTTGCGTTTCAAGTGTACGCAAACGTAAATCTGGAAAAAAACCGTAATATTTTATTTTATCATTATGACATATTTAGTTGCTATCACAATATGTTCTTTTCTGCATATTACTTTTACAAAATAATGTCAATGTTTCACGTCTGCCAGGCGTCCCGTGACGGCTTTTTTTTATATAGATAGCAGTCATAAGTTTAAGGTGGTAGAACCCTTTGGCGTTCGGCTCTCGAGGAATTTCTATTCCTGCTTAATAACAGCATTGCTAAGCGCTGCTGCGTTCTGGTTTGAAGAGTGTGGTAAGGGAGACATACTTTCCGAGGCGTTCTCTCATAGTCCTCAGAGGTAGCAACGCATCTCTAGCTGACTTCTAGTAAGATTCTTATCTAATCTGGAGCTAATTACAGATATCCATCGGCGGCAGTAGCCGTTAAACATCATCATAGAGCGAAAATAACTCCGTAACGCCTTCCAAAAAATATCGTTTAAATTTCAATCCGATTAATGGAGTATGTAACACTGGAGCTATTTCAAACAATTATCGATAAAAACCTAATCACCTATTTTATAACACTCATTTTCACTCTTATCGTACTAACTTATAAATATCACAATACTAAGTAACTTACTAAAACTTACTAAACAATAATACTAACCTCGAAGTCACGTAGACCTAGATTTTCCCAACTGTCCACAGAAACTATTACGGTGTTGATATGACTGTGTTTTGTGTATATAAGCCTGGTTTGGACAAAGTGGGTCATTCTCGAATTTGATTTTGAAGAAGCTAATATGTCTCTGAAGATTGTCCTCGCTGTCTGCGCCCAGGCGCTTCTTATCCAGGTAATTACTTTAAATCTAGATATAAAATAGGATCCTCTATTAGAAACCTTTTCTTGGGAAATGGACCTTGGCAACTTTTTGAAGGTGGTAGAACACTTTGTGGTCCGGCGGCACCACCGCCACACCTATTTCTGCCTGGGTATAGTAAGGGAAGGGTATACTTTTCCGAGGCGTTCTAGCTTAGTTCTCAGCAGGAACTATATGAGTCAAATACTCATTCGTTCTGCTTAGTTAATGGGAAACAACTATTATAAATTGACAGTACAAATAATTTCCTTTTGACCACGTTACAAACATTATTAACTATTATATATTTTCCAGAGCATTGCTGCTCAGTGCATCGGTGCTCCTTTCGCCGGCGCTCCCTTCGTTGCTGCTCCCCTCGCCGCTGCCCCTTGCGCCGCGGCTTGGTATGATGCACCCTACGCCGCCGCTCCCCTAGCCGGCTGGGCTTATGGACCCGCTGGAGCTCTCGCCGCCTCCAACGGCCCCGGCCTCGCCATCTCCTCCGCCTCTCCTCTGATCCCCGCCGGAGTCTCCGTCCTGTCTGAGAACGCTTACGAAGGCACTCTTGCTGTTGGTGGTGCTCTGCCCTTCCTCGGAACCGTCGCTATCGAGGGCGCTCTGCCCACCGCTGGTGCCGGTGCTGTCGCTTACGGCTGCGGCAACGGAGCTGTCGCTATCACCGCTGAGGATGCTGGTGCCTACGGCTTCGCTGGTCTGGCTGGTCCTCTCGGCTACGGAGCTTATGGTCTTGCTGGTCCTCTTGGTTACGGTCCTGGATGTGGATGCGGATGTGGCGCCATCTACTGAGATCTTTTAGAAGATAAAAGTACTCATGTTGAAAGCAAAATAAATAAATGATGATTAATTCATAAATATTCTCTTTTATTACCGTATTGCACATGACTTCCCTTGGACATTATATTGCGCTTACAATGAAAAGGATGACTGCTACTTAAATTTTGATTAGAAATTTCATAAAAGCTTTACAAATTACTGTTTTGTTTTAGTCCTAGCATTACATAGTGCAGTACAAGTGGGTAAAAATATGTTACTACTGTAACTAGCTACTTTCACTCTTATACCCATAGAAACAAAATATACTATCATCCAAATCCATATTAGTGACTAATTCTCTCATAAACATTTTAAAGTTATACACGTGAGAAGTAATTTTTCATAAATTACTTTCATGCGAGTGACTAAAGTAAATTAGAAGCCTCAATTTCATTACTTTTAAAAATACAAGGTGGCGGAGAATGAATCATCCAATTTTGTTTTTGAATAACTTTTGTACTAAATAAAAATAAGTGATTTTGCCGAATGGAAATCTTTACTTGGACCCGTAATTCTATTTGCTAATTGGAAATGATGACTTCTGTCAAGTATCTGCCACAAGCGTTGACACACATTTGCGCCCGTTTTATTACATTTAACATGTGTTCCGGTGGTCAGTGGCAGTCGCCCAGTGTGTTCTACTCTTCGCCGCTAGAGATTCAAAAATCATCTTACACATTAGATTTCTTCCGTTTGGCGTGACCAAGTGGGGCAGCTGGAAACCTTTGATCCATACATCAACTATCTTGCTCTGGGAGGTCTATTAGCGACGCTCTTGAAGGTAGCCGTTATGTCTATCACATTTCCCCGATGGAGACATTCATCATCATCAACCCATTACTGTCCTACTGCTGGGCGCAGGTCTCCTCTCAGATTGAGAAGGATTAGGCCATAGTCCACCGCGCTGAAGTGCGAATTGGTAGAATTTACTTACCTTTGAAAACCTTTTTACCTCAGACCCCTCGATCAAGAGACCGAGTTTCTTCACCACCAGGCTATCACTGCGTGAACCTTAGTCTCGTGGAATAATCCAGTGAAAAGTATAAGATAATTATAAATTACTTTATAATAGCTTTCTTCTGTATGATGTTATTTCTTTTAACTGTTTTTAGGATATGGATCGAAATATTTTTTGTTTCTTATTTCAATTTACTTTATAAATGTTTTTTTTAATCCACAAATACACATATTAACTGTTTAAATGTAAAAAATACAACGTAGAATCTTTCTGCAGTAATCTTCTACGTTTCTTAATTTACTATTAATTTCAAAAGTAGGTAACAAATTAGTTTATTAATAAAATCAGGATAATCACCATCTTTATTTGTATAGAAATAGTCGAGGATAATTAAAAACTTTACACTTTGAGGTTAATTAAAAAATATATGTTTGTTGAAATTTTAGCTTTATTTACACAAAAAAATTGTTTGGTATTTAAATCAGTAGATGTATCCAGGTCCGTAAGGACCGGCTCCGTAGGGACCAGCGCATCCGCAAGCGCAAGATCCCGCGATGGAGACAGCACCAGCAGCGGGGACGATTCCTCCGAACTCCACAGCGCCGAGGATAGGCACCTGTCCGGCGACGAGGGTGGTACCGGCGACGGGCAGCTCGCCAGCGACGGCGACCTCACCGATGCCAGCGCCGCCGTAGGCTCCGACAGGTCCGGTAGCGAGGGGACCGGCTAAAGGTCCAGCGGGTCCGTAGGGACCAACGAAGGGACCAGGTCCATAAGGACCAGCAAATGGACCAGCGCAAGGCGCAGGAGCAGCGATGCACTGGCTGAAGACATTCTGTAAAAATAAATTTAGAATAAGTTTAAGGTTAGAACAAACAAGCCTAGTAGTGGTGAATAAAGAAACTATTGTAGTGATACTATCAACACGGTTACCCACTAGATATCGCCTAGTAACAGATATATAAATTTGTTTTGTCATTTTTAAAAAGTGTAGTATGGAAGAAAACGTTGCATATGCCGACGACTTACACCTCAAAGGTATTGCTAAGCTATCTGGAAGGCCTCGGAAAAGAATGTTTCCCTTACCACACCTTTCACACTGGAACACAACAGCATTTAACACTGCTGTTACTATGCAAATATAGGTGTGGCGGTGGTGCCTCGGAGTCCAATCACAAAGAGTTATATTATCTTAAATAAAAGGACATCAGGGAAGCATTAGCTTGATGTAAGAGACTGCTTATGAATTTGTAAAACAATTTAGAGAAATTCCTTACCTGGACCAAACAGGCCTGGATGCAGAGGAGAGCGAAAGCAAAGGTGTTCATTTTGATGTTATTTCAATGGATAAAGTTCCAGAATGATTTGTTTTTGAAACTACTGCGCTTTTTATAACAGTAACCTACATTACTCCTTATTTATGACAACATTTTGAAATTCACTGAACGTGTTTTTCTCCTAATGTTACTGTAATTTCTTAATTCGTTTTATCGTTTCGTGAAAGCATTTCTTTAATATTTTCATTTCTATGTTGTTGATGTAGCAATGTTGATTGTTTGTATTCCTTTATTATTATTTTGGTGTGAAACATCTATAGCCGCACGTAAAACCGATTTCTGGCGTGGCGACGCATGCCGTGGCGACGTCACGTCGCCACGCTATACGATGGTATATATATACAGTCTATATGCAGTAGTGTGTACGGTGTGGCGACGCGTCGCCATGCGCAATCGAATTCAATAAATAGTCATCGTTATCTGAAAAAAAATCGTAATATTTTATTTTATCATTATGACATATTTAGTTCCTATCACAATATGTTCTTTTCTGCATATTACTTTTACAAAATAATGTCGATGTTTCACATCTGCCAGGCGTCCCGTGACGGCTCACATTTTTTGGTATATATTTATTTTCTCTGGTTTACCAGGTTATATGAAATAACACGGGCACAGCCAAGTGTTAATTCAGAATGATAGCGTTGGTTTCATGTAAGGTGTTATTATCAGTATCTAACTGAAGGAATTTTCTAACTATCCTGCATTTATTATTATTATTATTAACATTTACACTACTGGACATTTGTTCCTATGAGAAGGGTTTTATGAAAGGTCATTGCTTGCCACTGGTTTGTAGATTGTATTCAAAAATTGACAAGACTGCAGAGCCCTGTGGCTCGTTTTGTTTGTAATCGATTTATAAAGTTTGACAAGTAATTAATTTAAAAAATCAAAAACCCGACTGCACCAAAAAGGCTGAAATAGAATTTCCAAAAGCAGTGAAATAGGCATTTCATTATTTTTATCCAGAAAACCAAATACAAAGTTTCAAAGTAGGTGTCTGCTTCAAAAACAAAAAAATGTTCAAACAATATTATCCTATTTTATCCTCGTAGTGCTCATTTACGCTATGTAAAGAACCTATGTGTAAAATTCCAGCACGCTTAAGTTCAGCGGTTTCCCTTTGCGTTGATCTCTGGCACAGCAACTCACTCATTTAGTCAGACAGTCATCCCGATGTGTATATACGAATGTATAATATGTACTAGCTGACCCGGCAAACGTTGTGTTGCCATATAAATAAAAAAATGTTAAGGGTGAACATTTGAACACCTCTTATCACTTAGGGGTAAAAAAAATAGATAGTGGCCGATTCTCAGACATACTGAATATGTATATAAAATTTGGTGAAAATCGGTGAAGCCGTTTCGGAGGAGTACGGTAACTAACACGAGGATTTATGTATAAGATAAATTATTTAATGTATGTGTAATCTCCTCTTAAATTTCTTTATTTTGACACCCTACTCGATAGGTTTAATTAACTTTTTTTAAAACGTGTTACTATTTCGCGAAAAAATCCACCATTTACGGTCTATAAATTATATAACTTCAGTAAATCAAAGTTTCGGTCATTATTTTACCTCGTTAGAGGATGAACTTAATTATTTTTATCCAACAAGCCTGATACAAAATTTCATAGTGTTTGCTTCAAAATTTAAGATTGTTCAAATGAACTTTTAACCCTTATTTTACCCTCTACGGGGTTGATTTTTCGGAGGGGGATAAATTAGTGCGTACTTGTTCCTATTCAGCAAGCCAAATACAAAATTTTATAGTAGTTGCTTCAAAATTAAAGGATTTCAAAAAAACTGTTTTCCCCTATTTTACCCTCTTAAGGGTAGAATTTCCAAAAGACCTTTCTTAGTACTTATTAACGCTATATAGAAAACCTATGTGCAAAATTACAGGACTGTAAGGTCCTTGGTTTAGGCTGTACGTTGATTTCTGAAAAATTAAAAAGTAATTTAGTTAGTCAGTCAGTCAGTCACCTTGCTGTTTTATATATATACAAATATGTTTTTATAATCTCCGTTTAATTTCCTTTCATTTGATACCCTACTCGATAGGTTCGGTTAACTTATTTTTTTAAATGTGTTACTATTTCGCGCCAAAAATCCGCCATTTTGATTTTTTTTTTTACTAACACCTATCTAAGGACACTCGGGTCATTGAGACAAATATAATGACACCTTAACTGTTGAAATTCATCCAGCCGTTTGTTAGATCGGATCAAATAAAGAAAGACAAACATACAAGATACGCGCGAAAAACATAACCCTTCCTTGGCAGTCGGGTAAAAAAAGGTAGGAGCAATTTTATAATATTGAGATAGCAAATAAGCATGCAGTCCACCTGATGGTAAGTGGCTACTGCCGTCATGGACATCACTAATCAACCCCCGATAATATTAGATTTAGTATCAGATACGTTGCTACCCTTGAAGACTAAGTCGGAAAACCTCGGTTAATTATTTCTGCTTCACATTCTCCAAACGAGAATATAACAACACATTGCTGTTATTTGGCAGAACTAGGTGCGGCGGTGGTGTCGCCGGAGACGAATCGCAGAGGGCTTTACCACCTTCTAAAACCTTCTAAGTTGGAAGTCATTACCCTCGCTTATCTATAGCACCCAATACAATGACCATATTATGTAGATCAAAATATATTTCTGAGAGACTAAAAAGAAGACGAATTTTGAAAAGAGTTGAAATTCGTATCTGCAACTTAATGTTATCATAATAGTACTTCACAAATTAGTACTTACATTTATATTATTAACTAGCTGACCCGGCAAACGTTGTGTTGCCATATAAATAAAAAAAATGTTAAGGGTGAACAACCCTTATCACTTACGGGTATGATTTCTATGATTATTTTTTATGGAATAGTTAATACTGTTAACTTTTTTAATTAGGGCTGACGAGAGTGTTATAAACGTAGGAGTAGACAAATATAATCAGAAAGCTTTGAACTGCTAAGCTATCGGGAGTTACACGTGTTATTGTTTTTGGAGTTTACTCCTTAAGAAACGATTTGAGTTATAAGGCCCGGTACGGAAATTTTATGAGGAGTAAAATCAAGTGTAACACGAAAAGTTGAGGCGTAACGGTAACCAAAATATGAATCAAGAGTGCTTTTATTAATTTAAAATACAGTAAGTTCAAATCCCATATAAAAGTAATTATTACAATAAAAATAATTAGCAATATATAAAACATTAAAACGTCATTAACTAATTTGTTTACATTTTTGCATAAATTAAGTTATAGGTTTGATCATTTATAAACACTGTGAAAAATATGAACATTGGCGCCATAATATGATTAACAATCTTTTATGAACGTTTTTAAAGAAGAGTTACATATAAAATCAGTAAGCAATTGAATAAGATATAATATTAGCAAAATAAGTTTTTAACATAAAGAGGCTTTTGTAAGTTACTGATATATTAATTTAACTTATAAAAATGGATGCATTATTGATCAGCACCATCTATCAACGATAAACGGGCAAAATCAAAACAGTATTATTTAATATTTATTACAGAATTATTGCTAATGAATTATGTTCAAAATAAGTTATATAAAATTAGCAATACGTTTTAAATGAATTCTAGAATTATAAAACATTCAGAAACAATCCAAATTACATATAATAACATGTTTATTGAGTCTCATATAAATTTCATCCGTAAATTGCAACAAGGATATTTTATAGATGCAAAGAAATTATAATTATTAAGTTTTAAGTTATAAAACGTTTAACATTGTTTTAAATATAAATAATTATATTATATTAAAATTTACTTTAATATAAACAATTATATTAAGTTACCATTATAATATTTGGAACCAAAATACATAGATTGATAAACTTGCAAACTTACAATTTATAAAACTTGCCACTAGATGGCGCTATTTTATATTATTTTGTAACACACTTTATGTAATACGCATTATTGAAGTAATATAAATAATCCGAATAATTACAGATATATGCTTGTTTCTCTTATCATTTTAGCAGATGCGTTCATTTACCTACCCTTTTTTCTATTCGATATATATCATAATTATCATTCGTAAGGAGTAAACTCCAATCGTGCGTCGTAGCTGGCACACACACACTTTTTTTAAGGAGAACATTTCCGTCATACATGATTTCTGTGTAGCTTTAACCATTAAGGTTGCACACGCGACGGAAGCTTAGAAAATGGAGTATTTTTTCCGTTTTCACAACATTTCCCTTCACTGCTCTGCTCCTATTGATTGTACCGTGACGAAAACTATACTATAACCAGCTCAGGAGTATGAAAAATAATTGTACCTAGTTTCGTTAAAATCCATTGAGTAGTTTTTGTTTCTATAAAGGTTAGACAGACAGACAGACAGACAGACAGACAAAAAAATTACTGATTGCATTTTTGGCACCAGTATTGATCCCTAATGACCCCCTGATAGTTATTTTGGAAATATATTTCATGTACAGAATTGACCTGTCTACAGATTTATTATAAGTATAGATTATTGATGTTAATATACTCGTATCAAAAGAGAAATACTCCGTCAAATATATTACAAACATATTATAATTATGAAACTTATAATTATTACGTTCTATTTATAAAATGTGTCAATAAGTAAGTAAGTAATAATGTAACACATTTTACATAACCATTTGTGAAAACTATGACCAACGGTGACCAAATTTCTTTATCTGAAAAGATAATAATAAATATATTTTACTATAAATACTAATATAGAAATATTCACATTTCATTCGTTTGGTATTCAAACTATTCTTCTAACATGTCTGCCAAAACTATTGTTTTCGTATGCGCCCAGGCGCTTCTGCTTCAGGTAAAAATAAAGTTTTTTTTAATTTAAATTTAGAATCATAAAAAAATAGCAACTTTGATATTTTCTTACTCTCACAACTCTCACAACACTTGAACAACTTTCTCATATCGATAGTATCAATGTCTGCCCATAACACACTAAAAATCTAACGAAAATCTATGATTTATAATACAACAGTACTAAGTCACATTCAACAATCATATCGTAAATTTGCTATTTCATAAGGTCCTAATTTGCTTTAAATCATTATTTTCCAACTGTGTAATTTAAATATTAAAGGTACTTAATGTTTTCCAGAGCATCGCTGCCCAGTGCATTGGCGCTCCATGGGGTGCTGCGCCCTTCGCCGCTGCTCCTTTAGCCGCAGCTCCCTGCGCTGCTGCGTGGGCCGGAGCCCCCTACGCCGCCGCCCCCCTCGCTGACTGGGCTTACGCTCCCGCTGGTGCCCTCTCCGCTTCCAACGGCCCTGGATTAGCTATCTCCACTGCTTCTCCTCTCATCCCTGCTGGAGTCTCTGTCTTGTCTGAGAACGCGTACGAAGGTGCTCTGGCTGTAGGCGGCGCTCTGCCTTTCCTCGGAACTGTTGCTATTGAGGGCGCTCTGCCAACCGCTGGTGCCGGTGCTGTTTCTTACGGCTGCGGCAACGGCGCTGTTGCTATCACTGCTGAGGATGCTGGTGCCTACGCTGGTCTGGCTGGCCCTCTCGGCTATGGACCTGGTCTGACTGGCCCTCTCGGTTATGGACCTGGCATTGCTGGTATTGGCCCGTGTGGATGTGGTGCTTACTATTAAGTTTTATTATTTTAAAAGTATTGTTAACAGACGAATTCCCATATTCAAATAAAGTTTTAATATAATAAAGACTGTGTTTTTTACCCGACTGCCAAGGAAGGGTTATGTTTTTCGCGCGTATCTTGTATGTTTGTCTTTCTTTATTTGATCCGATCTAACAAACGGCTGGATGAATTTCGACAGTTAAGGTGTCAGTATATACGTCTCAATGACCCGACTGTCTTTAGATAGGTGTTAGAAAAAAAAAATGGCGGATTCTTGGCGCGAAAAAGTAACACATTTAAAAAAAAAAATGTGAGCCGTCACGGGACGCCTAGCACATGTGAAACATCGACATTATTTTGTAAAAGTAATATGCAGAAAAGAACATATTGTGATAGGAACTAAATATGTCATAATGATAAAATAAAATATTACGATTTTTTTCCAGATAACGATGACTATTTATTGAATAAACATTTATTTTCATGTGGGAGAGAATCGCACAGTCGATTGCGCATGGCGACGCGTCGCCACACCGTACACACTACTGCATATAGACTGTATATATATACCATCGTATAGCGTGCGTGCACGGCATGCGTCGCCACGCCAGAAATCAGTTTTACGTGCGGCTATAGATGTTTCACATCAAAAATAAAAAAAAAATTGTGAGCTGTCACGGGACGCCTGGCAGATGTGAAACATCGACATTATTTTGTAAAAGTAATATGCAGAAAAGAACATATTGTGATAGGAACTAAATATGTCATAATGATAAAATAAAATATTACGATTTTTTTCCAGATAACGATGACTATTTATTGAATAAACATTTATTTTCATGTGGGAGAGAATCGCACAGTCGATTGCGCATGGCGACGCGTCGCCACACCGTACACACTACTGCATATAGACTGTATATATATACCATCGTATAGCATCGTATAGCGGCATGCGTCGCCACGCCAGAAATCGGTTTTACGTGCGGCTATAGATGTTTCACATCAAAAGGGTGCGTGTACTTATGTACGCGCGTGAGAAGTTATACTTCTAGCTAATCGACATAGCTAATCTATATACAGGGTGAACTTTAAATAGGCCTTGATTAACGATAAATGCTGAGAGGAGTTGCGAGGCCGATTTCAATAAAAACTAAAACTGCATCATTAGTTTTTAGGGTTCCGTACCTATAGGGTAAAAACGGAACCCTATTACTAAGACTCCGCTGTCTGTCCGTCTGTCACAGGCCTCTACCGCTTAAACCGTAATAGACAGACACTTGGAATTTTGACAATGTATATATATAGCTGGCACCTATAACTACAAATACTAAAAATAAAACAAAGTTGATTATAAATGGGGGTCCAAATCACGATCTCAACGCTCCGACCTTACCTGTCACGCCATCTATGCCTTCTGTGTTCAACTATATCAGGTTGTCAACACACACTGCACACGTATAGTCTGATTCACTACAAAAATTAACAACACACTAAAACTATAACAATTACACACTTTTTAACAAACGCCCTATAAAAATAAGAAAACTTTCCAGTTCAAACACGACAATCACGAAAAACATAATTTATTCCATTGAGACGATATTAGAGACGGGATTTGAGGTAGGTGGCGCCGCGGCTATGTGGTGGATTAAATCATAACTAGTTGTCCAAGTGATAATGTATCGATCTATAAAGCTTTACGCTTAGTCGCTAGATGGCGTTATCTACCAAAAAAAGTTAATGGTAAAGTTGGTATAAACTTCTAGTATGTTATATTTATGACCTACATAAATTGAAATATGTTTAAATAGAGATTTTACTAATATTTTTATATTCTGGATCGATTTCAAATTTATTAGTTAATTAAACAATAACATATATAATATATTTTTATTACAAACTTTAATTAATTAGTAATTCTTGAGTATTTCGGGAATTTTGGCAATCTGTGAGTAAAATAATTTAAAGTTAAATATGAAAAAGAGAGGTTATGTTTGTCAAGAAAACAAATAATAAACTCGTTAAGTACATTTTACATAGGTAGGCTTGAGTCATTTACTTTTTGTATTTTGAAACCTAAACACACTATTTTAGAGGGTTAGACACTACAAATGTGTTGCTGGATGTTCGTATGAAACGATGTACATAATTGCCCAAGTTGCATCTGCTTTATCGACTTATAATAGTCAAGAGCGATAGCCTATTTCTCTTTGAGACCTAATATTAACAGCGAGATTTAGGAAGATGATGGATGGAAGGAATGCATAGTAAAATGAAATAAAACTACAAGTCTTTATAATTATCTGTATTCTTCTTCAATTAATATTAAAATATCATCTAAAAATCGTGCAGGAGGTACTATATTAGTTTGATATCTAGCCCAACTTAAATACCAAATAATTGTCATTACATGGGCACAGCAGCCTACACTCCGTTTACCTACAATACAATTGCAATAATATTGCAGAATAGCTTCCTTGCTTCGGAGAGAGCTGTCAACTAAAAGATATACAAAACATGTTTTTCAATAAATATGTCTTGACAATATGCATCCTCTCAAAAGCCATTGATTATTTATTTGTAGCTGACAGCTCTCTGAGTAGGCTGCTGTCCTGTAGTTTGCACCCCGTTTAAAAATAACATATCTTGAATATGTGTTGCTGTAAAATTATTACTATAATTATTTCCTAACACACTAATGAAATCCCATGTATCAGTAACTAAGTGCTGATCACAAAGTCTGTTATTTTCAGGCACATAATATTGTATTTTACTAGTAACATTTTTCTCACAGAAATTGGAACTCTGTGTCTTTCAGTCCTTTGGCATCCCTCTATAAAACATTTGCATTGAGTTTCACTTGCCCTAACGTAATGTGGTAACGCAATAGTTGGCTCAGAATATGAGCTTCTTAATTCCCTATCTATATTCACTGGTTATTCTGGATGCGGAGGCTGCATAAATATTGGCTGGCTTTCTTCAGAAGAAGTAGATGGCCCAGACTCCATACAAACTGACGCTCTGTCAGCAGCCATCTTACATGGATGGCATATGCAATTCCCTTCTTGTATCTAAAACAAAAATATTTCATATTTATATGCTTTATATTATAATTATAAGAATCATTTGTTATGCCCATTAGCTACTTTTCTCTTCATATTTAATAAATACTTACAGTTTGAGGTAATATCCATTCTTTAATAACATTATAGATTCTTGCTTCACGAGTAGAATTATTGTGAAGTGTGTGGGTGGCTCTATGAGTGTTAAGTGAACGTCCACACCGCAGATATACATGGCGTTGGCTAAGTTGTCTAGCCTCTGCAACACTATGCCTTTCTTCTATAACCAGCTGAGCTAAATCCCAACATGCTCTGTAGACATGGTCATCACTGTTCACCTAATTGATGTTAATATTTATTGATTGAGTTAATGTTAATTGACATCAATAAATATGCCGAATTGCGCGGTAGTAAATTGTACAAATTCCACAAGAAAATATTGCAGCGATAAAGAAAATATTTCCTTTTATGGTTGAGTAATTTTTGGAGTTTACTCCTTAAGAAACGATTTGAGTTATAAGGCCCGGTACGGAAATTTTATGAGGAGTAAAATCAAGTGTAACACGAAAAGTTGAGGCGTAACGGTAACCAAAATATGAATCAAGAGTGCTTTTATTAATTTAAAATACAGTAAGTTCAAATCCCATATGAAAGTAATTATTACAATAAAAATAATTAGCAATATATAAAACATTAAAACGTCATTAACTAATTTGTTTACATTTTTGCATAAATTAAGTTATAGGTTTGATCATTTATAAACACTGTGAAAAATATGAACATTGGCGCCATAATATGATTAACAATCTTTTATGAACGTTTTTAAAGAAGAGTAACATATAAAATCAGTAAGCAATTGAAAAAGATATAATATTAGCAAAATAAGTTTTTAACATAAAGAGGCTTTTGTAAGTTACTGATATATTAATTTAACTTATAAAAGTGGATGCATTATTGATCAGCACCATCTATCAACGATAAACGGGCAAAATCAAAACAGTATTATTTAATATTTATTACAGAATTATTGCTAATGAATTATGTTCAAAATAAGTTATATAAAATTAGCAATACGTTTTAAATGAATTCTAGAATTATAAAACATTCAGAAACAATCCAAATTACATATAATAACATGTTTATTGAGTCTCATATAAATTTCATCTGTAAATTGCAACAAGGATATTTTATAGATGGCAAAGAAATTATAATTATTAAGTTTTAAGTTATAAAACGTTTAACATTGTTTTAAATATAAATAATTATATTATATTAAAATTTACTTTAATATAAACAATTATATTAAGTTACCATTATAATATTTGGAACCAAAATACATAGATTGATAAACTTGCAAACTTACAATTTATAAAACTTGCCACTAGATGGCGCTATTTTATATTATTTTGTAACATACTTTATGTAATACGCATTATTGAAGTAATATAAATAATCCGAATAATTACAGATATATGTTTGTTTCTCTTATCATTTTAGCAGATGCGTTCATTTACCTACCCTTTTTTCTATTCGATATATATCATAATTACCATTCGTAAGGAGTAAACTCCAATCGTGCGTCGTAGCTGACACACACACACTTTTTTTTCTTAAAACATGTATGATTTATTTTATAATCAATTATTAAAAATTTGTTGTGGTTTTACAAAGACAACTAGTAACCGAATGTGTTTTGGAGTTTACTCCTTAAGAAACGATTTGAGTTATAAGGCCCGGTACGGAAATATTATGAGGAGTAAAATCAATTGTAACACGAAAAGTTGAGGCGTAACGGAAACCAAAATATGAATCAAGAGTGCTTTTATTAATTTAAAATACAGTAAGTTCAAATCCCATATGAAAGTAATTATTACAATAAAAATAATTAGCAATATATAAAACATTAAAACGTCATTAACTAATTTGTTTACATTTTTGCATAAATTAAGTTATAGGTTTGATCATTTATAAACACTGTGAAAAATATGAACATTGGCGCCATAATATGATTAACAATCTTTTATGAACGTTTTTAAAGAAGAGTAACATATAAAATCAGTAAGCAATTGAAAAAGATATAATATTAGCAAAATAAGTTTTTAACATAAAGAGGCTTTTGTAAGTTACTGATATATTAATTTAACTTATAAAAATGGATGCATTATTGATCAGCACCATCTATCAACGATAAACGGGCAAAATCAAAACAGTATTATTTAATATTTATTACAGAATTATTGCTAATGAATTATGTTCAAAATAAGTTATATAAAATTAGCAATACGTTTTAAATGAATTCTAGAATTATAAAACATTCAGAAACAATCCAAATTACATATAATAACATGTTTATTGAGTCTCATATAAATTTCATCCGTAAATTGCAACAAGGATATTTTATAGATGGCAAAGAAATTATAATTATTAAGTTTTAAGTTATAAAACGTTTAACATTGTTTTAAATATAAATAATTATATTATATTAAAATTTACTTTAATATAAACAATTATATTAAGTTACCATTATAATATTTGGAACCAAAATACATAGATTGATAAACTTGCAAACTTACAATTTATAAAACTTGCCACTAGATGGCGCTATTTTATATTATTTTGTAACATACTTTATGTAATACGCATTATTGAAGTAATATAAATAATCCAAATAATTACAGATATATGTTTGTTTCTCTTATCATTTTAGCAGATGCGTTCATTTACCTACCCTTTTTTCTATTCGATATATATCATAATTATCATTCGTAAGGAGTAAACTCCAATCGTGCGTCGTAGCATGACACACACACACTTTTTTTTCATAATTTATAGTACATTGCCAGTTTTGGTAATAAAGTTACGTTTAAAGACATTTATTTCTCATAAGATTTTACAAAAAAAAATCACTTACAGAGAAATTACAAAATACAAACAAATTTAAATGGGTTAGCGTAGTGTTATTGTGGGTAGATTTAAAGTTGACAATCATATCTGTAGAAAAAATGCGAATGCAATGGTAGTTGTTGTTTAAGGGTCATGACACAGTGTTGGATAATAATTATTTGAGTAACTTAAGGTAGCGTTTTATTATATTTTTTAGATTATTATTAAAGAATTTATATTAATATGGTTAAGAAAAATTATTTGTATGAATGTATGTTTGTATGTATGTATATATGTGATGAGTATTTTAAGTAATTATTTGTGTTTTAAACTGTATTCTAATGGCTAGGTGCCGAATAAAGTATAATTATAATATATATATATATATATATATATATATATATATATATATATATATATATATTTTATTTATTTTCTGCATAAATCGTTATACTGTTTTTCCCCTTTTATTTATTTATTGTTATTTTTGTTTTATTATTTATTTCAAAATGCAATTGTATAATGTTTAATTTGCTTATTTAATATATTACATTTTTATCTCAATACTGTTCTCGTAATATATGATTTTTTAATAACTTTTTAAAAATCAGGAACGTTTTCGCACTTTTTATATTTGAAGGCAGTTTATTATAATATTGCGCTCCTTCAAACAAAATACTTTTTTTCCCGTAATTGGTTCTTGAAGGTTGTAATGCTATGTTATTGGCGTGTCTGGTGACTCGCTTTTGGAATTGAAAGTTTTTTGTGAATGTTATTTTTGTATGAACTTCTTTTGTCAAAATTTTTCTTACCAGAATACATATATTATATTTGTGTGTTTGAGAAATATTCATTATTTTCGTTTCTTTATATACTTTCGACGAAGATGTTAAAAAGTTGTATCGAAATAAGGTTTATATCACGGCGTGCGTAAATGGACGTTTTACGCACGCTTCGCGTGCCCAAAACCCCCGTTTCCGACCCCGTAATATAAAATTTTATACAACACGCGGACGAAAAATGTTTTTCTGACTCGTGTGATTGCAGTCCTCGCCTGCGGCTCGGCCTGCAAACTCACACTTGTCAGAAAAAAATTTTTCGTCCTCGTATTGTAATGTACTATTTTATAAGTTTATTTTGTGTAGTTTGCAAGCTTATCAAATTACTTTTTGCTGCTGCTCCCCACACTTCAATTAGGTATTCAACATGAGGTTTGACCATTGAATTGTATATAGTGTAACGGACGTTTCTCGGGAGACATCGCGTTATGCCTTTTATTGCACCAACCAGAGATGAAAGTTTTTTACGGACTTTTTCAATGTGAGGTTTCCAGGTGAGCTGATTATCAAGAAGTAAACCGAGGTATTTTTCAGAGTTAACGTTGTTGATTACTTGACCATTAATTAGGAGGGGACTATGATTACCTATTTTTTTGTTCTTTGCAGCAAAAATGATGTAGTTTGTTTTTGAAGAATTAATGCTAAGCAAATTAGATTGTAGCCAATTATGTAATATAACTAAATCGTGTTGGGCCTGAGCTATAACGATGTCCACGTTGTGTCCATAATAGAATAAACTAGTGTCGTCAGCATATAAAGAAATGTCTCCTTTTAAACCGATGCCAGATATACTATTTATATAGATTAAAAACAACAGGGGTCCCAAGATGGAGCCCTGGGGGACGCCACAAGTTATCATTTGACGTTCACTTTCATAACTATCAATTTTCACTAATTGATACCTATTGGTCAGGTAAGATTCAAAAACTTGATATGCTTTATCTGTGATGCCAATGGTCTTTAATTTGTATAAAAGCAGCTTATGGCTAACTGTATCAAACGCCTTTTTAATATCAATAAATAATCCTAGTGCTAAAGTTATAAAGCTTATGTGTTAAAACCCGCAATGAAAAGTAAAACGTACGATATTTGCTCTCGTCGCTCAAAGACAATTGTCATTGGTTATTTCAAATTGAGTAACTGGTGTTGTAAATGCCAGTTTCTTGTTCTCGATTATTTAATCGATTTTGGAAATGGATGAATAATATTTGCATAATAAATATTTTGTAACTATTTAACTGAATTGTTAAACGTGTAACGTTTAAGTATTTTTTAATTATTGAAGTTATACTTCTTTAGGCGCGTTATGAAAAACTGATGAGAGTGAAATTTCAAGATGCGCGCGCATCACTGTAACACAAAATTAACATGATGAAGTTGCCCACTCAACCGAATTCATTAAGTCTCGGAAAAAAGCTACCAACGAAATAGAAATAAATCCTCTCTTAGTCGCGCATGTTGGTACGCTTGTCGCCTCTGATCACTGTTTTACCCGACTGCCAAGGAAGGGTTATGTTTTTCGCGCGTATCTTGTATGTTTGTCTTTCTTTATTTGATCCGATCTAACAAACGGCTGGATGAATTTCAACAGTTAAGGTGTCATTATATTTGTCTCAATGACCCGAGTGTCTTTAGATAGGTGTTAGTAAAAAAAAATCAAAATGGCGGATCTTTGGCGCGAAATAGTAACACATTTAAAAAAATAAGTTAACCGAACCTATCGAGTAGGGTACCAAATTAAAGGAAATTAAACGGAGAATTTAAAAACATATTTGTATATATATAAAACGACAAGGTGACTGACTGACAAACTAACTAAATGACTTTTTCATTTTTCAGAAATCAACGTACAGCCTAAACCAAGGACCTTAAAGTTCTGAAATTTTGCACATAGGTTCTCTATATAGCGTGAATAAGTACTAAGAAAGGCCTTTTGGAAATTCTACCCTTAAGAGGGTAAAATTGGGGAAAACAGTTTTTTTGAAATCCTTTAATTTTGAAGCAACTACTATAAAATTTTGTATTTGGCTTGCTGGATAGGAACAAGGATGCACTTATTTATCCCTCTCCGAAAAATCAACCTCGTAGAGGGTAAAATAAGGGTTAAAATTTAATTTGAACAATCGTCAATTTTGAAACAAACACTATGAAATTTTGTATCAGGCTTGTTGGATAAAAATAATGAAATACTACCTCTAACGAGGTAAAATAATGACCGAAACTTTGATTTACTGAATTTATATATTCTATAGACCGTAAATGGTGGATTTTTTCGCGAAATAGTAACACGTTTTAAAAAAAGTTAACCAAACCTATCGAGTAAAAAGAAAGGAAATGATGAGGAGATTACACATACAATATATAATATCTTATATGTAAAATTATCATGTTAGTTACCGTACTCCTCCGAAACGGCTTCACCGATTTTCACCAAATTTTATATACATATTCAGTAGGTCTGAGAATCGGCCACTATCTATTTTTTTACCCCTAAGTGATAAGGGTTGTTCACCTTTAACATTTTTTTATTATATGGCAACACAATATTTGCCGGGTCAGCTAGTGCATATATACTCCTATATACACATCGAGATGACTGTCTGACTAAATGAGTGAGTTGCTGTGCCAGAGATCAACGCAAAGGGAAACCGCTGAACTTAAGCGTGCTGGAATTTTAGACATAGGTTCTTTATATAGTGTAAATGAGCACTACGAGGATAAAATAGGATATTATTGTTTGAACATCTTTAGTTTTTGAAGCAGACACCTACTATGAAACTTTGTAGTTGGCTTTCTGGATAAAAATAATGAAACGCCTATTTCACTGCTTTTGGAAATTCTACTTCAGCCTTTTTGGTGCAGTCGGGTTTTTGATTTTTTAAATTAATTATCATATTTATTGCACGCCTCATAAGCGAAGCGTTGAGGTTGTGCTGTACTCTCGACATTTCAAAAAAAGCAGTTTTCTCGCAACTGAAATTGATTTTTTGTTATTTATATTGCACTTATAGGATAATTTGAGTGCACTAATATCAAGTCAAATAAATTATCAGGCACATAAAATATATTTTAATAACAATTTTAAGCTATTGCATAGCTTTTATCGCGGGCTTTGAGCGCGGCGACCGAATCGAGAAATTCCGTAACGAAAATAAGTAACACCTTTCAACAACTCGGTTGCCTGGAGACTTGATATCCAACTATCAAGTCTCCAGGCAACCGAGTTGTTGACTGTCAATAGAAAAATATGGATATAATTGAATAAAGTATTATTTTACATTCCTTATTATTTTATTTGATATTGGCGACGAGATGTCGAATGAACTAAAAAACAATAAGGAAATACGAGCCACATTACGTGGGTTAATGAAACGAACCGAAAATTACATTCGGGAATAGAAAAAATTGACATTGAAGAAATAAATATACGACTGAATTCTTTACAAGAAAATTTGAAAAAATTCTACGCGATTCAAGAAAAAATTGAATGGCTTACAGAAGAAGAAAATTTAGAAGAGGAAATAAAATACAGGTACGAATTTGAAGAAATATATACAAAGCTAAAATTTAAATTTTTGAATGTACAAAAAGAAAATAATCGGCTAATACCTGAATGTTCTTTTATATCAGCAAGAGCGGAAGTTTATTTGATAAACTGTTAACTGTCAAGGCACGCTTGAGACGTACACCTAATACAAAAGAGTTATCACCTTATCAGTTAATGTTCGGCAGAGAGGTAAGAACCTATATGCATGCCTTATTTAAGAAATCCGCCCCACTATCCAGATTACATTACAATGCACCGCCAACGCAGGAGTTCGGACAAGGTGATAAGGTACAAGTCCGCAGTTACACCAACCCAAGAGTTAAATGGGAGTTCGGAGTCGCCATCCGAAGATTAGGTAGACTCCATTATGAAGTCAGAACTGAAAATGGCATACTGGTGCGCCGTCACCTTGACCAAATGCTGCCGGCGCCCCTGATGGTGTAAGTGAAAATAGCGGTGGAGGACTGTTGGATATCAAGTCTCCAGGCAACCGAGTTGTTGACTGTCAATAGAAAAATATGGATATAATTGAATAAAGTATTATTTTACATTCCTTATTATTTTATTTGATAACCTTAATTCGTCAACTTGAACACAGATGGCAGTAATACACATTTTTTTATAATCCGTGCAGAAATCTTAAAATTGCGTGAAGTATATTTTATATTCCCATTATAAAATTGAAAATTATATTACCATATTATCCAAATAATATGTTTTATCAACATAAGCTATGTTGAATTCTGGATTGATAAAATAACGTAAAAGAGTGTTTGTTATTTTTAACCGACTTTCAAAAAGGAGGAGGTTACTCAATTCGACCGTATATATTTTTTTTTTTATGTTTGTTCGGCGATTTTTTCACGATGCCGCGACCGATCGACATGATTCATACACCATTG